>NW_006496564.1:1933187-1964371 GCF_000471905.2 Amborella trichopoda | reverse complement strand
ATGGGCTTATAAGAAAAAACGAGCACAATGGCCCAAATTGAATTTGGGCCAATCTAACAATCATGGATGCCCTATAGTGTTTGAATTTTAATTTTTTTTTCTACAAATTCAAATCACTTGAAATTTTAGACGTGTGTTGATAAAAAAATATTTTATGTGAAAAAAGACCAAAATACCCCTATAAATTTTTGGGGGTATTTTGGTCATTTTTAATTTTTTGGATTATTTTGTTTTACATTTTTAGTAGGTGCGGCTTGATGAGAAGAATATTCACCTAAAATTTCAAGTGATTTAGATTTGTAAAAAAAAAACCTAAAATTCAAACACTCTCGGCCGTCAGATCGGCCCAGATTCAATTTGGGCTATTGGGCTTATCCTATTCAGTGAGCTAGTGGGCTCACCCTAGCATCTTCATATATATATATATATATATATATATTATCGGGACATAGTACTCGACCTTACCCATAGGCTGAAGCAGTGTAACTCGGCTGACTCCGAGTCCCCTCAGCCGAGTCCAGAAATGCTGGCACTAGTTGCTTATTACTTGTTAGGGTGCCACCTCATGTTAACATTTCTCACTAATCACTGGAATCAAATGAAAATACAAAGCATGGGCAATTATCGCATAGACAGTAGCATTTGCAGAAACACTGTTGTTTGATCACTCTTTAATCATTGGCAGTGGAACTGCTCACCATTTTCAGGCTAACAAACCAACCTTCTAATCAGTCCCCAAGAAACAAACTCAAGGAAGAAAAACAAATTATGGTGTGTGCTACCGATGGTATTGAATAAAAGTGGAGATCATTACGACATGATTATTAATTATGACCATTACCATAAAATTAGCAAAGATGAAAGTCAATTATTATAAGAAGGTCATTTTGAAATTTCAAATTTCTAATTTATTTTCATTTCAAATTAATAGGAGAAAAGTTCATACCATTAATAATTTATCACCATCCAAGCCTTATCCCAATTATTTTGGGTTGGTTAATTTTCAAAATAGTGAGGACTAATTTCCAAAATACCAGTACCATACATCAATGTTAAGGATGGTGTTTTGGTGCATGATGCACCTATTCAAATGCGGATAATCTCTATCACCATAATCATGAATCTGAGAAAAAAAAAAAAAAAAGGTTTTAAAACCCAAAAAAAAAAAAAGTCTATTTAGAAACTTTTTTTTTTGCTGTTCTTTTATTTCTTCCCATTTCATCAGATCTCCACTATTTTTGCGTTGTAAATCATGGAAATAAAGTGGAAAGTGGAAATTCATCTAAAGTGGAATGTGGAAATTCATCTTGGATGACTTAGGATGTGTTTAAGTATCTAAATCCTTTTCTAACACCGATTTTTGGAAGGAGACCCGCCTTTGATTAGAACTTCATTTAAACTGAGTTGATGTGTCAGCAACACAAATGGAAAGGATGAAGAGAGCAAAAATAGCCACCAAGAACAGGGTAGTTGAAGTAACCGCAAGTTATCAAACAGAACTTCTTCCTTTCTTAGACAATTCACATTTGCAGGGTTGATTTGACACTTCCTAAATTAAGCTCTCTGAGCTTACCTGATGCATTGAACCACTGTGTCTCTTCTCTTCCCCTTCTTTCATCCATGCTATCTGAGAAAGGCTTCAAAAACAAAAGCATGACAAGGTGTTGATTATATTTCTCCATTAAAATGAAAACATGTTCCATTGACAAGGATACAAGTAACTTTCAATAGCTTAAAATCAAACAAAAAAACAAAGAGGAAGAAACCAAGAATACAAGTATCAAATATCTTACTGTGCGTGTAAAATAACTTTTTGCAGCCGACATAACACTACTTTGTGTTGCCTCATCTCCTAGAACATCAGAAATTAAGCTTATCAGAAACAAATCAAGATAAATAAAATGAATATGGAAGAGAATTATGGGGCTTGATCATGTGGAGTGCCATCCAACCATGTTAGGACCCAATAGCACCATGACACCAATCATGATATATGAGGCCATTAAAACCTTTCAAAAATAAATAAAGTTCTATTGGACCATGACCGAGTACTGTGGCACCCCACCATAACATTCCACATTATTCATTTTGAACAAATAAAGTGCAAGACATTGGTCATTTTACCAGGGGGCAGAGTACCATCCACATGTACTGGTGGGTGGGCCCTGCCCACTGTTGGATCAATGATCCGATGGGCAGGATTGGGACCCACCATTTTCAGGTGATCCACCTGATCAACCCCCTTAAAAGAACAGCAGTGAGGAAATAAAATTAATGTTACATGGGTTGTTATGTACTCATAATACTGATTATTACATAAAGGGTGCTGATTGTATAGAGTAGAGGCTCTAAACAATCAAATTAAAGTGCACCTTCAAATAGTATCGAGAAATGTGGTTTCAATACTAGAAATCTTTGTGATAGCCTTAAAATATATTTTCAACGTCAATTATAAATTTTAAAGCTTCAAAAATAGTGTAGATCAAGAAGATCTATGTAAACTGGAAAATCTTGAATGTGTGTTACAAGATGCACTATTTCCAAAACTTGAAATCTTTTTTTTTTTCTCATGTCCATGATGTCAAGATGATCAATTGTTTAGCTCTATATAAACTTTATCCTTACATAAATTCACCATAATGATAAGAATCCAATGGAGTATGGAGTACAGTACTCCAAAGCGACCTACACAAGAAGTTCCTATAACATATATTTGAAATTAACATCAGTTCCAAACAAAGGCTCACATAGACAGAATTTACCATTAACTGAAAACTTAGAACGAATAGCTTGTCTGAGTAGTGTCCACTGCACACCATTGATTACAGTGTGCTCTTCTGGAAAAGGCAACCATGGGAAAAAGAAACATGGGAAGTAATAATATGGTGCACAAAGTAACAACATGGTCAGGAGTGGTCAGGAGGGTTATGGCTGTGACCCACTCTCTCTACCTCACCGTCCAACTAATCGATTGAACGGTGCTAGTTCTTATGACGACACTGTTATCGCAGACCACAAGCATCATACTATACCTAGACATATATAGTTCATACATATACCATTTAACAATGTGGTTTAGGAGATCAAATTTAGTTATCGGGTAATTATAGGGATGGGGTTTCTACTGCATGCTCGCCGTCCATTAAAGTTAAAGATGATCTTAAAGATAGATTCTAGATCTAAATTTTTAACAGATTCATACGAATATGGAAAAATAAAAACTAAGAATTTTAATTTGAAAATGTATTTTTTGAAATTGTTTTACCCCATTTATTTGGGTGCAGTCCACCTTAAAGTTAAAGATTGTCTTAAAGATAGGTTCTAGATATAAATTTTTAACAGATTCATACCAAAAATAAAAGATAAGAATTTTAATTTTAAAATGTACTTTTGAAATTCTTTTGCCCCATTTATTTGGGTGCTTTTTTTTAACTTTTTTTTTAAGGTCCATCTTAAGATGGACCGGACTCACAAACACAACTTCTTTCTAATTATAGTGAATCTCCACCCTCCATCATAGAGAAAATATAAAAGTTTTTTTGTGAAGCTCCCCCTCCATCATAGAGAAAAGATAAGAGGTGCTCCTATAGTGTAGGACATGAAATGCCAAAACATTTTATGCTCCTGCAAGAGCATACTGTCCATTTACTCAATTTTAGGTACCCAATTACCTAAATGTCAATTTTGTGTAAACCCAATAAACTAAAAAAAACGGAGGTCTCTCGGATGTCATTTTTGTAAAGCACACATAATTTGGCAAAAGATTTTATTCTCCCGAATACGGTCAATTTACTCAGTTTTGGGTAAACCCAATCTATTTTAGAATGTAACATCTGCACGGAGTAACCTCAAAAAAGAACCTAAAAAGGTTGTCCAATTTTTTGAGGGTTAGAAAACTTGAAATCCAAAATTTCTAGTTTTTGTAAATAATCATCTAGGATTCTCAATAATTCCCAAAATTTTAAATTAAAAAAATTCCTTTAAGTAGGTTTTAGTAGATGGACAGTATTTGCTCCCATAGTTTACAAGGTGATTTGCTGATTTGAAATTTCTTTACGGAGTGGAGCTAGATCGGTGTTTGCGAAATCGAACCTATTTTTCTCATATAACATCTTCTTCTAAGAATTAAGATATTCATTTCAAGCCTTACATGAAAAACTTTCTAGTTTCTTGTGTGCAAAAATCACTCACATTACAAATGAAAGTTTATGCACTTTTTGTCAAAAAACAAAAGTAGCTTGATGCTATTAAATCAAATAAAAACGCCAACTAATTAGGACAAGAAATAGAAAGGTCATCTTCCATATGGTTAAATAAAGCATAATTCATACAATACTTTAAATAAGGCATACTTCACAGAAAGTACGTCTCCCGATATGCATCAAAACGAAAAATCAATGTATATTTACCATATACATAGCCATATTTGTTCTACTGTTCTTATATGTATTTACCATATCCATATCAGTGTTGTGCACATTGATTTTATCAAAAAATAAGAACAGTAGAACAAATATTTTGATCAAAAAATAATTTTATTAAGCAAAATAGAAAAAGTCTTCCCATATTTAACATAAAACATAATTTTATTAAAAAATCATATTTTTGTCAAAATATAGTTTTACTAAGCAAAATGAAAAACCACTTCCCATATTTATCATAAAATATATTTTTATTAAAAAACCATATTTTTTTAATAAAAAAGTAAAATAGAAAAACAATTCCCATATTCATCAAAAAGCATAATTTTTTATGAAAAAACATAATTTTATTTAAAATATAATTTTATTAAGCAATATAGCAAAAAAACTTCCCATTTTGATAAAAAAAAAACAAAACATAATTTTGCTAATCAAAATGAATTTTTTTTTAGAAAAATCAATTTCTCATAATGTGAGAGATGATTTGAAATTAAGATCACTTTGGTAAAACTCTCTCTCTCTAATTGATCTTTTAAAGACTCTTTCATAAGATTCCAAAAACCTTGATAGAAAAATAAAAAAAATAAAAAAAAGAAAAAGAAAAAAGAGAAGTACTAAGCACATACAAGATGATGGTGTAGTGTTTCATTGAACATAAGGCAACCAAAATTTTTACATGCACTTAAAAAAACAAAATGTCTCATTTCCATCATTACAAGTATATCTATATCATGCACTTAAAAAACATAATTAAAAAAAATCTATCAAAAAGAATAATCAATTTCATCAAAAAAATAGTTTTATCAAAAAGAATAATTTTATTACACAAAAAAAAAAAACACTTCCCATATTCATCAAAAAAAGTCCTTTTGTAAATCATAATTCTATTAAAAATAATTTTATTGAGCAAACTAGAAAAACACTTCCCATATTCATCAAAAAATGTAATTTTATAAAAAAATCATCAATCTATTCAAAATAATTTTATTAAGAAAAATACATTACTTTAGAAAATATTTTTATTAAAATAATTTTATTAAACATGGGGTGCTTCATAACCCGAAGTTTCAACTTCAGGTTATCGAATTTCAGGTTATTCGAGTCCGGGTTTCTGAGGGTGAAGAGAGAAACCTCAGCGTTGTCAAATTGTCAAATTGTCAAATTTTGAAACAGAGAATTAAGAACATGGGGTGCTTCATAACCCAAAGTTCAACGTCAGGTTATCAAATTTTAGGTTATTCGAGTCCGGGTCTACTTCGGAGGGTGAAGAGAGAAACCTTTCATCCCTGCTACTGTGCTACCTCGCGCTAAGAGGAAGCTGATACAGGTTTCTAACCTAACCCCTCGGACTAAAAATCAAGAGAGAGAGATAGAGAGCCAATACGTTTCTTGCGGTTCGCTTGGTGGCGGCACAACCAGTCTTCGATGGTTCTGCAACTGTCATTGTCGTGTACATGATCGGACTGCCCTGCCTCTATCTTAACCCTCAAAACCCTGTCTGACAAATCATTCTCCAGGAAGGTGAAATCCTCCTCAGGAGCATACATATCGATGGAGAGAGGTGCCAAAAAAATCTTGAATTGAGCAAAGAACCAGAAGAGAAAGGGAGATAACAATGCTTATTAAGAAATAAAATCAAACTTAAAGAAATATAATGTAACTACATCACTAAAGACCATGGAAAATCCGTTTTAAACTTTTTTCTAGATATGTATGGAAAATCCGTTAAAGTTTTTTCGATATATATGGAAATAACCTTTTTTTGTTAGATATGTATGGAAATTCCATTACTTAATGGAAAATTCGTTAACTCTTTTTTTATATGTATGGAAATTACCTTTTTTTTTCTTTTTGGTTGGATATGTATGGAAAATCCATTACTTATTAAAATTCTTGCGTCTTTTAGGAATTGAAAAAAGTTTATATAGAACCGAGGTCGTAAAGAATCATATTAGAGTGCACCTCAAATTCTTGATCTCAACATCAAGATGCATGCACATGAGGAAAAAAAAAAAAATATATTGATTTCAAGTTTTGGAAATAGTACATCTTCTAATACAGTTTTGGACAGTCAATTTTCAAGATTTTCAAGTGTTCATAGATCGGCTCGATCTACACTATTTTTTAAGCTTTAAATTTTGGGAAAAGTCTCTATACTTCCCCTACATTATAGAAGATCTACATTTTTTAAGCTTTAAATTTTGGGAAAGGTTTTTATACTTCCCCTAATAGCATAAAAGATCTATGCTTCCCCTACCATCCAACCGTCCAATTTTGATCAAGAAAGCCACTCACCATTTGATCTTCGATTCAATGTCTCAAAGTATTTTATTTTTCAGTTTTTTTTTTTACAAATTATATGAAAATGAAATTTGGTATGTATCATCTTCTCATTGGGGCGCACCTATAAAAATATTAAAAATAATTTTTCAATAAAATATAATAACCAAAATACCTTTTGAAACTTGTAAGGGTATTTTAGTCATTTTATTTTATTAAAAATAATTTTTTATATTTTTTCGCTAGTGCAAGTTTAATAGAGGATTAGACGTACAAAATTTGGTTTCAAATAGTTTATAGAAAAAATTAAAAATAAAATAGCGTACAAACATGAATTATTGAGGCAATCTTAGCCCTCTATTCAGAATTAACGGTTGGATAAAGGGAAGTATATAAATTTTATGTTCTAAAGAAAGCATTGCTTGCCTTTAAATTTTATAATTAAAAATAAAAATATATTTTAGCGCCATCACAAAGATTTCTCTTGAAACTTCATTGCTTTGCCCTATTTTGATTGCGTCCGCATTTTAATAGGTACGGAAATAACCATTTGGTTGGATATGTACGGAATGTCTTATAGGAATTATGGATTCTAAGGTAAGTCTTAGATGTAAGTTGAATATGATAAATGTTATTACCTTGTTTGGGTTAAAGATATTTTTAGATGAAATATTCTTTGCAGTTAAAGATATTTTTAGATGAAATATTCTTTGCAGTTAAAGATATTTTTAGATGAAATATTCTTTGCAGTTTTCTATTTATTATTATTAATATATCAAGTGGCACACACGAAATCTAATTGCAACTCTATGTGCATGACTCTGCTTAAAATTCGCCTAAAATATTAGCTCTCTGTAACTCTTTCCCAAAGATAACACCCTGTTTGTGAAAATTTCTAAACCAAAAGAGCCAAGAGTAAAAATACATGGCCTTCGTTCAACTTCAACCATGACCAGAGCCAAGAGGATCAACCATGACAAAGTGTTTGAATGAAGAACTGGAGACTGAAGCCACCGCCATGGTGAGAGGAAAGAGAACCTCTTCACATCGCGCCATGGTGACTAATGGCTCGACTGCGACAGAAAGCTTGCAGAGATCTGCTCTGAAAGATTTGGAGCCTAGAATCTCAACCCTGCATATGCATGAATTTCCCAAGAACACTGGTTTGTTTATATGCGGGGACGTCATGGTTTGTATTCTATCTGCCCTTCCTGTAAGATCCATTGTCAGGTTCAAACGTGTATCCAAATCATGGAAACAACTGCTCTCCTCCCCTTTCTTTATTCAATTCCATTATCTGAAACCTCCGTCCTCATCTGATCCATCTGCCATTTTAACACTAAGGAATAGATTGTTCAGTTTTAGTCTCTCTGAACTAGAGGCATGCAGCAAAGTACCCATGAGGGAGCTGATGTTCGGTAGAGCTTCCGAAGAGGAGGGTAAGCAACAACTGTTTGTGCGGTTGTCTGCGTCTAGCCATGGTTTGGTATGCTTTATAGCATCGACTGTGCTAGGCTATAGTTTAACCTTTTGTGTCTGCAACCCCATGACTCGAGAATTCTTTACCCACCCTAGGCTCAGGATCAGGGATCCTGGCAAGCAACTTGTGCTTAAAGGCTTTGGATTTCAATTCGATCCTCACAACCAAACTTTTAAGATACTGTTATGTGCAATGATATGTGGTATGGCATACAGCCTGCCAATTGAGATACAGTATCACTTGTTCGATTCTTCGACACGATTGTGGAAGAGGGTTCTGGATCCCCCTCTAGATTCCGGGTATCCTATCTCCCCATGTGATGCAACCTATCTTTGCACAGGCGGAGCTTGTTACGAAGTATTTATCAATAATCACTTTCGAAGAAGTGTAGCGATTTTCGATATGGACAAAGAGGTGTGGGAAATCATTGCTCTCCCTTTGCAAGTTGCAGAAACTCTTTCAAGACTTTCGGCTTCTGAAGCAATTTCCTGCAAATTGGTAAGTTGGAGAAAGAAGGTATGCTTTATTCATGCATTCGGAAATGGAAAGTTGGGAATATGGAGTTTGAGTGAAGAGAAGAAGTGGAAGCAAGTCACCATTGAAGCTGATGTTGGCAACTTCACCTTCTTGCAGAGTCGAGGACGCAATGTGAGACCCGGGATGGATGTGATTTTGCAGCAGCATGCTCTCCTCGTCTCGAAAAAGAAGGCGAGGGGCCTCGAGATCTACTTGCACAAGGATTTCAAGAAGAGCGGTGGGGTAAAGAAGATTAAGTGGCCTTATGGGGAAGAAAATGACTCATTCATCAACATCATACCTTATGAGCCATCACTCTTCAGCTGTAAATTTCTGTTGCACAACAATTGAGGGTTTTTCTTTGCCATGCCTTTATTTTCTTATGGCTCATCATGCTTTATCATACTTCTTCGTGTTTAGATGATAGAATGGAGTTGGTCATCTTTTGAGTTCTTTGTTTCCAACTTTTTAACTCAATTTTAAATGGGCATTGCATACTGTGAAACCATTTATTTTTTTTACAAAGAGGTCACAAATATTCTTAGCCATTGGATATCAAATTAGATAGCATTAGATGTCAAATTAGATAGCACGGGATAGAATTTTTTATTTTTTTAAACTTTGTAAATGACACTCTTATGACCGTAGGTTTGAAATGACCTCCTTGTACCAAAAGTAAATAGTCTCTTTATATTCTTTGCAACGTTTAGCCACACTAAAGCTCAAGGGCCATTCACAAGCAAGGCAAAGACTTTATAATAAAAAGTAAGGTATGCCTCAAAAACCCTACTAATCCAAAAATCCTTTATTGTGGCCAAAAATGTTTATTTCCACCTTTGATTATGAAATTTTAAGTTCTAAAGTGGGTACGGACGGATCAAGGGGATGTGTGAAAAATTCAAGGCTGAGAGTTAGGAATTCAAGGTTGGGAGTTGGCCCGTGAGGTTGGCCCAACTTGGATCTGGAACTAGTCATGGACATTGAGGGTGGATCTGGCTGGATTTGGTGTGTTTTTGTATATATATGTACTAACATTTTTTTGAAAGTAAAACTATTAGAATTCAAATAGTGACATGCATTTTCAACCATCCAAAAGAGATAATTTATAATATCTAATATTAATTTTACTTTGAAATTTTTATACACATTGGTAATACTAATAATTGTAAAAATTTCATACAAATTAATAATGTTAAGTTTTAAAGTTAATTGTCCTAGACACTTAACAAAAAGCCTCCAATTCGATTTAACTTTAAGTATCTCTTATATGGTAGTTATATAACATTATTCCCCCAAAATTAAGGGGTAGACATACTATTTTTTAAATAGGACACACCTTACTCCCAAGACATCACCTATAACTCTTGAATTCACAGCTCTTCGCTAGTTACTTTTGGTTACACTCGTTCATTCATATCTTTCATGATTTTTCACTAATCATTTTGAAACATAACTCTTCACTAATTAATTATGAGTCACACATGGAACCATTCCTATGGTGATTCTTCACTAATTACATATGGGAAACAATATTTTATCAATAGTGACTCGTTATACCTATTGTACATTTCAATAGTACCCCTTGGTTAGGTGTCTCGATCTCGTCCTCCGGATCGGGTTGACCTTGTGGTGTGGTTCTGGGTTCGAGATGGACCCGGGACCTGAGATCACTCTCTCGGGAACCACGTAAAGAAGACGTGGGTAGAAGTACCAATCGGTGAGAGAGGAATTAGGGTCGTGAGACAGGACTTACCTCAATTGCCTCCGTGACACGCTCGAGCTGGCTCGCGTGGGCGCCCTCTTAGATCACGTTAGAAAGCCCCCTAGCCTATGGCCGGTTTGGAATCGCCTCCCTTTACCTGTTTCTCCTTCCTGCAAACACACACACATCAAAAAACAGAAGTGTGGGTCATAGGACCCTACCTTGCCATAAAGTGATAAAAGACGTGAAAATGAGAGAAGAAGTTCGATCAGGCGGTTAGGCTGGTACAATGGCAAGACCACACACATCAAAAAACAGAAGTGTGGGTCATAGGACCCTACCTTGCCATAAAGCGATAAAAGACGTGAAAATGAGAGAAGAAGTTCGATAAGGCGGTTAGGCTGGCACAATGGCAAGACCAGTATGGTGACTGATTTGTCGTGGCAGTAAGACGGGCCTGGTAATTCAGACCAGCACAACGGCATTACGGCTAGACGACAAAACGAACACCGATCAGTCTGGCCCGATGGCTAGCCTGTCGTGGCAGTAAGACAGGCACGGTAACTCAAACCGGCACAACGGCAAGGCTCAGCCTACCCTCCGGTCAAACAGGCAATGGAGAGAAAGAAAGAGACTAAAGTGAAAATAAAAGTGATGCGGAAATAAAAGTGATGGAAAATGAGATGAAAAATAAAATAGATGAATTAAAATAAATTTGAATTAGAAAAATGGAATTAAATAAATTAAATTAAAATGAAGTGAAGTGAGATAAATAAAATAAGGGAAGTGAATGAGATAAAATGAAATGGGTAAATAAAATAAGATAAGATGAAATGAAGTAAATTAGGAAATAAACTAAGATGGAGTTGAGCGAAATAATATAACAAAGAAGGGGTGAAAAAGTAACATGGGATCATTTAATGAAATAAAAGAAAAGAAAATAAAGACAAGTTAGTTAAGTGAGAGAAAAAAAAGAAATTTTTTTGTGGGGCTTGATGTGCATAAAGGAAGGTAAGTCTTATAAAGAAATGGGCAGTGCTTTTGGTTAAAAGAGAGAGAGGGGCTATGCATTGGAATTTTTTTATTGTAAGAAGAGGAGAGAGAGTTGGACATATGAATAAAGGTACGGGGAAATAAGAAAGGGAACGTTTGACATGTAGAAGGAGGCAAGGCAAAATAAAATAAAAAAAAGAAAAAGTTTGATTCAGAGAGAAGGGGGTTTATTTGGATGAGAGAGAAAGGGATGTGGGGTATACATGGACGGAAGGCAAAGTAGAGAAAAATGAAACAATTTGAATAAGAGAGAAGGGGGTTTATTTGGACGAGAGAGAAAGGGGGAAGAGCATTGGGTTATTGGGTTTTTAAGTGAATGGGTTGAGCGCGAGGTACGAAAGCATGAGAAAACTAGAGGTTCTAGAGAGAGAAGGTGGAAGTTGCGCAGATGAAACCATGAGAGAGCGGAGAAGTATTAGTGAAGAAGGGAGCAGCAAGTGAGCAAGCGGGAAGAGAAGGGGGACGGAAAATTGGCAGCGATGATCGAGAAAACTAGAGGTTCTAGAGAGAGAAGGTGGAAGTTGCGCAGATGAAACCATGAGAGAGCGGAGAACAATGAGTGAAGAAGGGAGCAGCAAGTGAGCAAGCGGGAAGAGAAGGGGGATGGAAAATTGGCAGCGATGATCGAGAAAACTAGAGGTTCTAGAGAGAGAAGGTGGAAGTTGCGCAGATGAAACCATGAGAGAGCGGAGAACAATGAGTGAAGAAGGAAGCAGCAAGTGAGCAAGCGGGAAGAGAAGGGGGATGGAAAATTGGCAGCGATGATCGAGTAGGCTGAGATCGTAGGAGGTTTGTTGTGAATTTGGCAAAAAAAGATGGGGATGAAGAGGCCGCAGTATCAACTCAACGATATTTCACTATTTCATAAAAATAATTTTGATAACAAATGAATGTTATGGTCTTTAGGGACCATAACCCCTTTTTTTTAATTAAACCTTTCGTTTTTTTCTACGCTCTCCCTGCACAAAACACGAACCTGTCTTATTTATAAGCCTTCAAGGGCGGTTCGTTTTTACGGGTCGTATTACAAAGTTGAGATGGTTATCTACAAAGTACACAATTTTTTATGCGTGCTCTTTTTTGATTTATCGAGTGATGTAAAAAGGACAATTTTTTATGCGTGCTCTCTTTTGATTTATTGAGTGACGTAAAAAAAGAAGATGCTCCACATATATTATGAAGGCGGTATTTCACCGTCTTTTATTTAGGAGGTTTTAGAGAGAGAGAGAGTAAGGATGAGGTTATAAGAGGGAGAGAGAGATTTGTTGAGTGATGTAAAAAAAAAGATGCTCCACATATATTATGAAGGCGGTTTTCCACTGCCTATGAGGCGGTGAGAGGGAGAGAGAGATTTGTAGAGTGATGCAAAAAGGAAGATACTCCACATATATTATGAAGGTTATTTAGGAGGTTTTAGAGAGAGAGAGTGTCAGGATGAGGCGGTGAGAGGGAGAGAGACAGAAAGGCAGTTAAGAGAGAGTGAAGAGAAGGCCGTGAAGAGAGAGAGTGACAGATTAGGATTTTAACATTCTCTTTACTTTGTCGCTCTCATTATATCTCTGAACTGGATAAATTTATCTGTTGTAATTGTCTTCATGAAAATGTTTGCAAGCTGGTTTTTTGTGTTGATAAATTTTGGCACAATTTCTCTTTTTTCAGTCAACTCCCTGATGAAATGATGTCGTATTTCTATATGCTTTGATCGGCTGTGAAATACTGGTTTTTTTGTTATTGCAATGGCTGACATGTTGTTGCAAAAAATAGTTGTAGGGTATTCTGCTTTTGTTGCAAGTCTGATAAAATTCTTCTGAGCCACACAGCTTCACATGTTGTATTTGTTGCTGAGATGTATTCGGCTTTTGCACGATAGAGTCACAGTATTTTGCTTTCTTGATGACCACGATATCACTTTTGTACCTCGGCAGAATATATAGCCGGACGTGCTTTTTCAATGAACCCGCCCAATCACTATCAGATAATCCAACAAGATTAGTATTATTTTCAAAAATATATTTGATACTGTGTTTCTTTGTTCCCTGGATTATCCATTTTGTTGCTGCAAAATGCAATTTGCTTGGTTCATTCATGAATCTGGAACAAATACTGACTGCATGCACAATATCTGGCCTTGTATTAGTCAGATAAATTAAAGATCCCATCAAGCTTTGATAAATCGATGCATCAACTTTTTCTGCACCATCGTATTTTGACAACTTTTCATTCACTGCCATTGGAGTACTCACTGGTTTGCAATTTGATATTCTGAATCTTTTCAAAAGATCTTCAACATATTTTTCTTAAGAGATAAATATTTATCTATTTGACCATTTTACTTGGATTCCAAAAAAATAAATCCACTTTTTTTTTTATATTTTATCAGTTTTACTATTCCAGACTCTTGGAGCTTGTTTTAATCCATATAATATTTTTTTTAGTTTGTAAACTTCTTCTTCAATTTCTTTTTCAATAAAACCCAATGGTTATTCAACATAAACTTCTTCTTCAAGTTCCCCATTCAAAAAGGCAGATTTTACATCCAATTGAAAAACTGGAATTTTTAATTGGGCAGCCATAGCCAAAACAGTACGAATGGTTTCCATTTTGGCAACAGGGGCAAAAGTTTCATTAAAATCTATTCTAGTTTGTTGTGAATAGCCTTTTTGTCGAGCTTTATGCTTTTGAATAGACCCATCTTCATTATAATTGGTTTTATAAATCCATTTCAAACCAATTATTTCTTTTCCTCTTGGGTGATCTACTAATTCCCATGTATTATTTTTCTTTATAACAGAAATTTCTTCATTCATAGCATTTAACCAAATTTTTTGTTTAGCTGCTTCTTCAAAATTTTGTGGTTCACTAAAAAAGAAAGCAACATCACATGATTCCTAAATATCTGAAAGAGACCTTACTTTTCTGGGAGGTGTCTCTGAATCCAAAGAACTTGACCTTGAACTTCCTTGTCTTGGACTTTTTGAACTTGGACTTGTAGGCCTTGGATCTGGACTTCTATTTGAATCATCATTTTATAAAATTATCGTTTCTTGGCTAGAGTTTTCATTCCAATTCCATTCACTTTTCTCATCAAAGATAACATCTCTGGAAATTATTAATTTATTTGTTTTGGAATGTAAAACGATAAGCTTTTGAAACTTCACTGTATCCAACAAATACATATTTTTCACCTTTTTCATCAAAATTTTCTTTGTCTTGAGTGGTACTTTTTCCATAAGCAATACATCCAAAAACTCTGAAATAATTACTTTTGGTTTTCTCTTATACCATATCTAAAAAGGTGTTTTATTTTGGAGGGATTTTGTAGGAGACCTGTTCAGAATATAAACAGCAATATAAACAACTTCAGCCCAAAACAAAATTTATTAGGAAGATTTTTACCTTTCAACATACTCCGAGCCATTTCGACTATTGTTCTGTTTCTTCTCTCTGCTACTCCATTTTATTGTGGAGTATAGGTTGCTGTCAACTCTCTTCTGATTCCATTCTATTTGCAAAAAATCCAAAATTCTTTTGATTCAAATTCTCCTCCTCGATCTGTTCTCAAAGCTTTTAATGGAAAACCACTTTGCTTTTCTGCATCAACTTTAAACTGAGTAAAAACTAAAAATGCTTCTGATTTTTTAGCCAAGAAATATACCCACATCATTTTGCTGTAATCATCAACAATTAGTAGAAAATTCCTTTTTTTTATTAAAGGTTTATGTCTGAGTTGGTCCACAAATATCAGCATGAACCAATTCCAATGGAGCTCTAGCTCTCCAAGATGATTATGAAAATGGTAATCTGTGTAATTTTCCATAAATACAACCTTCACATATTTTTCTTTCTTCGTTTATTGGTGGTAGCCCAATTACCATACCTTTTTGATTCATCAACTTCAATTTTTGAAAATTTAAATGCCCAAATCTTAAATGCTACAAGTAAGATTTATCAATATTTTCATAACTCAATGCATAATTTTCACATTGCGGCATCACCATAGGATAAACCTTATTTTTTTACCTTTGCTATAATTTGGTTATTTTCCTTATCAAAAATCACACATTCATCTCTATTGAAATTAACTGAATATCTTTTCTTCATCAATTAACCAACACTTAAAAGATTTTGAGTCAAGCCAGGAATATAAAGAACATCATAAATTAATTTAGGATTACCTCCTTTTGATTTTACTGCAATTACTCCTTTTTCTTCAACATTTTGAAGCTTCCCATCACCGAGCTTGACTTAAAAAGTTACTTTTTCATCCATCTCAATAAAACTGCTTCGATTTCCTGTTATTTGATTGCTACAACCACTATCCAAATACCAAATATCATGTGAATTCTGTTGAACATTCATGCATGAATAAAACATATGGCCTGTATTATTATTTTTCTCAGAAAAAATTGCTTCATTTTTATGTATTTCATTTTTCAGTTGAAACCCACAATCTCTTTGAGAATGAGTGGGGTTTCTACATTTTTTACATTTATACCGGCAATCATTGAATTCATGCCCTGATTTTTTGCAAATAATACAGTAAGATTCAGATTTATCTTTTCCATCTGAATTTTTGTAGCTATTGAAATTAATTCTTCCTCTTCCTTAGCTTCTGGAAAAATTTTGTCTACCACTACTTCTTTGATAATTTTGAAATGTCCCCCCTTTCTTATTTTCATCAATATTTTTCTTTGCTGAAATTTTAATTTTTGACTAACAAGCTTGTTCTAAATTCTGGAATTTACCAATGACATCAACCTCGGAATGAAAATTTTAGCAAAGATTAATTCATACCAAATATTAGGAATTTACGGAAGCGTCGATATAATAATTTGAAAATAGCAGAAAAAAATAGGGATAAAGAGGTGGCAGTATCAACTCAATGACATTTCACTATTCTATTTCATAGAAATAATTTTGATAACAAACAAATGTTATGGTCTTTAGGGACCATAACCCCTTTTTTCTAACTAAACTTCCTTTTTTTTTTTTCCTACGCTCTCTCACACAGGAAACCTATGCCCTAGTTATACGCTTTCAAGGTCGGTTCGTTCTACCGCCTTATTACAAAGTTGAGATGGTCCTATACAAAGTGCATGCAATAAAAACAGTGCATGCAATGTTTTTATGCGTGCTCTCTTTTGATTTGCCAGTGATCCGAAAAGGAAAATGCTCGACGTATATTATGACCGCCTTTTATTTAGGAGATTTTAGAGAGGGAGAGTAAGGATGAGGCGGTGAGAGGGAGAGACAAAGAGGCGGTTAAGAGAGAGTAAAGAGAGGGCGGTGAAGAGAGAGAGTGATAGATTAGGATTTTAACAAGGTTGCCGGTTGGAAGAAGAGAATGGGAGGAGAAGATGATGGAAAGTTGACTGCAGGTAATGGTTACTGTTGAGGGAGAAACGAAGGTGGTTGGTGGCGAGAGAAGAGGAGCGGATATGGTTGCAGCAAAGATGGAGGCAGTTGAGCGGCTGCGAAGAGAGGAGAGAGGCCGCTGGTGATGGTCGCAGGTGAGCGAGTGAAACTGGCCGCAACAAAGGAGATGGGGAGAAAGAAAGGTGGCAGTGACAGGAAGTGGCGAAGATAGAGATGAGGGAGTTGCCAGTGGTGGTGATTGAGGAAGAAAGAGGCGGAGAGGGTGTAGCAGGCTGCCGAGAGAGATGGAGGACAGGGATTGAGATGGAGAAGGTGTAGCAGGCTGCTGGTAGTTGCAGTTGGTGGAAATGAAGAAGAGAAGAGCAGGGGCAGAGGTGGGTGCAGCCGAGGTGAAGGTTTGATGGAGTGGGGAGATGGTTGCGAGTTGTAGAAAAGAGAGATTAGGAGGTAAGAGTGAGGGATACAGCAACGAAGATAGGAAAGGGCTCGGCTGTGGTATGGAGAGAGGCACACGGCGATGGGTTTTTGTCTACACAGACGGCGTTGGGGTTTTAGCTTACACACACGGCGTTGGATTTTGGTTTACACACGGTGATGGGTTTGTTTCACAGACGGCATTGAATAGAAAATTTTCACATAGAAAGATTTCACAGGCGGCGATAGGAAGATGGGTTTCACAAGCGGGGATAGGTTTTGTTTCATAGGAGGCGATAGGTGGGAAGGTTTCACAGGCGGCGATAGGTAGGAAGGCTTCACAAACCGCGCTCGTTAGAGGATTGCACCGACGGTGCTGGGAAGAAAACTTTCCGGAGATAGAGGTCGCTGCGGATCACGGAGCTATGTGAGGGAAAGAAAAAACACGAGGGTCCACAAAAAGGAGGTGATGCGAAGGTGAAAGAAGACAAAGGGAGGGACTACCAGAAAAAAGATGGAGGAAGTAGATCCGAGTGTGCACGGGGAGCAAGTGGACTTACAGATGATAAAAGAATAGTAAAATAGGAAAATTGTAGTCACGCTGGACCACAAGGAGGGAGAGGAGAAAGTTGTGGTCTTGAGGGACCACAGGGAAGGGGGAAGAGAAGAAGAGGAGGTTCGTGGTCATTCAAGACCACAAGGGTAAAGAGAGAAAAAGGAAAAGGAAAAACAAAGAGAAGAGAAAAGAGTGGAGAGAAAGAAATAAGCCCAGTGATACCGACTCAAAAATTTCTCTCTCCTTCCTCTCTCTCTCTCAAAGATGGGACCCAACAATAAAAAAAGAGAAAATTTGGTTAAGCAAGTGGGTCTTTGTATAATGATATAACATGATATATATAGACTTTTGCCCAAACATGGGTGGATTAATCAAAATAAATCCCAATTGTTAGAAATTAATATTTAACGGGATTATAAGAAATTTTAAAAATGGGTGTCAAATGACTGTTTTGCCCCTACCTAACAATATATGGAATTTCAAAATAGCCCATGCTGCTGCTCTAGAATGTGTGTGATCTTTTATGGATAATCTAGGTTTGCTCTGGTGCCCGTTTATTCGAAAGATGATTGTTTTCTTGTAAGGCTCGGCATAGCGATCGATATGATGCCAACTTCTAGCCTCGAATCGTGTTTTTAAGCCCGGATGATGTGAATTCAAATTTGGATGAATCTTGAAAACTTTCGATCGATAGTGTGCTCGTTTTTTGATGTTTTTCCGTGATTTTTTCGTTGGATCACACTAAACATGCCTTCATGATCATGTGATGAAGATTTCGCAACTTTGGAGTTTAGGCTAGAATCTGGAATTTCAGCGCCGGAATTTACAGTCACTTTATTGGCTTTGTGTACGAAATATGACCGTTCATCATATACGGGGTTCGGATCAATGGTATCCTTGGACCTTACACATACGATGGAACTAGTCTCTTGTCAATCCGACGAGCGAGCGTCGTGATTTGGCCACTCGAGTGAGGCGTGTCGCTGCTAATTTTCCTGCAACTTTCTATATGAATCAGCAATTTCTCTTTAGCTTTTCTCCCTGTTTGGGGCGTCGTCACGAAGCGTGCCACATATCGAAACGCTCGTCTTAACGAAACAAGCACACTCACATATTTTGAGTGCGATTCGACTTGGGACGAATGAGATATGGACCCGAAGTCACTGCTCGAGGTTGCAAAAACATTCACCTTTAATGGTGTTTTGTTGAAGGGAGACCACATGGGAATAGTGTGCGGCCTAACCCTTTTCGGTATTTTACCCATAACTTTGTACTGGAGTGCTCGATTAAGCCGAAACTTAACCCATAGGGGTTTTCAATCGTACCAAATCCAATGGCAGTGGTCCCACAGCTGTTTGACATACCAGAAATATAATTCTAGTTACGGGGTCCGTTTCAGGGAGCTAGAAGCTCATTTTTCCGAAATTGTTTCTTTGTCTGCACTGCCTTAGATATATCGGATTGCGACAAAACTTAGCAGGTGGCCTTTTGAAGTGCTTAGAAAGATTTCTACCTGTTCTAGGGAAATTTTGAGACAATCGAGAACTTTATGTCAAGGCTTTATTGCACGCTTCCTCTTTACTCCGCATCAAGGACCAAGGTGCTGAAAAATGTGTTCAAATATCCCCTACTAATCTATTTAAAATTGTTTAAATCATTATTGTTATTTACTTTTTAATAATTGTTAATATTGATAACTGTTATAAATTTTAAAAATATGATTGATATCAATACTACGAATGCACAAATAAGTAGAACCCGAATTAAATATTATAAATATGCTATAGAATTGTACTTTTGTAAGGTGATGACAATGACAATGATGATAATGATGACGATGAGGATGAGGATGCATTTATATTGAAATATTATGTTGTTATAGAAGTTTATTTGATGATTACTAGAAATAGCTATAATTTATTTAATTATGATCTAGAAAATGTATAAAAATATTTTCAAATTTTAAAATGACCAAAATACTCCTGAAAAAAATGGTGGTGGCTTAGTCATTTTAAGTTTTTGAAAGCAGTATGCAATAGTGTTAAATATATACCCCTAAAAGTTTATCTAAACCTAATTAGCTAAAAAAATATTAAAATTCAAATAGTGATATACATTTTTAACCATCGAAAAGATAAAATTATTTTTTTTGACAAAAATTTAGCATATTATTAATGGCATCTACTGGAAGTAAATTACATCAGTCGAAAACAGAACGGAATGCAAGGAAGCCCCGCCTTTAGCAAGGGAGTCAGTTAAATCATTAGCCTCTCGGTACACATGAGAGATGGAAATAGCGAGAGGCGCAATAAGATCCACAATCTCCAACCAAATTGACCTAAGCTTTCAAGGAATTCGTAATTCCAACTTGCACTAACCAATTGCGTTCAAGGAGTTGCCTTCAACAATACAACTACTGCTAAACCCTTTGGACATTAAAAATTTAAGCCCTGGCAATAGGAACGCTAGCTCCACATGGTTAGCTATAGCTGAACCTAACTGACCAGTATAGGAGAAAATCATCGAGCCCACTTTATTATGTAAGACACCCTCGATTCCAGTCAAACCCAGGTTGTCAAACGAACTCCCATCAAAATTCAATTTGAATTGTCCAATAGGAGGTAGGGACCAAAAACATCTCGGTCTCATTTTAACTTTCCCCAAAAGGAAAAGGTTGCAGAGATTGAGCGTAACATCTGTCTATGAAACGCCCCAACCATCCTTGGTAACCGAAAACCAGAGCCAAATAGATCGCTTAATGTTATCCAATAAACTATCTTTAGAGATATTCACCCCCTCAAAAGTTCGCCTATTTCGTTCCTTTCAGAGTTCCCAGATCACAACCCCTCTTGCAATTTGCCACACCTAATGCCACCAGAGTACATATGGGGAAAGGAGAACTGGGACACTAGATCCGCCATTGAAAAAGGAAGAGGAGTCTGAACACCAAGGAGGCACAGAAACCAGCGCCAAATCTTGTTAGCGACCTTACAATGAATGAAAAGATGATTATCAGTTTCCTCATCCAATTTGCACATCAAACAGATATTTGGTAACAATTTATCCCTTTTAATCATATTATCTACCGTTTTGTTAAGGGCGGCTAATAAAAGAAAGACTTGCACCTTGTGAGGAACAGACCATTTCCATATTATAGCCACCTGAGGTAAAGACCATCGCCATCTGTCGTGAAAGAAAAGCCTATAGTAGGATTTCACAGAAAAAGGCATCACTCTCGAATTCCCATATTAGCTCATCCGACGACCCCTGGGATATATATACAGGCTCCAAGATTTCCAATAACTTTAACCACTGGTGAAATATGAGACCAGACAGTCTCTCATGAGGAAAAGAAATATTCTACACCACACCGAAACCTCTGAATTCAATCAGCTCCCCAACCTTGGTATCAGGGCAGGGAACCTTTGCAAACAACTCAAGGAAAATGAGCTTCAAAGGGACATCGTAATGCCAAAAGGAATTGGAAGAGCCATTTCCAACCAACCACTAGAAATGGGCTGCTATCATAGGTTGGCATCTAGAAATAGGCTTCCACAAGAAAGAACGTTCATGAGAATGGCTGCCTCTAATCCACGAACCATGCCTATCCCTACCATATTTAAAAGTTAGAACCTCACACTACAGTTGATTGGCACAATGGAAACTGCACCACCACCATGTGGCGAGTAATGCTTCATTCATAAATTTTAGTTTTTGGATACCCAAACCACCTTCACTCCAAGGGGTACAAACGCAGTCCCATCTCAATAAATGGTACTTACACTCAAGACCGAAGGATCCCCACAAAAAGTTGTACATCATTCTCTCAATTTTCTTAATTACCGAAGCCGACATAAGAAGAAGTGACATGAGATAAATTGGTAAGTTTGCTAAACAAGAGCGAAGCAAAGTAATCCTACCACCCAGAGAAAGTACTTTCGGTTTCCATAGATCCAATTTAACTTGGACCATTTGAATCACATTATCCCAAATCAAAATAGGAGGCCTAGAATCAGAGATAGGGATACCCAAGTAGGAAAAAGGAAAGGACCCAACTGAACATCGAAGGTGGTTGACCAGAGAGTGGCAGAGGTCAGGGTGACAGTTGACTCCAATTAAAGAAGTCTTTTGGAAATTAACCTTGAGACCACAAGCTACTTCACAACAATCCAGAAAGCAAGCAATATTAGAAATTTGGACCAAAGAAACCTCACAAAAGATTAGGGTATCATCTGCATACTGAAGGTGAGAGACTCTCGGGCCCGACTCAGCCACCGAAAAACCAAAAAACCTACCATGAGCTTCCACATTCTGTAATAATAGACTGAATCTGTAACAATCCTAAACTTTAAAAAATATATATATATATATAATAATAATATTAATGGTGTTAAAATAAATAAATACAAAAATATAAATAAATAAAATAATAAGTATATATTAGTAATGATAATAATAATAATAATACTAATATACCGTTAGGATATTGTTGCTTTTATATTAATAATAAATAAAAGATATCATTGTTAATATATTAGAGGGTTCAATTTTACTTGGGTGGACCTTAGGTCCACCACCTTAAAGTTTTACAATAACACTCCTTTAAACGACACCTTGCATTGAGGTGTTTCTTTTTTTATACGCCTTCTTCTCTCTCTCTCTTGCAGCAGGCCGTCCTTCCAGTCTTAACCCTTTCCCAAGAAGCATCGCCTCTCTGTTACAACCACAAAGGAGATCCTTTCCTCATCTCTTTTATCCAATTCCAACTCTACGATGCTTAATTGAAACAAAAAGCCTTCAAACTCAAAGAAACATGATCCAGGTTAGCAAGAAAAACCCGGTGCAGCGACCTCAGCCTTGCCAAAAAGATAGTGCCATCCGAACAAGTTTGCAGATGTTTCAGTTGAAAATTGCAGGCTAATAGTGGTAGGACCTCTTGTAGGGTCTCTCTCTCTAGCATGGTTAGAGTTTATATTGAGGTAATGATACTTGTGTTGTTTTTTTTTTTTTTTCTCTGGAAAAGATTCTTCATTCACATCGAGTCTCTGAAGAAAGTATTGACGTTTTATGTGGGATGGAACTGATGCTCCCCCAGTTTCGGAGTCAATGTCAGTGACTTCATTATCTTGAAAAATAATCCATTCTTTTTAAAAATGAAATGAAATAATTATTTCTGCTTATTATCATGAATTTTAGGTGCGATAAATTTTATGCTCACGCGACCTCATTATTTTGAAAAATAATCTTTTGAATAAAATTGTGATATTTTATCTATGTTAGAAATTTTAAATACTGTAAATTCTTAGAAATAAATTTATTTATTTTTCTTGTCTATTGTTAAAAAATTTTAGATACTGTAAAATTATTAGAAATAAATGTGATATTTCTGCTGTTAGTAAAATTGTGAGATTTCTTTCTTCTATTTTTTAATATTTAGACATTGTAAATGTCATGTGCAAATAACTGCCTTATTATTTGAAAATTCATATTTTTGCAATGGATTATAACATTGTTGTGAAATGTTTATTTGCTAATTGACATCCCATAAATTGTGATAATTCCGTATTCTTGAATTTCTATAAGAGTTTTTCTATACATATTAGATTGGAAATTATGTTAGAATGTCTTTACGAACTGCTATCTTTCTAAATTTGAGCCCAAAATATTTGATTGGTTATGTTTAAAATGTTATTGAAAGTGACTGTTATTAACGGTTCGCCAGTGAGGTATAAGTGGACCTATTCGGGACACCGGTAGGGATTAAGTGGACTCATCCGGTACTGCGATGAGGTATAAGTGGACCTGCAGGGATTAAGTGGACCTATCTGGGACGCCGATAGGGATTAAGTGGATCTATCAAGACGCTAATGGGGTATATAGGTGACCTACTTGGGACGCCAGTAGGGTAATTTTGTGGAATATTTGAATTATGCACTGCCGTTAAAATGTTATATGCATTTCAATCATTTGGATTATGTTTAATTGTGCATTTATGAAAATGCTTGTGCTCGCATTGTTTTTAATTGAACTCCATTTTGAAAGTTCGTTTATATCTTTCAATCATGATTATTTTTTAGGATTATAATGATCACTTACTGAGTAGCCAAACTCATCAAACTATGGTAAACATTTTTCAAGATAATTGCGGTTTCATTTTGAGCACTCATCAATGGCAACTTTGGAAGATATTATAGTTGTGCCTAAGCTTTCTTTTGTTACTTTGTAATAATTCGCCACTGTAAATTTGTCCTATCAAGAGATGTATATATGCTTTGACTGTCACATCTCAGGAATATCAGTATCGAAAATTCTTGGGGTGTGACAAAAGCATTCAGCATAAATGGAGAACAAGAATGGAGATAGAGGATCCCCTTGACAAAGACCTCTAGTGGCTCTGAAGAAGCCAGAAGGGCTACCCTTGACAAGAACTGAGTAATGGGCTGAGGATAGGCAACCATAAATCCAATTCCTCCATTTTTTCCCAAAGCCCATATTTTTTAAAATCTCCAATAATACTCCCCATTCCACTTGGTCATAGGCCTTCTCTAAATCCAATTTTAAAATCACCTTAGGAATATTGCTTCTCAATCTAAAGTGAATGCATTCTTGAGCCACCAAAATACTATCAGTTACCTGGTGGTTTTGAATGAAGATAGATTGATTGGGAGAAATAATGCTTGGCAGAACAATCTTCAACCTTTCAACTATAACCTTTGCCACGATCTTATAAAAACCAGAAAGTAAACTGATGGGTCTGATATCGGACAATTCGGCAATCACAGACCTCTTAAGAATAAGGGCAATGTAGATGACGTTAAGCCCTTTGAAAATAGCTCCCCTTAACATAAACTCCCTAACCACTTTCAAAAGCTCAGACTTAGCCAAACTCCAAAATTTATAAAAGAACCACAAAGGGAAACCGTCAGATCCTGGAACCATATCTCCCGGTAACGCAAAGACAACCCTTTTTAAGCTCTTCCATAGAGATATCACACTCTAGAGAAGAGCGCAACTCTACAGAAAGAGATTAGAAGATAGTCTAGATAAGTTAGGAGTGAACCTGACCTCGACAAAGAAGGCCTTCTTGAAATGATCAACAATAGCTTCTACCCACACTTCACTATTTCATTATCGACACCGGGGATGGTAAGTCCAGAGATATCGTTTTGCCTTCTTCTCGTACTACCAATAGCGAGGAAGAATTTGGTGTTTAAGTCCCCCTCCTTAAGCCAATTAATCCTAGACCTCTGCTTCCAATATAACTCTTTGCCCCTTCGAGGATCAAGGAGCTCATTCAACTTTGAATTCCTAGCAACTAATAAATCAACAAACAAAATCCCATCAGATTGAACCTGCTGGTCCAAAGCATCAATCTCTCCTAAAAGCCCATCAATTTTCAATTTTACACTGACTACATTTTCTTTTTTTCAATCAATAAGCTTGTATTTGATATTGAGTAATTTTTTATGTAGTTGGAAATCCAAAGAACAAAAAGAAATGGTATTCAACCATGTTGATCTAATGAGCTCCGCCACTCCATTGTCTTTGAGCCACCATCTTTCAAGCCTAGAAGGCTTCGGTCCACCACTATCCATGCATGTACTCAGCAAAATGGAGGTATGGTCAGAAGACAGCCGCAGAATAGCACGGATTGAAGCGACTGGGAACAAATTCACCGAACTAGGAGAAACAAGAAATCAATCCAATTTAGACATGGAGAGAGAAGTAATGCTATTATTTGACCACGTAAATTTAGTCCCCACATTTGGAAGATCCAGCAAGGAATTATATTCAATAAACCTATTAAAAAGCCTCATAGACTTAATGGTTGAGCTTGCTAAGCATTCATCGGGCCAATGAATAAGATTGAAATCCCCCCAATACAAACTGGAAAATCAAAATTACGGATAATAGAATCTAAATCATTAAGAAACACTTCTTTATCAGCAAAATCCACCGGTCCATAAACATTTAATAAACCCCAAGAAAAACCAATTGTTGGACCATGAAACCTAATGAGCAAAAACTTACAGTAGTAACACACTTCAAAAGTTGTGGATCCCACAGAACCCATAAGCCTCCAGAAGCTCGAATGGCATCAATACCAGTGAATGAAATAGCTTTTGGGCCCCATATTTCTCTAGCTTTAGAGACATTGGGGCTATGAAGTTTGGTTTCTTGCAACAGCAAAATCCAAAGTCTAATTTTTTGCACCAAATACAAAACATCTCATTTGCGTATGGGGTTTCCTAACCCCCTAACATTCCAGGACATATGTTCGTTGTAAAAGAGGGAAGAGGAAGAACCTAGCCCGTCATGGCCTGTGCCAAAATAGAATTCCTTCAGCATTGGAGCCTCAGCAGTAACCTTCAGCATTAGAGCCTCAGCAGTAACCGTGGAGTCTGGAGAGTTTGGGGAAACAAGAGGCTGTGCATCTGACAAATCAATGAATAGCGTGCTTTTCCAATTTCTAGGGAAGACAAAGTAGTCTTCTTGATGACCCCACGAGCTTCCAAACGTGCAGTGGAGCAAGTTCCCACATAATTGACCTTCTTAGCTTTGGATGCTTTGTCACTTTTTACTACAGCACTCATAGGCTCCTGACCAGCCTTCCCTATTTCTTGAGGGTTCTCCCTTGCCTCGTGCGCCACTCTTTTCTTCTTCAGTCGTTTGACCTCCTCAACAAACACCCCAATAGGAATACTGAACTCCATTCCCATATCATGCACCATTGATGCAACTTCTACAACTTCAATAGCATCTGCTGCTCTCTCGCTAGCCCCACAATCAGTTGTAGGCTTCACCGGTGGGACACTGCATTCCAACAGCGGCAGACAAACAGGGCCATGCATCATCGTTAGAGGGTCCCCTTCTTCAGACCTGACTAGCGCCGAAGAGGGGTCGACATCTTCCTACACAAGAAGAGGCTGATCTAGGAGCATAGGGTTTGCGAACTGTGGATCCTCGTCGTTAGGAATCACCATTACCAAGGCCATAAGGTCCATTTGCAGAGGATCAAAACGTTGCTTTTGCTTGGAAGATTTTACTCCGGCTTTTGTAGCAGCGGCTCGATGAGGCAGAGAATACATAATCAGGCACGAGAAGCAACAAAGAAACCAGGCTGCGATAAGTCCCTCCACCAAAAAACCCTTTTTCACCGGAGAGAAACCAGCAACCTTATCTTCGAGAGAGAATCAAGTTTTTGGAGAAGAAAGAAGGAAGAGTTCAGCAAAGGGAGGATATCAGAGGATATCCCTATACGCAGCGCAAACGCATGGGTCGCGGGTGGAACAGAAGTGCAGACCTCGAGACTCGCCGGGCTGGCCACATGTGCACGGGCCCCCCCAATGAAATTATGTGAACTCGCGGGATCAAGAGCGACCTCAGCATAATTCATCTCCTCCAAACCCGGGTGGGTACTCGCCGAGAATACTTGCGTCTAGGGCAGGAAACGCCCAATTGGAACCCACCTCTAAGAACTTTTGAAATTTTAAATCCTGGGCGGTTTCGCATTGAAACCGACGTGCGTTCCTCCTGTCAACTTTCCACTTACGCCCACGTCTTTTGGGCCACCGAAAACAAGCATCCGGTGCATCGTCAGCAATTTCCAGTGGAATAGAAAGGGGAATTCCAAGGAGAGTTAGAAAGCTTTTCATCACCATGGATTGTAGCAGCCCTCTCAGGTGAATTCACTTTAACAAGGTGGGGATCACCATTCTCCACAACAACCTTGATGGAGAAAGAAGGTTATCAACCACGATATCCACATGATTGGGGATCATATCAAAGGCCACGACACTAATCTAAACATGAACACTGGTACAGTCCCTCCCCACGAAGGAACTCCAATCAGTTCACATAAGGTACCACAGAAACAGGCAATCCTCTCAATGGACTCCAGCTTCCAAATATGCAAAGGGATACCCCAAAGCCTAATCCACACCAAATTCACACCAAATTCCCATGGACAAGCGAACCATGATCTGAAGGTTTCCACCGGTCCAGAGAAAGAAGGGAACCACGTAGCCTATAGAAACGACTACGCAGAGCATGAGAAACATCTTCGACAGCCTTAAGTTTAAAAACTACCTTGTTGCCTCCTATAAACTTGACATCGGGATCATAAGACAGACCCCACACTCTCCTTCCCCAATCGCCTAGGCCAAAACAGTCCTCTAGAGGACGAGCGAATGTGCCCGTTACAAAAAGGTTCGAGGCAACACCCAACTGCTTCAGAAAACCTTTACTAAAAACTACGTGGCGCCCCTGAAGACCAAAACACTCATGGTGTGCGGCAATCTAAGACGAATCGACAATTGCAGTCATCCTATGAAAAGAACATCAGTAGCAAATCTCCTCACCATGTCAGATGTCCCACTTGATCGTAGTTCTTGAGGATCAAAAAGAGAAAATTATTACCATTAAAGTATCTAATATTAACTTTATTGTGAATTTTTTTTACAAATTTGTACTAGTAATATTAATATTTGTAATATAAAAATTTTAAAAATTAATATTATTAACTATTTAAGTTAGTTGTCCCACAAACTTAGCAACAGCCTCTAGTTCGATTTAACTATTTAACTTAATTATCTCTAAGATAAAAATAATAATTAAAAAACTTCTATATTTTGATTTTAATGCCCGAAAGTGTACCACTAAAATTAGATCTCAAGTCTAAAAGCTCTCTTTAGGGAAATCAGAAGATCTGCAAAAGCAAATGGAGCTTCACGCTCTCTCTAGAGAAGCCAGAAGATGTAAAACGCCATCGGTCAAACCCTGGTCAATCCCTCTCCCTTGAACATCCCACTTGGATTTTTGGCCAAGTCAGGGTCGGGTCCATGTCTTGCACACCCTGACAAGTATGGGTCCTGGTCGGGCTTGACTAAGCTCCAACCCCCAAACCTATAGGCGGCCGAGGTAAGATGTGGGGCTTGACGTGGATCCAACCCCCAGACCTATAAGCGGCCGAGGTAAATGGTGAGTAGATGTGGATGAGAGGAGATTTTTATAAAAGGTATTTAGAAATCCATTTACATATCTATCTCTTAAAATATAAGAATACATTTGTTTTCATCAATATTTCTTTGAAAAGGATATTGCTTTAGAAAGAGATATTCCTCACCATCATCATCACCCAAGCCTTATTGGCGATTATTTGAGGTCGGCTAAATAAATCATGTTCCTTCATTCTTCTCTATCAAGAGTCATACTCTCAATAAGACTAAAAGTTACCATATCATTTCTCACTACTTCTATCCATGTCTTTTTGGATTTCCCCTTCTCTTGAACCAAATCACACCCTACTAATTAGGTCTACGCTGCTTATAGTTCATATTGTAAAAATATGAGCTTGGCAATAAAATAGATTTTTAAACCAGTAGAATTATGCACATAGAGATGAAATAAATAAGTCGCACATAGAAAAGGAATCAAGCGATCACGTAAGTAATTGTGTAAATATGCAATGTAGAGAACATATAAATGCGATGTGCATTCACACAACTAATCACAAATAAAACACGCAAAAACATATTGACATACAATAAACGATCATGAAACACAAAATCATGAAAAATCAAAAACCAAAATTAATGAAAGTAGCAAAGAGATGCATTGTTAGATTTATTGAAAAAACAATAATTAAAAGAAAATTAATCATTTTTATTTTTCTCTTTCTCAATTTTTGTTGGACGTGTATTTTCACTTAAAAAAATAAGGAAATAAATAACCATGCAACTGCTAGTGTTATTAATATGTCATACATAAGGAATAATAAATACCTAATTTTCAATTCACAAACCATACGAAGTCAAAGTGTTAAAATTCAAATAATGATAAACAATATATAGGGAAAATGAAATTAAACAATCTACATAGGTCTATAATCATGTATACAAACCATAGACTTCATCAAGTTACATGGCTTGTATAAAGTTCTATGAAAATTTTTAAAAAGAAAAAGTGCCTCTTTAGAGTTGAGGGAAAATAATATAAAGATAGAAAAGTAGAGACATTGGCTTTAAGAGATGTACGCTTCAACCTTCAAGAAATTCAAGTAACCAAAAGAGGCCAACCTCTATTTCAGAGAAAGATTAAGGGAAAAAAGAGTTTACTGCAAAAAGACAATTCAACAAAGAGAAAACATCCGCTGCAACACATATCTAGCTCTAGAAAATATTAGAGGAAACCTCTATATGCCATATCTCGTTACGGGAAATATACGTCGCTCTAGATAATATTAGAGGAAGCCTCTATATGTCATATCTTGTTATGGAAAATATTAGATAAAAAAATCTCTACTGCAAAGAGTTTATTTTGTAGAGATAAAACCCATACAAAGATGGAGACTACTCAGCAAAGAGTAAACCTCATATGCAAAGTTCTAGAAAAAATTAGAGAAAACCTCTACTGTAACTATAGACCTGGTGATGAAACTCTCTCTCTATCTCTTATGCATGTCTCTTTCTCTTGGTGATGAAACTCTCTTTCTCTATCTCTTATGCATGTTTGTCTCTCTTATCCCCTCTAAAATCTCTCTCTATTTTCATATTTTTTTTGGGTAATGCAGTGGAGAACACAAACCTCTACTCGTTTTCTCTCTCTCTTACCCCTTCTAAAATCTCTCTCTATCTTCATCTTTTTTTTATGGGTAATTTAATGGAGAAGGCCCCTTCTAAAATCTCTCTCTATCTTCATCCTTTTTTATGGTAATTCAGAAGGCCCCTTCTAAAATCTCTCTTTATCTTCATCTTTTTTTATGGTAATTCAATAGAGAAGACCGCCCCATTTTTTCAATGGATCAAAGAGAAGATCGCCCCATTTTTTCAGTAGACTAGAGAGTTACACTTTGAAGGTGGGTATTAGCAGTAAGAATGGATACTATGATGTGATGGTAACTGGGATACCACGATGTAATAATTGAGTGTGGGGATGCTACCACCACAACCCAACCCCTCTCCTAAAAACAGATACGTCATCTTTATCTCTATTTCCTACGAAACAATATCTTTTTTACATCACCGGAGTTTTACTCTAAAATCCCTTTCTCTCTCCATCTTTATCCCTATTACACACTACACCTCACGCCGTTGCACCACAAAAGGCCCACTACTTTACATGTAACTTAAGAAAAAGATTCATACTAGTCCTAATAAGACTTAACTAAGACGTGAGGTATCCTCATGAAAAGCCAAATCTAAATTAGCCAATATACCAAAAGATATGTTAACAAAATATCCTAACCTCATCTTACTAAAAATTAACTTAAATTTAGGATTTCTCTTGGCTTTCTTTTTCTATACGCAATATTTTTTTTGGGAGTCTCTCTATTTGGAGTTGTCTTTCTATCTCTTTAGATAAACATCTATAATTTAGAATCTATCT
>NW_006496564.1:1871076-1902560 GCF_000471905.2 Amborella trichopoda | reverse complement strand
CGCCTTTACTTCTCAAGTTCAAGTTCGATTCTTGCCTTAACAAGTTCGATTCTTGCCTCATCTTATTTTATTTTTGTTGATTGTTGACAACAAAAATAAGCGCCTTCACTTCTCAAGTTCAAGTTCGATTCTTGCCTTAACAAGTTCGATTCTTGCCTTAACACATCTTATTTTATTTTTGTTGACTGTTGACAACAAAAATAAGCGCCTTCACTTCTCAAGTTCAAGTTCGATTCTTGCCTTAACACATTTTATTTTATTTTTGTTGATTGTTGACAACAAAAATAAGCAGAAAATAAATTTTTAAAAATTATTTTTTTTGAAATCTCTCTCTTTCTATTAATAATCTTTTTTTACTAAATTTATTCTATAAATCTAAAAAATAAATGTTTTTTAAACGAAATTTATTCCATTTGAAATCTCCCTCTTTCTATTAACAATCTCTTTTACTAAATTTATTCTAGAAATCTAAAAAATTAAAATTTTGAAAAATTGAAGTGTTCTTTAGAAAATTGGTATGCATTCTAATAATTCTAACCAAAATTTTTATTGTGTTTATTAATTTTTGCATTATAAATCATGTAATTTATTATCTTTCTTACAGTTCTCAATAATACATTTTAAATTAGATTGTACTACAAAATTTTTTGGATTTGTTATTATTTGTATAATAAAATAATTATAAAATTTAAACCAACAATTTTAATTTCAGCATATAAAATTATAGTTAGTTAGGTTGTAATAAATTTGGATTATAGTTAGTTAGTTTGCAATAATTTGGGTTTTTTTGGGGTATTAGGGCTTTCCACTAATTTGAGATTTTGATGGCCATTTTTTATCGATTAAATCTACTCTTTATAGCAGTCCATGTGTGATTATATATTTTTGATCCATGATAATTATATGATTTTTCTTATGTGTGATGTAAATTTAATGGTTAACATAAGTTTATACAGGGAAGAGACATCTCAAAATTCACAAATTGATGAAAAAAGTGAAAGTTAACAATGAAGTACCCTCATTTCTAATCGGATTTCTAAAAGATAATATTTATAATTAATTTTAATGATTTTTTTGGATTTTTTTAAAGCTTAATCCAACCGAGTCTGTCGATTCCCGATCCGAATCGCCAATTCGCCGATCCAGATGAATTTTTAAAGTACCCGATCTGGGGCACCTATCCGTTCTTTAAACCATTGGTTTCACTAATTACATAATTTCCTTGAAAGAAGCCTACAAAAATAACAGTGAATTCTACAACAAAACATTAAATCCATTTGGGATCTTTAATAAATATTTAATTTTTTAAATGCCAAAGTATTAGATTTTTTAAAATTCATAATTAGAATAATTTCATCTAATGAGCATAATAGTGAAATGGCAAAATTAAAATATTTAAGTGATAAAAATACTTTAATTTTACATTAAAGCATTAAAATTTGTAATGTCGCAATATGTCAATTAAAAAAATAAAATAATGAAAAATTAACGTCAATATCCATTATTCTGTTGTTGTTTAAATAATGTCCCAAATTTTTTAACTTTACACACATCCCCTTTTATCCATTATTTTTTTCTTCCCCCTTCTTAGGTTCGGTTATTGGGTTGTGGGAGCAAATTTATTATGGTTTTGGGGTTTGGTCGCATTAGATAATTTTTTGAGATAATAAAAAAAGGGAAAAGTTTATGTAAGGTCCCAACTTTAAAATGTAGAATCACATATGCACCTCAAAAATCTATTGGGTATGTTGTTTTAATGTTGAAAAAACTTTATAATCGATCATCTCGACATTGAGATGTATGAACATGAAAAAAAAAAAAATTTGAGTCCTGAAAATAGTGCATCTTGCAACACATTATCTAGACCTTCCATTTTCAAGATTTTCATATATTTATAGATCTACTTGATTTTAACTATTTTTGGAATTTAAAATTTTCTAATTAGGTATGAAATTAGATTTTAAGATAATACTAAAAAATTTTATAACAAAATTACATGTTATGATAAAATTTTAAGGTGCGCCTTGATTGGAATTTTTAAGGTTGCATCCTTATAGAAACTGTACCTATAAAAAAATATTCTCACGTTTAATTACATGAGCGAATTTTTCCATGTGAAAATATTTTATAGAAAACAATTTCACGACAACCAAACATGCCATTAATGAAACGTGAAATCACAAAAACTCAAGAAAACGAACGAGAAATCAAGTAGAACAACCCAGTAACTTGAACAAATAACTACACCACAAAAACATGAAAACCCCCAAAAACCGACACAATACTTTAGGGAAACCCCATTAAAAAAAATCCACAAATTTTATTTTGAAAGAGTAAATAAATGAGGCCCATGAAAATCCGAAACAACCGAAAAGAAATGTGGTACGTTAACGCATGGAAAGCTTTGAACTCATAAACTTTGTCCATATGTCTAATAAAAAAAAAAGAACAAAATATTACACGTTAACGCATGAAAAGCTCTTATCGTTTTTCTGGGTAAGTAAAAAAAAAACGCTCAACTTTGTTCCAAGATATTTGTGTAGCTTCTCCAGAGTTTCCATGAACAAGATAGGATTAGTTGCAACTTCTTCATTGTAGAGAAAGACGGAGTTCTCAATACCAGAACAATCCACTACTCAAGTAGTGTTACAATGTCATACTAGCTCAAGACTCACAATCAAATAGAAAAAAGAAGAAGAACAACCAAGATGAGGTGGAAGAAAAACATTCATTTAAGAAAAACATGGGGTACATAAAGGCATTACAATCTTAACACTCAAAATTAACCTTAATACATATGCCCAAGAGGTACATAAAAGCATTACTGTTAACATGGGAAGATCGTGTTTTTCATTACCCAAGAAGGTGAATATATACAAGAGTACATGATCACAATCCCTTGATTATTGGGATTTTACAACAAGTATTTACCAACAAATGGTTGTGCATATCGTACAATAAGCAAAACTTCTATATGGATAACCAAGATATGGTTGTGCATATCTTACAATAAGAAAAGCTTCCATAAGGATGACTATGAGCTGGACGACAGCTAACATTCCCCCTCAAGTTGGAGAGTACACGTCAAGAACACCCAACTTGCTGATTAGTGATATAAATTGTTATTTGCGTAAGGCTTTAGTAAAAATGTCAGCGACTTAATGGGTGGTTGGAACATAGGATGTTTGTAGAATGGCAGATTGAATTTTGTCTCTAAGGAAATGGCAATCTATTTCAATGTACTTCGTGAGTTCATGGAACATTGGATTCGCGGCAATGTCAAGAGCAGCTTGGTTGTCACAAAACAAGATGATTGGTTTCAAATGATGGACACCCAATTCACAAAGAAGAAATCGAATCCAGGTAATTTCACAACTTGCAGATGTCATGGCACGGTCTTCTTCTTTAGTATAAGAGTGAGACACCGTGTGTTGTTTCTTCGTCTTCCTAGATAACAGAGAGTTTCCAATCATGGCAAAATAACCAGTGGTATATCGACGTGTATCAGGACAGCTTGCCCAATCAGAGTCACAAAAAATTCGTCGTTGGAAAGTACTATTAGAAGGCATGAGTAAACCTAGACTTGGAGCGAGCTTCAAATATTGAACTAGGTGTAGGGCTGCTGCAAGATGTGGATTGTGAGGTTAACTCATATACTGACTGAGGATGTGGACAACATAGACAATAGGCGTAGTGATAGTCAAGTAAATGAGTCGACCAATAAGCCTCTGATACATAGTAAGGTCAGATAGAAGGTCACCAGTAGTGGTATTTAGTTTGTGGTGTTGTTCAAGGGGTAGATGAATAGGACGTGCCCCAAGAAACCCAAATTCGTCATTAATTTCCAAAGTTTATTTGCATTGGGTGATGTAGATGCCCTTTTTGGAGTGGGCAACCTCAATTCCAATAAAATATTTAAAAAGCCCCAGATCTTTCAAGTGGAATCGACGATGGAGGAACTACTCGAGAGAGGTGATGGCAATTATTGTCGATGACAATGATGTCATCCACATACACAAGTATAACAGTGAACTCATGATGTTTTCCACGTGTGAATAGGGAATAGTCAGCTTTAGATTGAACAAAGCCAGCATAGAGGAGAGCAGAGGAGAATTTTGCAAACCACTATTGAGAAACCTCTTTAAGGCCATAAAGAAACTTGTGTAATCAACACACCCATTTCACCCCCTGTCAACAAAATCCTAGGGGAAGGGTCATATACACTTCTTCATGCGAGTCCCCATGTAGAAATGCATTTTGTACATCAAGCCAATGTAGGGGCCAATTTCACATAGAAGCAATGGCAAGCAAGCAGCGTACAATAACGATCTTTGCATTGGGAGCTAATGTCTCATGATAGTCTAAGCCCTCTCGCTGGGTATAACCATTAGCAACGAGATGTGCTTTATATTGCTCAACAGTTCCATCTAACCAATATTTAACTTTGTAGACTCATTTGCAGCCAATGGGCTTTTTGTCAGGAGGCAAGGTGGTGATTGTCCATATTTTATTTTGCTCAAGTGCTCAAAACTCATTTTGCATTGCTTCCTGCCATTTTAGGTCTTGCACAGCCTGGGAAAAAGAAGTGGGTTCCGGAATAGAACAGACGACAAAAACCAAACTCTAGTATGATGGAGATAAATGTTCATAAGAGAGAAATTGAGAGAGTAGATATCGAGTACCTTTGGTTGGTCCAGTCACAGAAGTTCACGTTGGAGGAGTTGACAGCATGGCATGAGAACAATGAAAATCCTCAAGATAAGATAGTGGACGATGAGATCCTTGTGATTTGCGAATATTTGTGAGAGGAGGTAGAGAATGGGTGGTTTGAATTGATTGTTCTTGATTGACTTGGGGTGGAGGGGAAACCTTATCAATTTGATCCAATGAATTATGGAAAGTGGCTTGGGGTTGTTCCTGAATAGTTTGTGAGGAAGCCAAATTTCTGGATGGATGGGGTAGGGAAAATGAATCCTTAAGATAAGATGGTGGACGATGAGATCATTGTGATTTGCGAACATTTGTGGGAGGAGGTAGAGAACGGGTGGTTTGAATTGATTGTTCTTGATTGACTTGGGGTGGAGGGGAAACCTTTTCAATTTGATCCAATGAATTATGGAAAGTGGCTTGAGGTTGTTCCTGAATAGTTTGTGAGGAAGCCAAATTTTTGGATGAATGGGGTAGGGAAAATGAAGTAGTAGTGCATGGGTTAGTTGAAGAAGAGGGGTAATCCGAGGTTTGTGGATGGTCTATGGGTATAGGTAGCACGGACGCTAGTTGTGTTGGTGGATGTGGTGTAGAAGAAAAAGGAAAAATATTATCATGATAAACAACATCACGACTAGTAAAAAAAAATTGAGTTTGCAAATCAAAAACCTTTTTGTCCCTGAGGATATCCAACAAAAACACATTTTTGGGCCTGGGCATCAAATTTATCTCGATTAAAGGCCAGAATGGTGGCATAGTAGAGACATCCAAAAACCTGTAAATGAGTATAGGTCGAAGGTTTATTGAAAAGAACTTCATAAGGAGATTTGTTGGATAATAAAGATGTTGGAATTGGGTTTATTAAATATGTAGTTATAAGAATGCAGTCACCCCAAAAACTGCGAGGTAGATGTCCTTGGAAATGCAAGGCTCGTGTCATTTCAAGGATATGACGGTGTTTGCGTTCAGCAATATCGTTTTGTTGAGGAGTGGCTACACAACTGTGTTGCTGATGTACTCCATGTTCTTTAAAAAATTGGTGTATGTTGGTGGAGAAAAATTCAGAGCCATTGTCTGTTCGAATTTGCTTAATTGTGCAATTGAATTGGATTTCTACAAGAGCAAAAAAATATTTTAATAAAGACGGTGTTTCAAATTTTGCATGCATAAATGGTGTCCAAGTACATCATGAAAAATCATTGCATGCATAAATGGTGTCCAAGTACATCATGAAAAATCATCAACAATTGTGAAAAAATAACGAGCTCCACAATGAGAAGTTGTGGAGTAGCCACCCCAAATAGCACCATCTATAATATCAAAAGGTGAATGTGAGGAGATAGAACTAGAAATAAAAGGCAAACGAATTTGCTTGGCTAAAGGACAAATGTCAAAAACTAGAAATTCCATCAATACTCTTAGCTAATAGCTTTAAACGAGCAGAAGAAACAAGACTAAGGCGCCAGTGCTAGATATCAAGAACTGGTAGGTTGGAAGAGAGCCATGGAGGAATCATTAGAAGCTTGGAAGTAATAGAGGCCACCATGTTTCTTAGCTACTCCAATCGTCGTCTTCTGGGACTGATCTTGAAAGATACAAAAATCACGAGAGAATATTATGAGCAGACATAAGAGGCAGTGAGTTTACTTATGGATAATAAATTAAAACCAAAAGAGGAGACACAAAGAACTTGATGAAGTTGAATAGGAGTTAAATAAATGGATCCAATATGAGTAACTGCAGCATGTGAACCATTTGGGAGTTTAACGAATGTAACAATAGTTGTTGGTTTGCATGTGTGAAAAAGTGAAGGATCGGATATCATGTGATCTGAAGCTCCTGTGTCAACTATCTAGGTGCTGTGAGAAATGGGAATTGGAGTGAAAAATAAGTTACCCGCGAAATGAACAGAAGACTGTGCACTACCTTCATTGAGCATGGTCATCAATCAGTGACATTGATCTGGGGTGAAATTTTGAGCAGTGACAGCCACCTGGTTGGAAGTGGACGATAGTTTTTCAGTTGCAATGACTTTAGGAGGTACTTTACCAGTTGATAGAGCCGATGTCCTTGTGGATAACCCTGAAGTAAATAACACTTTGCTATGGTGTGTCCCACCCAGCCACAATGATCACATTTAAGCATGGATCTGCAAGGCCCTTTTTGCCTGTTCAAAGTGGTATTAGAGTACTCAGCCATTTGCTACAGCAGTTGCAGTTGTGAACGTAGCAGAGTCATCCCCATTAGATGGTGTAGCAGCAACTTGTCGTTGCTTTTCCTCTTGAAGGAGCATAGAATATGCTCGGCTCACATTAGGGAGAGGATCCATAAGAAGGATCTGCCCTCTAATGTGGTTGTATGACTCATAAAGACCCATTAAAAATTGGGTCAACCTTTCTTGCCGTTGATAATTGTGCAAAGCTTTAGATGAACCACAAGAACAAGGAGGTATAGTGAGATGTGATGCAAGTTCATCCCAAAGTGATTTAAGTTTGGTGTAGTATGCAGAAACAGTGGTGGATTCTTGTCAGTGGAGGGCAATGTCTTTGCGAAGCTGGAAGATCCAAGGAGCATTGCATTGAGCAAATCAATCATTCAGATCATTCCATATTCCTTGGGCAATGGTCTCTTACATCACACTCTCATAAATATCTTTTGCAACCGTATTTTGGAGCCATGACTTGACCATATCATTACATCTCTTTCAAAGTGATTGGTGGAAGAGGAAAAAAGAGGAGAGGTCATAGTTCCATCTATGAAACATAGCTTGTTTTTGGCACTCTCAAGTTCACGAGGATAGCTCTGCTCCATGTTGGATAGTTTTTGGCACTCTCAAGTTCACGAGGATAGCTCTGCTCCATGTTGGATAGTTTTATTCAATTAAGACATGGGAAATTAAAATATTTTTGATATTATCCGAATAGTGCAAATAAAAAAACTATTAGAATCAACAACAGGGAATACCATGTCATTGCTGGTATTTTCCAATAAGGTATTTGAATTGGTGAAGTTTTTCTCTTGTGTGGTCAATACCATGTCATTGCTGGTGGTTTCCAATAAGGTATTTGAATTGGTGAAGTTTTTATCTTCCGTGGTCATGGCTGGTGAAGTTGCACGGGCTGAATCAAATCGAAAGAACCATGAGTTGGTGGTGAATGTGACTACAGTGGGTGGGGTTTCGTCAACACGAGACCAAAGCAATGTACAAAGGAAGATTGCCTATGTGAGAAGCACAGTTTTTACAGAGAGAGGGAGGTGACGTCAAGGGGGCAGCAGCAACTATGAAGGAAGCAGCTCCAACTGTGAGTAAGGGGGCCCCAACTCCTCTCTTGCTGCAACGAGCTCAGATCTGATGGCAGTAACTGAGATCGCAGCAATAACTCTTGCATCAATCAAGTTTGACAGAATTGCGTGAATAATGGGCTGCAGCAAAGGGATCTCCACTCATCCAAGGAGCTTTGCCAATTAAAAATGGCCTGCAACTGAAAACAAATCCATGAATGGAGGGAAAACAACAGCGTGTGGCGGCACTCTTGACGGAAGTGCATCAACGATGGGCTACGATAAAGAGGCAAGAGGTTTCACGAGGTTGCTTTTGAGAGCCTAGAGAGAGAGATGTGCATTGTTTGGAGCTCTAGAGAGAGATGCACGCAAATGACTGGGCATAAGAACCAATGGCACAAAAAGCGAAAACTAAGTGGGAGAGGGAGATTTGTTCTCGCATGAGAACAAATGCACAAAAAGCCAAAACTGAGGGCGAGAGAGATTTCTTCAAGCATGAGAACAAAGGCCAAAAATAAAAGGGATAGATGGATTTGCCTTCTCTCTCTAGATTTTCCAACGATGGGAGAGGAAGGACTAGCAGTGTTGAGCAGGACCTTTGCCGTCGGATCACTGTGTCGCGCATCAAACGGGAGTCAAGGGAAAGGGCTAAGGGGCAAAGAGCAAACTAGAGAGAGAAGGCAAATGAAAGGGAAGGCAGCAACGTTTAGGTGGCTCTGATACCATGTTAAAATGGGAAGATCGTGTTTTTCATTATCCCAAGAAGGTGAATATATACAACAGTACATGATCACAATCCCTGATTATTGGAATTTTACAAGTGTATGCTGAGATACAGTTGTGCATATCGTACAAGGAAAACTTCCATATGGATAACCAAGATATGGTTGTGCATATTTTACAATAAAAAAAACTTCCATAAGGATGACTATGAACTAGAAACCAACTAACAATTATAGTCTTAACGCTCAATATTAACCTTAACACGTATAACCCTGGGTACACAACGGCATTACGATCTTGACACCCAAGATTAACCTTCATACATATGACCAAAATGTTTCCCACAATACACATCTCTTTAAATAGAGGTTTTTACAACTATATTTACTACAATAACTCCCCACTCACAACAATAACCACTAGCTTACAAAAATAACTACCAACCACCTAGTTGTTCCATAACTTTTTATTACACAAAATTACAAATTACAACCTCGCTACATCACTCATAACAAAATAAAATAAAAACTAACATAATTTTTAAAAAATACACTTTTAACATTCTAACACTCCCTCTGAAAGTGATTTTTCTAGAGAGAAGACCATGACTGACTCTTAAGTGCGATGTGATCATCTCTATCACTTCCTGAAATAAAAAATCCAATCATTTGACAAGCCATAAAGGACATTCTCAAATTCTACCAAGGATGAATGCATAGCCCACCCTTGAATAGAGGTAACACAGGGAATATATTCCCTCGTTAACCCACGAATGATGCACCGCTTCATTCGTGCCACTGATATAGTTTCTTTTGAAACAACATGAGATCTCCAAAGAAAGATTTTTCATCTTTCAGAAGAATTTGGAAATGGAAATATCGTATTGGGTTGAGTTCTCAATTCAATACTAAAACCATTCGACCTTCCACCTAGATCCGTCTTAAAAAAGACAATTGATCTTCTTTAGCAATGGATCCAAGACATATCACCACAACCCTTGTGGCTCTAATACCATGTTGAGAAAGATGGATGCTATAATACCGGAACAATCTGCTTCTCAATTAATGTAACAATTTCACACTAGCCCAAGACTCACAACCAAATAGAAAGAAAAAGAAGAAGAACCAAAGCATGGTGGAAGAAAAACATTCATTTAAGAAAAACATGGTGTACACAAGGGCATTACAATCTTGACACCCACGATTAACCTTAATACATGTGACCCAGGGGTACACAAAGGCATTACAATCTTGACACCCGAGATTAACCTTAATACGTGTAACTCAGGGGTACACAGAGGCATTACAATCTTGATATCTAAGATTAACCTTGATACATATTACCCAATTTTTCCCACAATACACATCTCTTTAAATAGAGGTTCTTACAACCATATTTACTACAATAACTCCCCACTCACAACAATAACTACTGAATTACAAAAATAATTATCAACCACCTAGTTGTTCCATAACTTCTTATTACACAAAATTACAAATTACAACATCACTACATCACTCATAATAAAATAAAATAAAGGCTAATATAATTTCAAAAAAAATACACTTTAACAATGTTAACACTCCCTCTTAAATTGATTTTCTAGATAGGAGTATTATACGTAATTTTTTACGGACTTGTATCCCCGGGGTGAATGAGGAGGGAGCCGATAGTAACCTAGCCACGTCGATGCCCAAGACGCCGCCAAACCACGAGAACATTATAGCCTAATATTGGGCGACCTTTGAAGAAATGTCAAAATGACCTCAAATTTAATGAGAGGGTAGTATTAGATACCCTAAGGACACCCACAAAGTTTCATTGGGTTTTGACGAGTTTTGATATGATCAGGACGAAACTTGGTTTTCAAATCTAGTTCCTATCATGCTAAAAATAAAATATATACCTATTTTTTTGTCTCAAAATAGTATCATATCACTGCCATTTGATCTGGAACATCGAAAAACCCCCAGCTACTAAATTTCAGCTCAATCGGACACTCTGGGACCATTTTGTGCCTAACTTACCATAAAAGGGTGGGTTTTATACTATTGCGATGCAGCCTCGCCGAACCAGTTTATATTTATGGAAACTGTGCTTTTTCATTTCAAGATAATTTTCAAATACTCATAACTTGCTCATTTTGAGTCTAATTAAGCTCAAATTCGGACACAAACATGATCTCAACGATGCGCTTGTTTTGACATATGGCATTCATCATAGCATGGCTTGAAATGAGAGAAGATGGACTCAAAACATGAAAATTCAGATTTTAAAAGGAAAACATCCAATTCTTTGAGAGGTCATAGCTCAAGATCCCGATGTCATATCATCGCAAGTATGGATCCGTCGCGACTGTGCTTCGAAGAGATTTGATATAATTTTTTGTGTATGATTAGAGGCCGATGACATCAAATTTTGAGGTCGAAGAAGGCGTACTTTTTCAGTCATTGGAATCCCATTTTCCGGTGACTTCTCAAAATTGGAACGTGCTCAAACGGATACCACAATGGACAAATTTATCACAAAAATGATCGTGATAGTATCATCTTCAATTTGTGATCAAAATGAGGGCTTGGAACGTCATAGATCATGCCGGATTGGTGATCGAAGAATCCCAAGTTTATGGAACTGGCCGGATTTTTGTTCTTCCTTAAAAATCTGTTTCAAGACTATCAAAGGGTATCAAAATGTGCGCAATCGTTCAAGCATCGATTCTACTATAATTGATTGACCGAATTACCACCGTAAGCATCCGAAAAAGTTCTCGATGCCTAGCAATTGATTGATCGAATTACCACCGTAAGCATCTGAAAAAGTTCCCGATGTCTAGCAATGGCAAGAGGCCCCTCATGAAGGGATGGTTTTATCATTTGTTGAAAAGTGCTTAGAGTTATTTTGGTCAGTTGGTCTAAACATGGGATTGATATTTTAATTTATAAAATGTATATTTTTTACCATTTTGATAATTTTTTAGAATTCCACGCTTGTTTTGTCGTTGCTCCATACAAAGAACTCAAGTCATTTATAATTGTCTCTCTTGAACACTTGAATATTTAGAGTAAATTCTTGAATTCCTAGTCATTTGCTATCAAGCTTTTGCTTGTTCTTTTACTTTGCTTTCAAGTTCAAGACTCAAGATGGGAGGAGAGAGATTTCTTAGAGAGGAAATGCCCTAGAACCCCTCACTCTTTAAAACCTCAAAATTCCAACTACCTTAAGATTCCCAACTCCCAATCCTATACTCTCTAGAATTCTTAGATTCCCAACTCCCAATCCCATACTCTCTAGAAGTCCTAGCTTCCATACACCTTAGAACCCCTAGCTGCCAACCCTACTTCATAGGCTACACCCTATATTAGTTATCTTACACCCTACATTAGTTATCCTACAACCTAGTCTACACCGTACACCATAGTACACCATACACTATAGTACACCATACCTTAGCCTATCATATACACCTTAGTTCCCATATATCATACCTCAACCTGACTCACCCAAGCCATACACCAAGACCTTAGGCCCTAACCTTGACCCACCAAGACCAAGACCTTTCTTTCTCATGTACATGCAAAGAAACTGATGAAGGTGCACTTAGGTTCAAGTTCATTATATATCCACTCTCTCTCTCACTGTTCTTTCTCTCTCTGCTCCCTTTCTTTTTCTCTTCTTTCTCTCTTTCTCTCCCTTCTTTCTCTGTTTCTCTCTCTTCTTCCTTTCTCTCTCTTCTCTCCTCTCTCTTCTCTCTCTTTCTCTCCTTTTTTCTCTCTCTCTCTCCTCTTCTACTCGGACGCAGGGTGGGTCCGAGCCTCCCCCTCTCCTTCTTTCTTCTTGTCTCATTTTCTCTCTCTCACTCGTGCCTAAACTCCTGCCCCCACACCTAGGGCAGGCTCGACTCCCTTCTTTCTCTCTTCTTCTTTCACCTTCTTCACTCTCTCTTGCTTAGAAACACAGACCTGCCCCTAAGGCGGGCCCAGCACACATCATTCTCTTTCTTTCCTCTCTCATCCTCTTTTTCGTCTAGAAGCACAGAGCCACACCATAGGCGGGTCCAGCCCTCTCTCTCCTCTCATCTATTCTTCTCTTCTCTTTCTCATGTGAACCTCAAACCCACACCATAGGCGGGTCCAGTTCTCTATTCCCCTCTTCGCTTCTATTATCTCTCCCTACGTCACTCAAAGCCCGAACCCACACCATAGGCGGGTCCCGCTCTCCCTCTCTTCTCTCTTCTATCCTAGCCCACTCTCTACCTCACCCTAGTGCCACCAGCACCTAAGGCAGGTCTATCTCTTTGTTCTCTATTCTCTCACTTTCCTCACTCTTTCATCTCCCCCCTATCGTCCGGACCCCCACCTAAGGCAGGTCCATCTTCCCTTAACTTCCTTTATTTCATTTTTATCTCATTTTAGATGCTTATTTCTCTTTAATTCATATCTTCATCTCTCATTCACTTATTTCTTTTGCTTTTCATTTTATTTTTATTTCTTCATTCTCTGTTTTACTCATTGCTTCTTTCCCCTCTTAAGCACTTGATTTGGGGTCTTCCTGAGATAGTGCCTTAGGGTTCTAACTCTTGGACTGCTACTCTAACCATCAACTCATACAGTGTAGTCAGGTTATTAGAGACACTAATTCTCTTACACTCGGTTACTTGAGTTGGGATCATCATGAGTCAGCTATCTTTAGAGTTAACCATGTCACTGCTCTAACCATCGAGTTACACAGTACTCAGGTTGTGAGAAGCTTTCATATCTCTCTCTCTCTCTCTCTCTCTCTCACTTTCTTCTCCCTCTTAATCACTTTTTTGGCGCTCTTTGGTTGAATGATATAATTATAGGCTCAATCTTGTAACTCCACTTTTCAAATCCCCCGGGTACCAAGGCTTCAAGCCTGATGCTTTTCCTTGTCTCCGGTACTACCCCTTAGGAGAGGTTACACCAGGAGGCTGCCCAATTTTCTTTAGGTCATCCCTTCACTTTGTTTACTTCATTTTCCTTTCCTTCTCACTTCTAAACTAAATTCTCATTAACTCACTCTCACTCTCATTCTCTTCTTTCTTCTCTTTCTTTATTATTTCTCTTACCACTCTAACCCCAAAACTAAAACCATTAACCCATAAAGCACACCAGAGAGGAGTTAACATCAGGTGGATTCCATTAGTAGCTTTTTAGTGAGAGTTCAGGTGAGGTGTTGAGTTTAGAGAGGGGGTTGCTTTCAAACTACAACGTTGGACAACTGGAGGGCTTTCATTCATTGATCTAAGAGGCAAATATCCCGAGTTTATCTCGCGAACTCAAACCGTAGTGAGGTAGATGCTCAAGTTCATCTCTTCATCGCTTTAAAATCCTCTCATAGTTCAATATATATATATCCGCATGTGACACATGAGCCGGACACACACTCGTGAGGTCAAGTGGTTGTTCGAGAGGGAGTCAATTGAATTCAGGGCCCCGAGGGAGCCCGAGCAAGATAGATCTAGGCCCGACCAAGGAGACCAAGATCGGCTCTTAAGTGTGATGCGATTATCACCATCACTTCCCGAAATAGAAAATCCGGCCATTTTGATATGCTATCAAGGACATTCTCAAATTCAACAAATGATGGCAGCATAGCCCACCCTTGAATAGAGGTAATATTGGTAATATACTCCCTCCTTAACCAACAAATGATGCATCGCATCATTAGTGCAGCCGAAATAGGTTTTTTCGAAACAACATCAGATCTCCAAACAAAGATTCTTGATCATTCAGAAGAATTTGGAAATAGAAATATCACATTGAGTTGAGTTCACAACTCAGCATTAAAACCATTCAACCTTCCACTTGGATTCATTTTAAAAAAGACAATCGATCTTATTCATCAAGGAAATCAAGACATATCACCACCACCCTTGTTGCTTTGATACTATGTAGACAAAGACGGATGCCACAACACCGGAATAATCTGCTTTTCAATTAATGTAACAATGCCACAATAGCTCAAGACTCACAACTAAATAGAAAGAAGAAGAAGAACAACGATGATGAGGTGGAAGAAAAACATGGAGTACACAAATGTATTGCAATCTTGACACCCTAGATTAACCTTAATACATATGACCCATGGGTACACAAAGGCATTACAATCTTGACACCCCAAATTAACCTTAATACATGTGACTCAGGGATATACAAAGGCATTGCAATCTTAACACCCAAGATTAACATTAATACATATGACCCAATTTTTTCCACAATATACATATCTTTAAATAGAGGTTCTTACACCCATATTTATTACAATAACTCCCTATTCACAACAATAACTACTAATTTATAACAATAATTACTAACTACCTAATAATTTCATAACTTCTTATCACACAAAATTACAAATTACAACCTCACTACATCACTCATAATAAAATAAAATAAATACTAACATAATATCTAGAATCTTAACATTCATACTTCGCTAGAGGTAACCCACCAGTTGGTTTTCCTGTTGTACCACTGTTAAATGGTGGACTTGTTGTAGAGGGAGGAAAGAGAAAAGGTATTTGGGTTTGTTATTCCAGCAGTGGCACATTTGGTTGACGTGATATAATTTTTCTATGAAAAATTCTCTCATATTTCTTTAAAAAAAAAATTAGGGGAAGACCTACGCGTTTTTTTAAATAGTTTTGGAGTTAGGCTTTTTAAGGTATTAGTGGGTGGTGTCACTGAAAATTGAAACTTTGATGTGGTGACTGAGGTATGGAGTATATTAGAATCTCGACGTGGTGACTGAGATATGGAGTATCATATGGTTAAGTGTGAGAATATTTTTACATCAATTAATTAGTTGCTAATTGATGTGAAAAGATGCAATAAGACCAATTGGTATGAAAATATTCCCAAACTTAACCATATGAGACAATTTTTCATATGAAAATGTTTTTTAGAAAGTAATTTTACAAATATGCCTAATAGAAAAGGGAAAGCTTTTTATGTGACCCTACTCACACATATAGTATATCTGACCCTTGGTCTTAGCCTTTAAATCTGAGTAGATGGCTGAGATGGTAGTCAAAAGCTAGCTCTTAACCATTGGATCTTGATCAAACAGCTCATTGTTTTTTATTTTTTATTTTGATTCTACAAATAATTTTGAAGTAAAATTTTTTTGTATGCATAGATCTGACAAGGGCGCACATTAAATAGTAAAAAAAATATTTCTGGCATTAAAAAATTACTTAAATACCGCTAAAAATTGTGGGGGAATTTTGGTCAATTAATTTTACATAAAATATTTGTTTTTTATTATTTCCAAGTTTGCACTAATTTTGATGGGACACGTAAACTTTCATCCAAAAATATTTTATAGAAAAAAATAAAAATTAAAACAGTGTTTCATGTGACATTGTGGTATAAACAATTGTAGCTGTCCGATCTGAATCAAAGGGAGGATCACATGTACAAGTTGTTGCGATCACGTAGAAACATAAGGAGAGTAAATGGACGGCACATAAACCAGGGAAGAGTATCTTTTTAACGATTGGGAGGTATTATTACTCATCAGAATAGAGATTGTACTTTTGTCCTTTACAAAATCCATAATTATAGTGTATCCTTGCTTACATGACAATGTAACCCAGTCATGTACATTAGACTAAACTAGCAACTAGTTAGCAATAACCAATTATGTGATTCACTTACCCAAAAAAGCAGCCAAGTATGTGATTTCAACTAAGAAAAGGCTTGGGGGATCAGTAATATTGTAAATGTTCATCTTGTTTGAGTCATCAAAAATGGGAGAAATCGAAACTCCTATGTATTTGATCTGTATTTGATGCATTCAATTATCAGTCAGCAAACATACCACAATATTCGGATGATTTTATAGGCAAACTATGAGTTTTTTCTGTAGTCACTAGTGAACTACTTAGAGCAAAAAGAACCACGATATTCAGATGATTTTATAGCCAAAGTATGAGTTTTTACTGTGATCACTAGTAAACATATGGTAGTGCCCTACGACGATCATTCTGTCAAGGTCAAAATGAGTGGTTCAAAATTTGGGATCGGGTCCTCGAGTCATCGTGAATTTGTTTTGGATTTTCTTGCTTTATGAGAGTATGGACTCTACACAGAACCTAAAAATAAAAGCTAAAAAGTGGAGAATCAGGGCAATTTTAGGTCTGAAATTGTTTCGCTCTTAATCCGAATCCGACTATAACGATTTTAATTAGGATTGGTGATTTTAAAATTTTAAGTCAAAAACGAATTTTCTCTCATTTAGCTCCTGGCACCTTTTGCACCCTTAGGGCCTGTTTGGATAGGAGGAAATTATGACTCTTAGATATTTGACTCTTAAAAGGAAAAATATCTCTTTATCCCTTATTTTTAACTTTCGTGTCTCATGAGACCCAAGAATTGAAACTATTACTTGTAAGCAAAAATTCTCCATCTTTTCTATCTTACAACCCCCTGGACCCTTTTGACCATAAATTTTTGAGCCAAACAAACAGTAAAATGACACCGTATTCAAACTTCATCTTCTATCTCTAAAACTCCATATCTCTTTTCGCTTCTCGGTGAGATTACCGGCCAAGGGGTTTAGCTTGAGCTCGAACACGAGCATACTTTCTTATGTGTGAGAGAGAGATGGAGTTTGGGTTTTAGAGAGAGATGGAGTTTGAGTTTTAGGGAGAGAGATGGAGTTTTGGGTGAGAAAGACGATGATGTGAAAGAGATAGATGGAGTTTGGGTTTTAGAGAGAGATGGAGTTTTGAGAGAGATAGACGATGATGTGTGTGAGAGAGAGAGATATAGAACCATTTCATAAGTTCTTGAGGTCAATAATACATGGTCAAAAGGATTTAGGGGGTTGAAAGATAGAAAAGATGATTCTTTTTGTTTACAAGTAATATTTTAAATTTTTGGGTGAAACAATATTTTAACTTTTTAGTCTGATGAGATATAGAAGTTAAGAATAGGAGATAATAAGATATTTTCCTGATTTGAAATCCTAAGGAAATGTGGATTTTCAATATCAAGGATTTTTGCATGGATTGCACAAATCGATTGTTTGGATAAACTATACAAAATTCATGGATTCCTTGCAATCACTTCCATGTCCATTGTTTGGTAACAAAATTTGATACAATTTCTCTCTCTAAAATTTTTATATGCTTTCTCTCTCTAAAACTCAAAATTTAGTGTAGGGTATCTATAAAAATTTTGAGATAGTTTCTCTCTCTAAAATTTGATATGGTTTCTATATCTAAATTTAATATATTTTCTATCCAAAATTTAAAATTGTTTATCTAAAAATTTTGAGATAATTTCTCTCTATAAAATATTTAGGTGCTTTACTCTCTCTAAAATTTAATATAGTTTCTCTTTCTAAAATGTTAAGATACTCTATCTCTAAAACTTAAAACTTGAGATAGTTCTCCTCTTCAATAATTTTGTGATAGTTTCTCTCTCTAAAAATTTTTAAATAGTTATGATATAGTTGTTCTCTCAAATTTTAAGATACTTTCTCTTTTTAAAAGCTAAAATTTGATATAATTTCTCTCTAAAAATTTTGCTATAGTTCTTTTTCTAAAAAAAATCATGTACTTTCTCTCTCTAAAATTTGATATAGTTACTCTCTTAAATTTTAAGATGTTTTCTCTCTCTAAAACTTCAAGTTTGAGATAGTTTCTCTCTCTAAGATTTTGAGATAGTTTCTCTATTTAAAATTTGATATAGTGTCTTTCTAAAATTTGATATACTTTCTCTCTCTAAAGTTTAAAATTTGACATACTTTCTCTCTCTAAAACTTAAACTTTGAGATAGTTTCTCTCTAATTTTTTTGAGATAGTTTCTCTCTCTAAAAATTTCATGTACTTTCTCTATCTAAAATTTGATATAGTTTATCTCTCCAAAATTTTAAAGTACTTTCTTCTCTAAGACATAAATTTTATGATAGTTTATCTCTCCAAAATTTTGAAAGTTTCTATCTCTAAATTTTTTAGGTAGTTTCTATAAGTTTTATCTTTAAAATTTTAATATATTTTCTCTCTATAAAATTCTAAATTTGAGATAGTTTCTCTCTAAAACTCAAAATTCGAGATCTAGAATTTATAATAATTTCTCTCTAAAAGTTTAAAAATATTTTTTCTCTCTCTCTATAATTTTAAGAATAATTTCTCTCTCTAAAAATTAAGATTTGATATAATTTCTCTCTCTAAAATTAAAATATGAGATTGTTTCTCTCTCTAAAAGTTTTGAAATAATTTCTCTCTAAAAAATTGAGATAGTATCTTTCTCTAAAAATTTACATGTACTTTTTTTCTCTAAAATATGATAGTTTCTCTTTAAAAGTTAAAATTTGAGATATTTTTTCTCTCTAAAAGTTAAAATTTGAGATAGTTTCTCTCTTTAAAAGTTAAAATTTGAGATAGTTTCTCTCTTTAAAAGTTAAAATTTGAGATTGTTTCTCTCTCTAAAATTTTGAGATAGTTTATCTCTCTAAAAAAAATTTGGCGCTTTCTCTTCCTAAAATTTTAACATACTTTTCCTCTCTAAAATTTTAACATACTTTCTCTCTCTAAAAGTTAAAATTTGAGATAGTTTCTCTCTCTAAAATTTTGCGGTAGCTTATCTCTCTAAAAAAATTGGTTCTTTCTCTCTATAAAATTTTAACATACTTTTTCTCTCTAAAAGTTAAAATTCGAGATAGATTCTCTCTCTAAAATTTTGAGATAGCTCATCTCTCTAAAAAAAAATTTGGTACTTTCTCTCTCTAAAATTTTAACATATTTTTTCTCTCTAAAATTTTAACGTACTTTTTCTCTCTAAAAATTTAAATTTGATATAGTTTTTCTCTCTAAAATTTTTGAGATAGTTTTTCTCTTTAAAAAATCAAAGTACTTATCTCTCTAAAATTTTCTTACCCTACCAAATGCTCCCTATGTTTCGGGTCGAGGGAGCCAATGAGTGAAATTCATGGGCCTTAGAAATGCATAAAAATAGGTTTGGGTGTGGAAATGAAATCATAGAAAAGTAGATCTTATTTCTATGATTTGATTTTCCTGATTTTATGTATCCTAGTCATTAAGCAATCCAAACGTTGGATTTTATCAAAATCCAAGATATTAAGAATCCATGCCTTATTATTCACGTACCCAAACAGGCCCTTATAGTTTTTGCATTTGTTGCCTGATATAGTTGCACAACACTTGATGAAATGAGTTTAGCCACTGAAATTCATGAATGGCATCAAGGTTTTGCATAAGAGCATAGAGTAGTTAAAACTTGATATAAAACCCTCTTGAATCATCTTGGTAATAGAAGATATGCCAAGAAAATCATTTAAACCAACTAGAGCTTTGAATTTTTGTGAGAAATCAGAAGTGTCTAAAGTCAGCATTTTTCAAAACCATACAAACATTACCCAATCTCCAATGATATGTGTGTTGCTCTCCAAACCTAATGGAGATGGCTAATGGAATTGGTATTGGCCCCAAAAATTAGAAAAAATATGATTTTCGTATGTCAAAAATATGGTGGTTTTGATTGTGATTGTGGTATAAAGCTCATGTAAGAGCTTTGGCCCTTTCAACATATTAAGTACTTAGGAAATTAGTAAAGAATGAGGATAATTTGGTCCTTCTAAAATTGGGTATAGAGCCAAGGCTTTAAACAATCAAAATAAAGTGTACTTTCAAATAGTGTTGAGAATTGTGGTTTCAATGCTGGAAATCTTTGTGATAGCCTTAAAATATATTTGCATCTTTAATTATAAAATTTAAAGCTTCAAAAATAGTGCAGATCAAGCAGATCTATGAAAATTTAAAAATCTTGAAAATTGACAGTCCAAAAATGCATTACAAGATACACAAACTTGAAATCCATTTTTTTCTTGTGTCATGCATCTTGATGTCGAGATGATCAATTTGAATACATTTGGGCATCGAAACAACCTCTTCTAGTGAAATTTTTGATGTGGGCTCTCTAATTTGATTGTTTAGAGCACCGTCTTTATATAAAAATTTTCCTTCTAAAATTTGAAAGTATCTTTTTCGCAACTCATTGGTCCTCGAAACCGTTTTTAAATTGGAGATGGAAGGGGCTTAGATTATTATGATAACCTCATCAATGAGGTGCTCAGCCATGGTTGAGTAGTGGTGATAATTGATCCGATCCGAATCTGAAACTCAAATTTCAAATCCTATCTGGAACTGAGTATGGACCCAAAATTTGGATCTAAAATTCATATTCGGATCCAAAATTCAAATCCGAATTGAAATTCAGATCGGATCCAGGTGCAGGTGGATCCGACCTGGATCTAGATCCTAATTTTTTTAATAGTAAATTTTATTATATATATATATATATATATATATATATCTTTAAATTGTATATATATAATCCGGATCTAGATCCGGATCCGATGTAACTATTCAGATCTAGACCCAGATCTAGATCCAAATATCTAGGATCTAACCGAGATCTGATGTATACTATTTACATCTGGATCCAAATCCAACCCCAATCCGACCCGTTCTCGCCCCTAATGGTGAGACTCTCTCACTTTCCTCTCTCTTTATCCTCATGCAAACCTCAACAAGGATCCAATTTGAGCAACCTCTTGAAAGAATCCCAACCGCCCATAAAATATTGATCAGTAGATTAAGGTAATGTTGCACTATAAGGAATTGTCTACAAAGAGACCATTTATCTTTTGTACATGAGGTTACAATCCTTCCCACTGATTAGATATCAAATTCGATGGCTTGGGGTGAGTCACGAAGTTTGATAAATTTCTGTTTAGAATTTTGTGTCTATTCAATGGCACTCTTACAACCACCTTTTTTGAAGTTTAAGGGACAAAAATGATTGACCTTCATGTACAAAAGATAAATAGTCTGTTTGTAGACAATCATGAGATTACACTTTAGCATAGGTCTGTTGGAACTAGAGGGGTTTGTAGAAACCTTAGATTGGGCACATATTCATTTCATCAAGGTAATAAAAAAAGGGTGTGGTTTGCATAAGGTTGCAATCTTAAGCAACCAAATTAGGGTGTGCCTCTAAATTTTGTCATTAGATGTAATTCTGTTGCAAAAAATTCTTAGGATGACTTGAAAATCTAATTTTATCTCTAATTATAAAATTTTAAACTTTAAAAATGATTCAAATCAAGAAGATCTATAAACACATGAAAATCTTGAAAATAGATCATCCAAATAATACTATGCAAGATGCACTATTTTTAATACTCAAATTTTTTTTCCTCGTATCCATACATTTTGATGTCGAGATAATTAATTAAAGGGCTTTCCAACATCAAAACAACATTTTCTAATGGATTTTTGAGATGAACCTTAATTCTACATTTTAAAGTTGTCACCTTATATAAAATTTTTCCATTTAAAAAAAAACGAAAAAAATTTACAGCACAAAAAAGTAGTAGGAAATGAGTCCATTGCTCTACATAGGCTCTCCATTTGATAAATGGTGAAGAAAAGGCATTCGAGAACTCAGATCTGCTTTTTTAAGTTTCTATTTTTTCTTAAAATGTGCAAATATTTGAGTTTGATACATTCCTCAACCTATGTGTTTAGCCAGCTGACTTATACTTTGTCATGGACCCATTGGCTTATAGAATCTTTTTACCACATATCCTGAACGGAATATACTTGAACACTTCAAAAGTTCTCGAAGTGAAATGTCCCATCGTTTAATGAAAGTTAATTTTGAGACTCGAATATATTTGAGAGCACACATAATGTGCTCCCACAAGAACATGCTGTGTATCTACTCTCTTGGTCAAAATACCTAACTAGGTTGGTGTTTTTAGTCTAAAATTTTGGGAATCATACAACAATTACCATATGATTAATTTAAAAGTAAAATATTTGAATTTTGAGTTTTGTGACAGTTAGATCTAGCCTTTCAAAATTGGACACTGTTTAATCTTGGGCATTAGTTTTTTCTATTATTTTGAGAGTTTATATGTATATATATTTTTCTAAGATTATACTATGGGTTGTAGGGATTATATCTCAAAATTTGAGATCTAACAATATCCTTAGCGTATGTTTTGCTTGAGGGAGAAAATAGATAGTATACTCACTGGGCAGATGAAATCTATTATCAATATTTAAGGGTTGTTTGGATATAAATATTTATTACAGGAAACAGACTACACGGAAGTATAATATTTACACGGTTTGGGCTGTTTGGATACATAAATATTTATTATAATAAATATATTACAAAGAAATATGACATTTATACGGTTTGGTACTTGTAAAAAATATATATATATAGATCACCTAAGATTTTTCCAAAAATCATAAAATTTGTTACAAATAGGGAGAGCTGAGAAATCTATTGCAGGCATTATGGATAATAATCCATTGGATAATACCAGAAAATATTTATTATAATAAATATATTACAAAGAAATATGACATTTATACGGTTTGATACTTGTAAAAAATATATATATATAGATCACCTAAGATTTTTCCAAAAATCATAAAATTTGTTACAAATAGGGAGAGCTGAGAAATCTATTGCAGGCATTATGGATAATAATCCGTTGGATAATACCAGAAAAAAATACAGCAACCACCCTTAATAAGCCCTACTCTCTCTCTCTTTCCTTTAGCCTTAATGTACCTCTCTCTAAACCCCTCCGTTTTTGCTCCATTCTTTTTGCATTCCATTTAAGTAAGTAAACCCTTTCTCCTTTCTTTTTCCGCACTATTTGAGAATAGATTTATTGGATATCAATGTTCAGAGATTGATGCCGGCGTCTTTCTCTTGCTCAGAGAGAGGGAAAAGATTTGGACGATAAAGAATCCTCCTCCAAACCCCCGTCCCTGTCCTTGCATTGCACTCATTCCCTTACCCTTTTCTCTCTTCCTCACTCCCCTCTCATGTATGCTTCCTCACTCTACTATCACTTCCCTTTTCTCTGTCTATTTTCTCTCTCCTACTATGAGATCTCCATTTACTCAAGTGAGAGATGAAGAAGAAAAAGATTACGCAGGAATAAATCGTATTCTCCAAAAGACTGATGATGTTTCCCTCTTGAAAAGGAGATGATGATGGATTTTTAAGCCAATATAGTTAGAGATACATAAGGGTTTTTATTTGATGATGAAGACCTTTAGTATCCGTTTGGTTTATTGGATTCAGATTTTTAGGAGTCACTTTTCTGGAAAAAAGTTGAGCCAATCGTGTTTGATTCGCTTAGAATCCACATTTCCATTGGAATTGATATTCTTTTGGATTCCTGAATGCCCATTTTAAGCCTAAATTTTATAAATTTCAATTCCACCAAAATAGGTGGAATTGACAATTCATGAAAATGACCCATTAAAATTTTAAAATTTTAGAGAGAGAGAAACTATATCAAATTTAGAGATAGAAAGCAAATGAATTTTTTTAGAGAGAGAAAATATATGAATTTTTTCAGACTGATAAACTATCTCAACTTTTAAGAGAGAGAAACTACCTCAAATTTAAAGTTTTAGAGGGACCAAATTAAAATTTTAGAGAAAGAAACTATCTCAAATATTAAGTTTTAAAGAGATAAAGTATCTTAAAATTTTAAAGAGAGAAACTACATTAAATTTTAGAGAGAGAAACGTCTTAAAAAGTTTTAGAGAGAAATATCTCAAAAACATTTAGAGAAAGAAATTATCTCAATTTTAAGTTTTAGAGAAAGAGAGTATTAAATTTTAGAGATTAGAAATTATATTAAATTTAGATAGAGCAATTACCTAAAGATTTTTAGATAGAAAAAATATCTTAAAACTTTAGAGAGATAAACTACCTCAAATTTTAGATAGAGAAAGTACCTAAATTTTTAGAGATAAACTATTTAAAAAATTTTAGATCGATAAACGATCTCGAATTTTAAGTTTTAGAGAGAGAAAATATATTAAAACTTTAGATAAAGAAATACTTGAAAATTTTAGAGAGATAAACTAGTTTAAAAATTTTAGAGAGAAAAACTATTTCAAATTTTAAGTTTGAGAGGGAGAATATTTTAAAAATTTAAAGAGAGAAACTATATCAAATTTTCAATAGAGAAAGTACATGAAATTTTTAAAAAGAGAAACTATTTAAAATAAATACGTAGAGAAACTATCTCAAATTTTAAGTTTTAGAGAGAGTATATTTAAATTTAAAAAAAATAAACTATCTGAAAATTTTAGAGAGATAAACTATCTCAAAATTTAAGTTTTAAGGAGAGGGACTTCTTAAAATTTTAGAGAGAGTAATTATATCAAAAATTAGAGTAAAAATGCTAGGGTAGAATGTCCTAGTGATGCACAATGCTGGGATGTCTCAATTTTCTTTGCATTCAATGTCCACTTTATAAAAACGAAAAAGGGGGTGAGAGGTGGGCTACATGCTATAAGGGTTTTTTGAAGGCCATCATTGTAGAAAGTAATTGTGCTAATGATGCGGTCCTACCCCTTTGTGACTAGGCCAAAGAAGGGTGGCAGAACCCAAGAGGGAAAGAAAGGGCAATGACATAATAAGGGGACATTATTAAGGTTATTTATTAGGATTATTTTAATTATTCTTTTGTTTAGGGAGTACGCAGGGATAATTAGTAGGGTGACTTTAGAGTTTATCTTGTTTCGATTGGGTTAGTTTGAGAGATATAATTAGGATAAAGTTAAATTTAGAAGAGAGTTTATCTTTATCAACATAACCAACTTGGGAGGTCCTTTTTAGATAAAACATAAGAGGGAAAACGTGGCTATCTAGAAGCGCGTGAATTTGAGAGAGAGAAAATAAGGATAGGTGTAGAGAGAAACTTTCTATTAGTTATCTTATTTTAGTCTATTTAAAGGGACATCTCCTTTCATTATAAATCAGTCTATGAATTGAATAAATATTAGTCTCTTGAAAGAGATTGTTTTAGGGGTGGATTCCCTTGCAGATCTTTAAGAGATGATATTTTTATCTTAACCTTCCTTTTTTTTATTGTCAATTTTCTGGTTTTATTCTCTCCCTGCATCAATTAGTATCAGAGCCAAATTCTGATGGCTTCACAAGAGACTCCCCTCGATGGATTAAAGGTATTGACTAGATTATTTCAAGCCCTAGCAGAGAGAGTAGACCAATTCGTGCATGTAGCTGCGAATATCGATGAGCTTGCGCAAAGGTTCGCTCAGCTTCAGGATGGACGAAATCCGGATGCCTGAGTTGGAACTCAAAGCAACAGAGATGAAAGAGGTATGCATCTTGTTCCTAACCAACCTCAGGTGACCCGCCTAATAATGAATTCAATGAATGAATTTTTTGGTTGTTGGAAAGAGAAAGAGAACTTGGAATAAAAATTGATATTCCAGAGTTCTATGGAAAATTGCATGCAGATGATTTTCTTGATTGGCTAATTAAAGTAGAAAAAGTGTTTAAGTACAAAGATATTGCAGATCACAAAAAAGTAAAATTAGTAGCCACAAAATTTTCTAGCCATGCATTGGTTTGGTAGGATGATTTGCAACAGGATCGTCTTCGACAAGGCAAGGAAAAGATTAATTCGTGGGAAAAGATGAAGACGAAGATGCGCCGAAAATTTTTACCAGTAAATTATGCCCGAACTTTGTACCAAAGGTGTCAAAACCTCAAGCAAGGTGAAAATTCGGTAAGTGACTATACCGAAGAGTTTTATATTTTGACTTCTAGGTCAAATTTACAAAAGTATGAAGATAAAAAAATAAGTCGTTACTTGAATGGGCTAAATCAAGGAATTCATAATGAATTGGCCTTTAAAGATGTCTATAAGATGTCTGATGCCTATATTTTGGCCCTCAAAGCAGAGGAAATAGTCAACTGGGCCATGGGAGAAATAGGTCAGTGATAAGAGGCTTTACTTCGATATAGAGGCAGTAAGCTTTAACCTTTAGAGGACCATCTATAACGCGTGGAAACCAAACTTCTCATAATTTCTCAACTAGGCCAAACCCTAATATGGGGAGAGGTAGTGTTGGGAGAGGGTTGAGAGCACCTAAAACACTTCGTGATAATACACAAATAGTGTATTTTAAGTGCCAACAGCCTGAACATATGGTATTCAATTGCCCCTCACTTCAACCCTTTGACAAAGTAAATTTGGCTGAAGAAAATTATGAAGAAGAAGTTGATGAAGGACACACCTATAAAAGCCAAGGTGATATTGGGACGAGCCAGTCTTATGAAGGGACTGAGCCTTTCAAAGATAAAGTTGAGGATTTGTATGGAGATGAAGAAGGTGAAGTCTTAGTTGTCCAGCAAACTATGTTATCAACCCTAATACCTAACGATGATGAGAAGTGGCTGCGATACAATATTTTTTGAACAATTTGCACACCAGAAGGCAAGTTATGCACAATACTAATGATGGTGGGAGCAGTGAACATATTGTGTCTAAAGAGATGGTGGCTAAACTTCAATTGAAGGAACATAAGCACCCATGCCCATACCACATCCAGTGGTTCAAGAAAGGAGGTGAGGTACCAGTTCATACTTGTTGTGGTTTATTTTGATGATATTTTGGTTTTTAGCGCTAACCCACATGATCATCTTAACCACTTGGAACAAGTTTTTGATGTGCTAAGGAAGAAGTCACTTATTGTGAATTTAAAAAAATGCTCATTTATGACAAATAATGTCGTCTTTCTGGGGTATGTTGTTTCATTTGAGGGAATTAAAGTGGATCAAGAAAAAGTGAAAGCCATAGCTGAGTGGCCGGTGCCAAAGTCACTCACTGAAGTGCGTTCTTTTCATGGCCTAGCGACCTTTTATAGTCGATTTATCAAAAATTTCAGCACTCTAATAGCACCAGTGACTGATTGTATGAGGGTTGGAAAGTTTTCATGGAATCCCGCTGCTGAAAAGAGCTTCACTCTAATGAAACAAAAGCTGATGCAACCACCAGTACTTGCCTTACCATATTTTTCTAAGGTGTTTGAGATTTAAACTGATGCATCAAATATTGGCATGGGCAGTTCTAAATCAAGAGGGACGACCATTGGCCTTCTTTAGTGAGAAATTGAATGATGCATGTGAGAAGTATTCGGTTTATGACCTCGAGTTTTATGCAGTGATGCACGCCTTACGCTACTAGATGCACTACCTGATTCCTAGAGAGTTTGTTCTATGCTCAGATCATGAAGCACTCTGGTATTTAAGTTCTCAAAAAAAGTTGAATGCACGACGTACTAAGTGGATGGCCTTCCTTCAAAATTGCACCTTCCTATTAAAGCACAAGGCTGGAACTCAAAATAAGGCAGCTGATGCTTTAAGTAGAAGGGTAGTGTTGTTTAGAATTTTGTCTATGGAAGAGTTGGGGTTTGAAGTGATAAAAGATCAACTTAAAGTTAATCCAATTTTCAGTAAGGTCCTTGAAAGGTGTGTTGATGGGCGACACCCTGGTGAGTATCCCGTGCATTATGGTTGTTTATTTAAAGGTGTGTGGTTATATATACCTGGTTGCTCCCTAAGGGAGAAGATAATCATGGAGCTTCATGGTGGGGGCTTGGGTGGACACTTTAGGAATGACAAAACTATGGTTATGGTTGGAGAAAAATATTTTTGGCCACGTATACAATGAGATGTTGATCGATTTGTGACCCGATGTCGAACTTGCCAAGTATCTAAAGGTCACACACAAAATACAGGTCTTTATACTCCTCTTCCTCATTCCAGATGCCCCATGGGTTGATATTTCTATGGATTTTGTACTTGGACTTCCACATACCACACGAGGTATGGACTCTATTTTTGTTGTTGTTGATCAATTTTTCAAAATGGCACATTTTATTCCTTGTAGAATAACTATGGATGCTACACATATCGCGAATCTCTTTGTCAAAGATATTGTAAGGCTACATGGTGTTCCTAAGTATATTACATCTGATCGGGATACAAAATTTTATGTCATTTTTGACGCACTTTAAAGAAGCGCATGAGAACCAAACTTTAATTTTCTAGTACCTATCATCCTCAAACAGATGGGCAAACCGAAATAGTGAATATGAGCCTTGGTAACCTCTTGAGGAGTGTTGTTGGTGATAACATATCGCAGTGGGACCTCGCTTTGCCTCAGGCTAAGTTTGCTTACAACAGTTCAATAAATCGATCTACAGGAAAATCACAATTTTAGATTGTTAATGGGCGGACACCTAATCATGTGTTGGACCTAGTGCCATTACCCATTACAGGCAAGATAAGTGATGATGTCAATGCTTTTGCTGAGCATATTCGAGATTTGCAAGCCCAAATCAAGAAGAAAATTGAGGAGAGTAATGCAAAGTATCGAAAAGCCTTAAATGAGTATAGAAGAGAGAAGATTTTCAAGGAGGGTGACTTCGTAATGGTGTATTTGCGAAAGGAAAGGTTTTCGTTGGGAACCTATAATAAACTCAAGTCTAAGAAGTGGGTCCTTGCCGCATTTTGAAACAATATGGGAACAATGCATATAAGGTAGAATTACCAAAGGCATTGGATATCTCCCTGATATTTAATGTTGCTGACTTATTTGAGTTTCATGGAGACCCTCTAAAAGCCATAGAAGATGTAGTTGATATGATGAAGAAATTACCAAGGAAGAAAGATGATGAAATTGAGCAAGTTTTGAATACTGAAAGCTTTCAAACTCGAAAGGGTTCATATCGCCAATTTCTAGTCAAATGGAAGGGCAGGCCATACTCTGATAGCACATGGATTTTTGAGCCAGAGTTCAAAAGAGTGGATCCAGACTTATATCTTATATATACTGAAGTCAACTCGCCAGAATCGAGTTCCTTTCAACTGGGGGGGAATGATGCAGTCATGCCCCTTTGTGACTGGGCCAAAGAAGGGTCGCAGAACCCAAGAGGAAAAGAAAGGGCAATGACGTAATAAGGGGAAATTATTAGGGTTATTTATTAGGATTATTTTAATTATTCATTTGTTTAGGGAGTGCACAGGGATAATTAGCAGGGCAACTTTAAAGTTTATATTGTGTTTATCTTGTATCGATTAGGTTAGTTTGAGGGATATAATTAAGATAAGGGTGAATTTAGAAGAGAGTTTATCTTATCAACAATAACCAACTTGGGAGGCCTTTTTTGGGTAAAACATGAGAGAGAAAACGTGGCTATCTAGAAGCCCGTGAATATGAGAGAGAGAAAATAGGGATAGGTGTAGAGAGAAGCTTTTTATTAGTTATCTTATTTTAGTCTATTTAAAGGGACATTTCCTTTAATTGTAAATCAGTCTATGAATTGAATAAAAATTAGTCTCTTGAAAGAGATTGTTTTGGGGGTGGATTCCCTTGCAGACCTTTGAGAGAGGAAATTTTTCTCTTAACCTTCCTTCTTTTTATTGTCAATTTTCTAGTTTTATTCTCTCCTTGCATCAGCTAATCACTAGTGTTGATTGATCAATTAACGAGCCAGTCCCTTTAGCCTTTAGGTGCGCTCTCAAGTTATTAGAACCATTAAGAAATTCAATGTTCTCAAAATCACTGCCCTTTCCAAACCTCTACTTCAATTTTGCAACTACTCTTTGATAATAAACATGAAATATGGTTTCTTATCCTTTCTAGCTCAACCCTTGCCCTTCACCTCCCTCTCGTAAAGGAATGCAGCCTTGTTGGGTAAGAGAATCCCTAATTTCATTGGTAAAAAAATTTTGCATTGACGAAGGCCCTAATATTTTAGGTAGCTTGAGTTATGCATGTTCTTTCACTAACTCTGTTTGAACCTTAGGCTTCCTTGTTGGAATGAAAGGCTTGAATTTTGTTTAAAGAGATGGTTGTTCTAGAGAGGGAGAGAATTAGAGTCAGAACGAGATTAGGGGGAGAGAGTATGGGAAGTTGGGGTGGGGGGAGTGTGTTTGTGTCGGGTAGGGTGTGTTATACACCCATAGAAGAGTACCTTTGTTTATAAAACAATGTGTTAAGAATGTTCTTATCAAACAAAAGTTGGTTTAGATACTGCATGTTCAAATCACCTAGATTTCGAATTTTTTGAGTTAAAAAGCAGTTTAGGCATTGGATATCCAAACTGCTCCAGTCAACGAAGAAAACATAGTCCAAACATCAAATATCTGGATAACTAAAAAAAATCGAAGAAAAGAAAGAAAACCATTAGAAACATGAAAAATTAGGAGTTGAGTGTAAATAATACAAGGAACCTTTTTTTTCCCTAATATTTATAAGGAATTTTGTGTTATTTTTTTTCAAGGGTTAATCAATTTTGGCCCTTTTAATATCAGATTAAGTTTAAAATGGATGGTCCAAAAATTGTTGCTCAATAACAATATGTATCTTTTAATAAAAAAAAGTATGCAAACCAACGAATACAAGCAAGAAAAAAGATGCGCTGACGCGCCACGTTAGACTTTGCTTCTTGCTTTCAAGCCAATGAAAACAAGTGAGAAAACATATGTACTAATGCGCCGTGCAAGTCCTTGCTTCTTAGCTTTCGAGCCCATGCTTGCTAGCTTTTTGCTCTTCGCCAATAGTTTCCTTTTCGTTCCGCTATTTGGCTCGCTTAATGCTTACCCACTTATTAAAAGAAAGACCTATGTGATCTTTTAACGAGGAATACATTTTTTTTTTTTTTTTTTCTACCTCTTTCTTTTAGCAAAAGATCAGTTACAGGTGGTCTTTATTATAATAAGATAAATTTCAAAATAAAATCAACGTAACAATAAAACCAAGAACTTAACATTCACCCCCCAAGATTTCTAACATTCCCGATGTGCGACAGACTATTCTTATACCCGAAAAATTCAAATTCCTATTAATATATATTG
>NW_006496564.1:1802904-1823018 GCF_000471905.2 Amborella trichopoda | reverse complement strand
TATTTGAGAAGTGATGGTTGGTGTATATATATATATGACAAAAGCTAACAATAGCTGGGCAACTATAATGAATAGTAATTAGGTGGAATTCCAGCCGTCGGATCTTCATCATGTGGTTCAGGATGCATATCACTATATGAATTTTAATATTATTTCTAGAAATAGGATCATAGTGAAATTTTAGACATATATATCAAAAAAATAGGACGCACAATTAAAAAATATAAACAACATAATTTCTAAAATATAAAATGATCGAAATACCCAAGGAAAATGATGGGGGTAATTTGGTCATTTTAAATTATTGAAAATAATTTTTTTATATTTTTATATTTTTATATGGTGTGCAATAGTGTTAGTTTATTTATAAAAAGTAGAAACAAAAAGTTAGTTTTATAGCATGGATGCCTAAAAAATGAAAGTTAATTTGCAAATAAGAGACCAAACCACAAATCAAATACAATGAGGTCCTACATATTGTAGTCTCCTCTCCAAACTCACTCATCAGAGAGAGAGAGAGAGAGAGAGAAACTGCTTACTAATCTGAACGTAGAGCATACTAATGTGAACAGCTTATGTCTGGGGACATAATGGCAAATAGGGATACATCCAGATGACAGACACATAACAGCTTTTTGTTTACCAAATTACCATTTTCAGTGGACTGTCATGCCTTTTGGTTTGAAAAATGCACCAAAATATTTTCAAAAGGTTTTAACTACCACTTTCGAACCCATCTCAACACAAACTCTGATATATGTTGACGACATTCTCTTATTCTCTACAGACTTGCAAAGCCATATCAATTTGTTAACCAAATTCCACTCTCTCTGTTGTCAATTTGGCATTATGCTTTCTGAGAAAAAATGTGTCTTTGCTACTACTGAAATTGATTTCCTTGGAATGCATTTTCATAATGGGATGTACAAACTTCAACCTCATGTTGCCAATCACTTGTCAGAATTTCCTGATACCTTATCCTCGGTTAAACAAATACAACAATTTCTTGGCATTGTCAATTATATGTCACCCTTTATTCCAAGATTATCTCTCCATACCAGTCCTTTTTATTTGCTGTTAAAAAAGAAAGCACCACCATGGACTTATAAGCAAACTGAGAGTGTTCGCGCACTAAAATCCCTTTCCAAAAGTTTGCCTTCATTAAAAATACCCTCTTCCGGAAAACGGATTTTGCAAACGAACGCCTCGGATGAATTTTGGGCTTGCATTCTTCTTGAAGAAATTGACAAAACAAGGATGATATGTGGTTATAAAAGTGGAAAATTTAAACAGTCTGAATTACACTACCATTCCACTTTTAAAGAAATTCTTGCTGTAAAACGAGGAATAGAAAAGTTCCAATTCCACCTTATTGGTTACAGATTTCGGGTTGAAATGGACTTATCTGCTTTCCCACATATGCTGAAGTTTAAAAACAAAATATTACCAAATCCCCAACTTCTACGTTGGTCAAATTGGTTTTCTCAGTGGGATTTCGAATATAAACACATTTCAGGGAAAAACAATGTGTTAGCTGATATGTTTTCTCAGCAGCAATTTTCAAACAACTCAAATTTCTCAGTCATTCCTTTCACAGGAGCCATTATCAGAATTGATAACACAGATCATGACCTTCCCGAAGAAATATATGAAGTGATTCTGGATAAAACTCTAGCCTCAAGAAGTGACCAAATGCAACAGAAAATGCATGAAGTAGTCTTAAGAAATCATGGAGATTGCATGCATGGAATTCGATGCCATCCATCTTACCCTTATCTTAGCCTCTTTGAAAACAGGCATTATTATAACATGCCTAAGGAAGTAATCTGCCTCTTATGGTACTTAACCCAAAACCACCATATTTGTTTTATATTCCATGTAAGAAAACTCATTTCCTACCTAAAACACTGCCATTTTCTTCAATGGAATAATTATATGCACCATAATCCCAGAGCCCTGAATTTTTATAGATTCCTCCTAAAACATTACCATTACACTCACTGGATGGATTCTTTCAAACCCTTTCTGAAACCTTATGTTGTTATCAGTTTTCACCAAACTCTCAAACCGCTTCTTTATTCCGATTATACCTATATCACCCAACATCCTCTTATAGAAGCCATTGGATGGTATGATTCTAATCTCCTTAATTTCTGGCTTAATAATGCAGAAATTTGGTCTGAGCTCAAAGCTACAATGTGTTATATTAACAGAGTCTCTCCAGACACTATTCCTCTGAATGTTTATACAGGACAAGAAGTATGGAATGACACAACCCCCCGAGGAGCAGCTTTACTTCACCAACTTTACCATTGGCTTGCTAACCATCCACCCCCAGAAGATGCACCAACTAATAGCTCAAGTGATGACTCATACAGTGGACCTTCTCATAGCCCATCTGCAGGAAGCTATGACTCAAACGGTTATCCATATGACATGTATCCAGATACTGACTGAGACACTGTGAAGCACTATTTTGTCGGCAGACACTGTGGAGCACTATTTTGTCCGCAGACACTGTGGAGCACTATTCTGTCAGACTTTTGCTTTTTACTGTTCACTTTTTACTGTTTCCAGATGCCAGCTGTCCTGGCCAAGTTGTTTGCTTTAAATTTTATTTGAAGTCTTGTTTTCACGTCCGGAGTCTATAAAAAGCCTCATATGGCCTTGTAAACGGCAGAGTGCTTTTAGAGCCTCTTAGCCTTGTAGCTCTTGTGTGTGTGCTTGCTTTCATATGTTCTTGCTTTCAATTTGTTTTCAGTCCGTTTAATATTCATGTTCATATCTGTTCGTGAATCATATCTATCTTATGTCTTGATGTTCATCTCTGTTCGTTAATTGGTTTCAGAGCCATGTTGTGATTAAATCTACTATCTTGCTATGTTGACTGATTAATCTGTAAGAAATATTCAGATTAGTATGCTCTATGACTGCGTAGCTGGTCTACGATCTCTCGTATCAGAACACAGAATATAACTTAAAGGTTAATTTCAGTGAATGTATTCCACTGCTAAATACTTTCTTGAGTTGCATGTTAATAACAGGAATTCTGCTAGGGGCTGAGGAATGGCCTAAGAGCGGAGATCATACATTTAACATGGGGTAAAAGAAAGTTGGCCTTTCAAACCAAAACCAAATTACAGTCAACAAGTCTAGATATTTTCGAACTCATGGCAGGAGATATTCCTTCATATATAAGTTTAGATACTCCCCGTTCATCCACCTCTGAACTTATGTTTTCAAAACAAGAACATCTTTTCGAAATTACTTATACTCCTGAAAAATTTTCTGAAACTCAATCTCAGTTGATCAATCATTATTATGTTTATGATAAATCAAACTTAAACTGGACCAAAAGGATTAAGAAACTTTGTGGAAAGAAAAACCCTGAGTCCATAAAAGAATATGTCCAAGCCTCTTCCTTTGATCAACATCATATCCCAGCCACCCAGTCTGAACAATATGTTACAATAAACCTACCAAAACATATTTTCCCTTTATGGTTAAAAGAAGGATATACCCATATCCATTTTGGAGCCATAAAATTGGCCTTAACCTTTCATGGCAGAAAACGGATGGAAGCAGTAACCAGAATAGCTTTGCTAGATACAAGATTTCTTGAATACCAACATGCTTGTATGGGCACCATTCAAACAACCTTAAATGCAGGCACCATCTTTGTTACCTTCTTCCCAAATTTCAATATCCCTATAAAAGACCCCAATTTGAGTTCAGCGTTCAAAGTTCAGTTACAAATAACTGGAACCAAACAAATTGAGACCTCTTCAGTAGCCACTCTTCATTATCAAATGGTCTATCGTTTGCAAAACCATGCATTCGATATTGTTACACCTCTTACCCCTGAAACAGAAAACACTGCTTTGTTCATCAAAGTTGATAACAATTCTCTGCCAGTTTGCCATTATGTCCCCAAACAGATATCCAGGGAAAGACTGATTGAATTGATACCCTCCACTTGGGTTACAAACTATGAGAATTTACATGGTCAAAGCCAACCAGTGTTACAAACTGAGTCCAGAATGACTAGATTGACAGATGGTCAAATCCAAGTTGATTTCCGATCCTCCAGTCAAGAAAATCAAACCAGAGATATTTTTCCAACGCATTTCCAAGGAATGCTCGAAAAGGTTCCAATTCTTGTATTTAACAAATTAGGCCAACCCATTTATGAACAGAAAACCATAGATGGTCATAACTGGTTTGCTGCTGTAAGTGTGATTCTTGTCTTCAAACTGTTAATAAAATGGAGATAAAGAAAAAAAGGGCACCAAAGAAAAAATCTTCTTCACAACGATTGCATCAGAGATATCAGGATGGAGATCATACAGTTGATCTCTTAGAAGAAAGTTCAGGTAAGTGGGATTCTTATGTGAGGGATTATTATGTGACTCATGGTACTTCTTCCAATCCAGTCCCACAATCTTCTCCTATCATTCCCACTGGATGGGATGATAAAGATGATGATTCCAAAGTACAAAACAGTTGTTTAATGTTTGACCCTTCCAGTTCAAATTATGCAGATAGTTTTCCTCCTCTTCGTGATTTTGAAAAGATACAAGAGAATGAAAAGCATGTTTGGAAAATAAAAACCCCTCCGGCAAGAGACTCCTCTAGAACTTCTAAGCAGATTTCATCTGTTGAAGCAAGCCTAAACTGGCAAGCTGAGAATGCCAAGTTTCAAAATTTGGCATTACTACGCCTAGAAACTACCCAAAATTCTATGAAAGCCCAGTTGGAAACCACCCAGTACACCTTTACGTCTCAAACCCAAGGGTTGACACGCATGATTATGGAATTGAAAGAAAAAATCCAGCTGTTACATGAAGAACTTTTGCAAATATTGTATTGTGTAAAGGACATGCATGAACAATCTTATTTGTTGTCCGTCAAAGGGAAAGAAAAAGCATTTTTGGAAAAACAATTGCAAAGCCTTGAAAAAGACTATTGGATGAAATCCCAATATCATTCTCCATACCAAACCCAATATCAACCTTTGCCAACATGTTTTCCTCAACCAAGTTATCCTACCTTGAGAAACCCAGACCCTTTTCCACCAACAAGAACTTTGTATGCCTCTACTAGACCTATTTATGATATGCTACTATTTATAAATTAATTGACTCACTCATTAATATTATTAAACTAATAGACAAGCTCATTAATTTATGTTTTAGGACATGATTAAAAAAACTAAACCCTTATAAATTTTAATATTATGATACCAAAAAAAATTTACCCTGAAAATTAGAAAATAAAGATATTAAAATTCAAAAAATAAAAAAATGGCATGTTCATTTCCTTAAGTTGCCTCACTCCATTTATTGTTGTAAAAAAAAAAAAAGTGGCATGGAGTAGAAAAACAAACTAGAGAGAACAATTTTGTAGAAATGTAGTTATAGAACATTGAAATAAGCAGCGTATTAAATTTTTGAATAGTTTTGAGATCCACGAATTGTCCCACATCTAAAAATGGGAGTGCAAAATGACCATATAAAACCCATGATCTTCCTTGCAAGTGTGGTAAGTTATTGAAAGCATGGGGAGGCTGCTGCTGCTTTCAACATTAATAGAGGGAGGTGTGGCGTGCAAGGGTACAATGACAGCATAATGATGTACGTACAATGGGAGTGCGAGTTTCCCAATGGGGCGAGTGCAACTGAAGTTGTTTGTTAACTTTCGTATTGGTATGTAAAATCATGTCCATTTGCCGGATTCACAGTAGCGTATCGTTGAAAACCGGCGATTTTTCTCTTGACATATTGCGTAGGAATCGGCACGGGGTGGCTGATTCCCGTGTCGACCTTGGATGATTTCGGCTCGACTCGCCTTCTTTTAAACCCCTGGATATAATGCATAAAATATGAACCTGTGTATATATAAGTTGATCTTCTAATGGTATGGCATTGATTATAAGATGAAATTTTCATGGATAGTAAGAATCGTCATCATCTTGATTTATCCATTGATCAATGACAGCGTAATGATGTACATACGATGGGAGTGCAAGTTTCCCATTGGGGCAAGTGCAACTGAAGTTGTTGGTTAACTTTCGTATTGGTATGTAAAATCATGTCCACTCGCCCGATTGACTGTAGCGTATTGCTGAAAACTGGCGATTTTGCTCTTGACACGGTAGATTTCCGATATTGCGTAGGAATTGGCATGGGGTGGTTGATTCCCGTGTTGACCCCGGACGATTCCGGCTCGACTCGCCATCTTTTAAACCCCTGGATATAATGCATAAAATATGAACCTGTGTATATATAAGTTGATCTTCTAATGATATGGCATTGATTATAAGATGAATTTTCATGGATAGTAAGAATCGTCATTATTAGATTTATCCATTGATCAATTACAGTGTAATGATGTACGTACAATGGGAGTGTGAGTTTCCCATTGGGGCGAGTGCAACTGAAGTTGTTGGTTAACTTTCGTATTGGTATGTAAAATCGTGTCCACTCGTCGGATTCACTATAGCGTATCGCTGAAAACCGGCGATTTTTCTCTTGAGATGCTCGATTTCCGATATTGCGTAGGAATCGGCACAGGGTGGCTGATTCCTATGTCGACCCCAGACGATTCTGGCTCGACTCGCCATCTTTTAAACCCCTAGATATAATGCATAAAATATGAACCTGTGTATATATAAGTTGATCTTCTAATGGTATGGCATTGATTATAAGATGAATTTTCATGGCTAGTAAGAAGCGTCATTATCTTGATTTATCCATTGATCAATGACAGCGTAATGATGTACATACGATGGGAGTGCGAGTTTCCCATTAGGGCGAGTGCAACTGAAGTTGTTGGTTAACTTTCGTATTGGTATGTAAAATCGTGTCCACTCGCCTGATTCACTGTAGTGTATCGCTGAAAACCTGCGATTTTTCACTCGACACGCCCGATATCTTATATTGCGTAGGAATCGGCATGGGGTGGCTGATTCCCGTGTCGATCCCAGACGATTCCTGCTCGACTCGCCATCGTTTAAATCCTTGGATATAATGCATAAAATTTGAACCTGTGTATATATAAGTTGATCTTCTAATGGTATGGCATTGATTATAAGATGAATTTTCATGGATAGTAAGAATCATCATTATCTTGATTTATCCATTGATCAAGTTCAAATTTATGAAATGTTAATGCTCTTTCATTTATGTATTGAACCGCAATGTTATTTTTTGTGGATGAAGGTCTCACGACGAGCTGATGGCCTTGCCTCTATCTGCCATCAAGGCAGTGCTTTCAAGCGATGAGCTGCATGTGGGATTGGAGGATGTTGTATTTGATTTTGCCCTGGAGTGGGCCCATGCTAAGTACCCTAATCTTGGGGAGCGGCGTGAGATCTTGGGTTCCCATATTGTTCCTGCCATACGCTTTTCGTCCATGTCGACCCACAAGCTTAGGGCGGTCTTTGAATGTGAAGACATAGATCCCAGCCTTGCATCGAAATTGGTGGCAAGGGCCTTTATTGTCAACGCAGAGGAGGCTGAACTCAAGCATTGTGTGGCCGAGTGTGCATACAAGCTCCCCCCATTAAAGGTGATACAGTTGGCAGAAAGTCTTGCCAAGTGCCTAGTATTCTTGGACCTTCGGCAAGAGCAGTGTGCTGCCCTCTTTCCGACAGGATACATGAAATCGCAGGTGTTCTACCTTAGTGGCAATGCCTTCTACCTTCGTGTTCAATGCAACAAAAATGATGAAAGCTCCTCCCATTCCTTTGGTCTTTACCTTGGGATTGGGGAGCGGTTGGACACAGTTTTCACCCAGTACACGTTTGCGTATAGATTGAAGCCAAGTAGGAGATTTAGAACCACTGGAATGCTGGAGTATCAGTTCGTCAAAGGACAGACAAGTGAATATGGGTTTGCCAACCTCTTCAAGACCCCATGGACCTCATTCATCGCTGGTGACAGCCCCCATTTCTTGAATGGTTTACTCCACCTGCGTGCTGAAGTAGCTATCAATACGCAATGATTTCACTTTTTAAATCTCCTCCATAGATTGAATCCATTATGCCACTAACATGTTTCTCACTCATTCCTTCGTGAAATGCAATACATTTCGTGGAATGCAATACACTGGGTTCTTTTTAGTAAATTAAAAGGGGCATCACCCTTGCAAGACGGTTCATACATGAAGCAACCAAATGTTAGACACTGTGCTACAAGACAGCCAGATTGAAAATTTAAATTTTTTGAGCATTCAACTTCTAATTTAACCAATGCACCTGAATTATGTGTCGACTTTGTTCAAGGGGAAGCTTGCAAATGAATTTTGGAAACTTTGTTTACATTTCTGCCAATAAACTTTGAATTTCCCAAACTTTTACTTATGTATAAATCAAACCAAATCAGCAAGAAGGGAGAGAATTTATTGCACGCCATTTAACTCGGAGACCATCACACATTAAGATCTGGTGCCATTTGAGTTTTCAGTTGTGTTATATCAATTGCCATGTTGGGTTGCAGGCTCCAACACCACTAATCTTCTTATGTTATACAATCAATTCTGATCAATTGCATTTGTTTAATAAAACAAATCAGTCGTGGTTATTACCTGAATTTTGTGCAGAAAGAAATAATTTTTTGCATAAACTCAAAGTCACAGAACAGAGCAATTTTGTCAAAGTACCTGTTAGAACTAGTCCCACTTTTTATTTTTTATTTACTTTTTGTTTTTATTTTTATTTTATTGGTCACTTCACTCTGCTGGATCGTCGATCTGGACTGGTTATTTTGAAGGGCAATCCGGGTCGCTGATCATTTTTTTTACATCTTGCAACGTTATATAAACTTTTGCCTTTCAATATCATCAATTACTTTATTTGTAGAGTGAGAGGGAGTTGATTTGACGCTCTTTCTTTAGTGAATTCTCTGCTACTCCAAAAAGAGTTTTATATTTATGATATTTTTCAAATAATCTAATTTTGTGAATTTTATTGATTATTTATTTTTGTGTGAAAGTATAGAATAGGTTTTCTGTCAGGGAAAGTATATAATACATTTTCTATCAAAACAAAGGAGAACAAAATGGTGTAGGGCATGACATAGACAAAGCGCAGCCAAATAAAAAGGCGAAAATAATAGTGATAAATAAAAGCCAAGTCCTCTTTGTTAAGGCTCAAAGGGGCGTCCTTATGTTTCATAACTTCAAAACAGAATCACAAATATGCCAAAAATAAAGACAACGAACTTCTTAATGCCTATCTATAAGCATGAACTTTAGGAAAAGTATACAAAACGACAATAATCTTTTACTTTTAGTAAAAGGAGGTTACAATCACTCCTTTCTACCAGATTTAATCTTTTATTTTTAGTAAAAGAAGGTTACAATCACTCCTTTCTGTCAAATTTTAAATCAGTTGGTGGTAAATGTGTTACTGACTATTCAAAGTTCAAAAACGAAAATGTCGAACTTGTGACACATTTGGAGCCATCAAATTTGAGATCTAATGTTTATGAGTGATTGTAATCTCTTTATAATAATCGTAATGGTCTCATAGTATACAATCATTGAACTTAATCCTAGTTAAATGCTCACAATAAATATCTAAATTTCATGAAAGTCTCAAATAACAGAAAATTTCCCTATCTACGTCTAGCAAAAATAAAAAAAGATAGAAAACTACGGGTTTCAAGGAACAGTATGTTTGTTTACCCAAAATTAGGATCTAGTATGTTTTGTAGCAAAACTTCACCTTGGGGATTGTCTTCCTCTCCTGGAGGAATGCTAAATTAAAATATTATATATTATTATGTAAACCTCAAAAAATGTTCATTTTTTACTAGCAACTTAGATTTTTTGGTTTTATGGTGCCATGCGAAAGGGTCAAGATGGATCCGACCAAAGTACAAGCCATTGCAGACTAGCTGACACCCAAATAGTGACAGAGGTGAGAAGTTTTCATGATTTAGCAACATTTTACGGGAGGTTTATCTGAAACTTCAAAAGCATAATAGCACCCATAACTGATTGCACAAAAAAATGGTGTTTGAGTGGACTTTAGCTGTTGCAAACAGCTTCAAATCGGTGAAAGAAATGATGACAGTCCTTGGCACTTCCAGACTTTTGGAAGGACTTCCAAGTGGAGTGTGATGCCTCGAAGGTGGGAATTGGAGGTGTCCTAAGTCAAGAGGGTAGATCCGCGGCCTTCTTTAGTGAGAAACTAAGTGGGGAGGAAAGATTAATTATTCTATTTACATGTCGAGTTAAATGCGGTGGTTCATGCCTTAAGCCAATGGAGGCATTGCCTCATTCAAATAGAATTATTTCATTGGTAAAAACAATTTATGATCTAACTAATATAAAGAAGATTAAAACCCTAAAACTTTACAGTGAGGAAGACCCTAATATTATAGGTAGCTTGAGTTATACATGTTCTTTCAGTAACTTTATTTGAACCTTGGGCTTCCTTGTTGGAATGAAAGGCTTGAATTTCTGCTTAAAGAGAGGGTTCTAGAGATGAGAGAGAAGTAGAGTGAGAGCTCAAGGAGAGAGAGAAAGTGTGGGGAGAGTGTGTGAGAAGTTGGGGTGGAGGGAGCGTGTGCATGTGTGTTAGGGACGGTGTGCTATTATACACCCATAGAAAAGTCCCTTTGTTTATGAGCGAATGAGTCGAGTGTCCCAATTTATTCATTAAGACAAAAACTTGGTTTAGACACTTGCGGGGGGTTTGGAACGTGAAAATAAAATAGATTTGGTGGAAATATGACATCTCTATTATTTCGGTACACTTTAATAGTAAGAAAATAGAAAAAGATTAGTCGAGATTTCTCAAAAAAGCAATAAATTTATTATACCAAACAACAAAATACCTAAAACCCAAAAACTAACAGAGCACCCCATCTTCTTCAACTAGGGCTAAAACTCGGAAGCCAGCCTCATCTTCGGTTACTTATTGTTTATTTCTAGATATATAAGATTTATTCACGAGCGCTAAAACTCGGAAGCCAGCCTACCACTTATTGTTTATTTCTACATATATAAGATTTATTCATTGGGTCTTGGTTATAGCTATTATTAAAAAAAAAACAGATTTGGGTTGTCTGTTAAGATGAGTTTGATTATTTTTTTTGGCTTTAGTTTTGTTTTTTGCTGCTATTGTTTGTTGAAAAATTCGAAATGCTAGAATCCTCAAATCAGTGTGCTTGAATTATTATTTTTTTTAAAATCAATTTACTTCTTCAATCTCCTCTACCCAAATATAATTTCTCCTCCAATACATCTCATTCAGTCATAAAGACTTCTACGTTATTAGCCAAATTTCTCCGAACTTTTGTTTTCTTTTGAGTTTGCCCATGAAAGTTTTCTGGAGAGAAATGATCGAAAGGCTTTAGCACAAGAAAAGAAAACATAAAAAATATAATGGCTTATTATAATAAAAGTATGTTATTCCAAAGTGTTAACATTTAAAAAATATATGATTCAAAGTCAAGACGCAAACGCATACAAAAGGTGTGGTTAATTCTTATGCCTGATGCAATTATAATGTTTAAGTTACGTACTAATAGGGCTTGTACAACTCTACCAAAAGCCAAAAAAAAAAAAAAAATGTTCGTAATGCATTTCTCATATTTTTTCTTGTCAATAGCCAAACAATAACAATGTATTTCCCAGGTTGCATCTAATTATTATCCAATAGTGATAATCCATTTGCAGGTAATATATTAGGCCAATAATATATTTCAGAGACAATATATTTCCAGGTATCCAAACAAGCCCTTGATGTCCAAACCACTTAGATTTTGAATTTTTTGAGTTAAAAGCATTTTAGAGATATCCAAACTGCTCCAATTAAGAGGCAAACATAGTTCAAACATCAAATATTCGGATAACTTTTTAACTAAAAAAAATAGAAGAAACGAAAGAAAACCATTAGAGAATTGGATGTTTGAGGGGAAAATAAGAAATTAAAAACATGAAATCGTGGGACTTGAGTGTAAATTATACAAGGAACTTTGTTTTCCCTAATATTTATAAAGAGTTTTTTGTTATTATTTTCAAAGGTTAATCAATTTTGACCTTTTTTAAGATGAGATTAAGTTTAAAATGGAAGGTCCAAAAATTTGTGCTTAAGAACATGATATATTAAAACAAAGGAAATTGATGTTACTGTCCCTTTGTTTTAGCAGTATTTAAACATATCTATAAAGTTTCCAATTTTACATGCATGTCATTTGTTTTTTTTTGTTTCCCCCCCAAAATACATTTTGTTCAGAACTTCAAATTCAGAACCTACTTATTATGCATTTTTCCTTTCTTGTCAATTCAAAACTTGGAGTTCCAGGGCATTTTTTTTTTGTTAAAATTGAAGTTTAGGGCTTGGAGTTCCAAACTTAAATTTGAAAAATAAATATGTTTAGAATTCCAATTCAGAACTGCCCATTCACAAAAAAATATGCTCGAAGCTTGAAGTTAGGAATTAACAATTTCAATAAAAAATGAAATAAAATAGGCTTAGAACTTGAAGTTTCGAAGATATTCTTTTGTCAAAATTTAGGCTTAAAACTCCAAGTTATGAACTTCCTCAACGTTTGGGTTGCGTGAAAATATTTTCTTGAAAACATTTACACATGAAAAAATTATCTCATGCGGTCAAGTGTGGGAGTAGTTTTACATCAATTAGTTGTCAATTCATGTGAAAAGATGCACTAAGATCAATTGGTATGAAAATATTCCCACGCATGACCGTGTGAGAGAATTTTTTCATGTGAAAATGTTTTTTAGAAATAAGTTAATATTCTAAAAAAAAAAAAATTCTAGAAATGATTTTCATGCGAACTAAACATGTGCTCTGATACCATTAATTATGGGGATGTTTTCCTTGTCTAGCTCATGCGGCCCTGGCACCTACTTGGATTCTAGGTTTAACCTTAATACGACCACATAGCAAAAGAGCATACTTCCAAGGGTAAAGTGCCACACATCCTCTGTCATGCATCACCGGCCTTTGGTCGTGTATCTACGTCTCTTGGTCATGTGCCACTCCTTCAGTCATGCACCTCGGTCCTATGCCGGTCAACTACATTCCACCGGTTACCCCAAGGTCCCCTCTGGGATCCATGACAGTCAAGTCCTTGTCTTCTTTCTATATGTCTGCACTTGTTTGTACCCTTGCATCAGGACTCTCTCCACCTAGATGCCTGCACACACACATCACATGGATCATATTAGGCTTACGGAGAAAAGGGGTGTTACAGTCCTCCCACCGCCCAAACTCCTATGTCCTCGTCGAACGCTTGGCCTTCACTGGGCCCCCATAAACCATAGTTTCGACCAACAACAAAAATAAAATGCTTGGTAAGTAAGTTTGGAACTTTCAATTCCAAACTAAGCCTATTTTGAAGAAGATTAAAAAGGGAAAAATAAAAATTTGCCTATTTTTTAGAATATTTTCAATGTACCACTGGGGGCATTTTTCAAAATATATTTAAGGTATTAGCTATTTAATATTTTACCAATTTCGGAATGCCCATCAAAATACTCATAGTTTTGACTTGGAAGATCAAAAAATATTGAATAGGTAAAAATAAGGGAAAAAATACAAAGAGATCATGTACTTGTAATATAAGGAAATGACAATCACTTGTATCTCATATTTCAAATCGGGGTGGTTTGAGCGTGGTATTAATTACACTCAAAGTTTTAAACAAACTTAATGATACACTCCAAACCATCTAATTTGAGATCTAGTGGTTAGCAGCAACTGTGACTTCCTCAATAAAAATAAATATAAATAGTCTAATAGATACAATCTTGAAAAAACTATGAGCTTTATTATCCCAAAATTAAATATCTAGCACCACTTATGCCCGAGTTAAGGTCTAAACTCGATAAAATAAATAGTCTAATATATACAATCTTGAAAAAACTATAAGCTTTATAATCCCAAAATTAAATATCTAGCACCACTTGTGCCCGAGTTAAGGTCTAAACTTTCATTCTCACCTAACACATTCAAAAACCACTAACGCTAACGATTTCATGAAAGGGGCAAGGGCTAATCATCCCCTTACTAAATTATCCAATAAATAAAATAAATAAATAAAAATAAAAATCAATGGGATTTGGACTCCTATCTAGTGGGGATTTGGATTCTATGAGAATAGAGTCCGAGACATCATCATGGGGCTCGTACTACTGCCCAGGCATACCCGTGCTTATAGGATGTAACCTACAACTTCAGGAGATTGATTCTTTAGTCGCTTTCATTGTCCCTCTAATCCTCGTGTGCACTTAGCCTCTCTCTCTCCAATTTTTTTTTTTTATGTATTTTTGCGTTGATTCCTCTCTGTCTTTGGCTCTTCCTTCCCGTCTCCGCCTCCCAGTCTCTAGCTCTTCCTTCTGTTTGTCTTCGCTTCTCTGTAATGGGTGTGGTTTCTATAAGGTTACAACCTTAAACCATCCATTTTAGGTGCACTGTCAAATTTTATAGCAACATATAATTTTGATCTTAAACCATCCATTTTAGGTGCACTGTCAAATTTTATAGCAACATATAATTTTGATGTAAAATATTCTTAAGATTATCTCAAAATCTATTTTTATATCTAATTATAAAATTTTAAATTGTAAAAATAATTAAAATCGAATAGATCTATAAATATATAAAAATATTAAAAATAGGCAGTCTAATTGTGAGATTCACCATTTATGCGACTCAAAATCCTGTCGTTTTTCAGAGTCATTCATCTCGATGTCGAGACGATCAATTAGGGGGTTTCACCTTTTCCTTTGAGGCGCATCCGTAGTTCTACATTTTTAACGTTGCAATCTTATATAAACTTTTTCCCTCTATAATTGTTTCGTCTACGGTAAGCAGTCCTAATGTTTTCCTCTCGAAGTCTTAGGAATGCTGAACACTACTTGTACCCTAACCAGTCATACGGTTCCTCCGCTCGGGAATGCTGAACTCTAGAAGAAGCTTATGGTTTCTCTCTGCTCAAAAACCCTTGAAAATTTCTCTAAATACGAAAGCAAACATTGTCGATCGACTCATAAACGCTATTGAAATGCTAGGGCAAGAGTTGTGGTTCATCGGTTAATAAAATTTGAACAACAAAGTGTCTTCTCGTTTTTTTCCTTTATTTCAGGGCAGTGAGCAATGGTGGAGTCCTCAGATTCTGGTGCTGGATCTAATATTGAATCTTCTGATTTTAACTTTGCATTCAACAATGTGAATTTCTCTGATAGGATTTTGACGATAGAAGTCATGGCGGAGCCCTTGACAGAAAAATCAGGGGATGAATATTGTAAGCGCAGCGGCAATGGGAACATGAAAGGGGCGCAAGAGATTGATCAGGAGAACAAAGGTGTCATTCTTTCTCCTTTACTGCTCCCTCTGTCTGTTTACATTATTTCCCTCTTGCTTTTTTTTATCTGATAAGTTTTTTAGTGGTTATGATTCTTGAGCTTGTTCTGTATCAATCTCATTGTCTGCTGTTGCTTTCCCTTCGAAATTTGGTTTATTTTTTATGCTTTACATGTTGGTGCTTTCCGTGTTCTGATCGCTGGCTCTAGAATTTCCTAACTGTTGCGAGTAGAAGAGTAAGGAGAGACCGGGCTAAAATGCATAGCAATCAGGGGTTTTCTCTGTACTCTTTGGAGACTTCTTTGGTTTTGAAGGCAAGGGGTGGCTTTGGCACTTCGGCTGATTTGGGTGGGAAAAAACTGAAAAAAGAAATATGTAATATTTTTGCACACACATCTAAAATCAAGTTTTATTACTTACTATATTGGATATTTATGATCAAGCTATTAACATTCACAATCCTAATTAACCATAATCATGAAAAATGAAATCTGTAAACATCCAACATTTTACATTCACCAATTGCCATATGAAACTTTGCAAATGATAAGGACAAGAACCATAAATACATAGTTTCACATTCAAATAGGTTACAAAGTCTCTCACAGACATAGTATCTAAAGAAATTAAAGCCAACATACCAAATCTAAGTCCATTTGCATTTTGCCCATTACTTACTGTCTATTTCATATTTCCATAGTCGAAGGCCCAAAACAAAAAACTTGAGAAGCATGAGCACAACCAGCACCACCAACAGCTCTGCTTCCTTCTCATCAACATAGGGCAACATTCGCCCCCTTCTCCTCTACTCTTGGTTGCTCAACTTCTGTCTGCCCATTGAAAGTTGTCTCCCTCAACTTTTGCCAATCGTGAGCCTTCTCCCTCAAGGATCCTGGGAACCTCTTTAGCCCACTCTTGCATGTTATGGATATATGCTAGGCAAATGAGTTTTGAAGTTGATCTAGAAAATTTTGAGAAAATAGTAAAATCACTAATAAACAAAGCCAAACACAAACACAATTCAAAGAAATATAGGGTTTCTTCTCCACACCCAAGCTAGGGTTTCAAAAGCCTGAGCTTTTCTTTTTTCTCAATTTTAGAAAATCAGAGTGACTGCCTCCTAGGGCACTAAGTACCCCTTTGTAATATTATTTAATGTTCTAAGTACAAAAAGTGTCCAAATAAATAAATATATTGACCCATATTTCCTAAAACTTAAAAATTTGTAATGACAGTTGTAACCATGTGAAGAGTACCCGTGAACAATACTTGTAAATAGTACTCATGAAGTAAATAAAAAATATTAAAACCCTAGAATCCCTAAAAAAAAAAGCCTCAAGAAATAAGCTCTAAAACTAAAATTGCTATTGTAATATACATCCTTTAAAATTGAATACCCTCCATCATTCTCCCTTAGTTAGAGAAAACTCCACATCAAGTTTTGAAGTGTGCTAAGATGAATTTAGCATCACGAGCACATTCCTCAACCTTCTTCTTCTTTGTTGGCTCAAATGTTATTTGTGGTTAAAAGAATTCCTTAAAAAATGGATCTTGATATGTATCTTAAGAAATTAATGAAATTTATCAAACATGGTTGTCCTTGAACTCCCACTGAAAATCTTGTAGGAAACTTCTAACCCAATTTTCTTGTCTTTCAAGGTTTTTCGGCATCTATTTCATGACTTTCCGTGCTGGTTAGATTCCAATACTCTATATTTCTTTAATGCCCTACCTCTTCGAAATTAATGAGATCTTCAAAAGCCATGATTTGGTTTAGTCCTCTTGTTGCCTTCTCTCCATATTCTTCACCCTCTTCCAAAATCTCTTCATTATCATCTTGATCTTTATCATAGATCAGATCCCCTAAATGATCTTGTTGTTCATCGGGGTATGTATCAAAGATTGCTGGTGAATCCAAATTTAAAACTTGCAGATTTTCAATGCAATCAGTGTTAAAATCAAGAATCCTATCCTTCAAATTTAAAATCCGAGAGTGATGTTCCCTATGTCTAGGTATTCTATCACTATTCTCATCACTCAATTCCCCACGCGGAGTGCGAAAGTGAAAAAGGTTGTACTCGATATCCTCTTAGGCTGAAAGATCACTGTCGTCTTGCCCATTATTGAAGGTTGCGAACTACTGCATCAACTTCTGAACTTGCCATTCAAATTCTGTCATCTCTGGGATAAGGGAGTGGGTCTACAAAACTCCCCTCCCACAGCCCTTCTTGCCCCCATGGGTTTGCCGAAATCACAAACCTTAGGCAGGTAAATAACAAAAACCTATTGAAATCGGCAAGACCTAGATTGATTTGGCAAAACGGGCCAAAATCAACAAACATTTGATTTGGTTGTAGTTCCTTACCCTTGTTGTTGAAGAAATCCTGCGCTCTAACACCGAATTGATGCAGAAAAAATTGAGAAAATAGTAAAACCAGCAAGAAACAAAGCCAAATACAAGCACAATTCGAAGAAACCTTGAGTTTCTTTTCCACATCTAGAGTTGCAAAAGCTTAAGATTTTCTTTTTTTCTCAATTCTGGAAAATCACATGACTTCCTTCTCTTAGGCCCTCACACATCTCTTTTAGTTTTATTTTTTATATTTTAGTTTTTATTTTTTTATTTTTATAAAAAGTAAAACCTATTTATTTTTACCTAGACCTGAACAATACCCAACCCAACCCGATAGATTGGATCACCAATACATAATATATAATATATCTAATATAGCGTATAAAAAACTATTTTTTATGATTAAGAATATATAATATAACACATCTCCAATAGGCGATAAGGTTAGGGAAAGTAGACTTAGGGGGACTGGCCATGAACAGCATAGACCTAGTACAACACTGGTTAAGAGGGGCAATTTAGTTCAAGTGGAAGGCTCTAAAAGAGCACGTGGAAGACCCAAAAGAACATGGATGGAAATAGTGAGACAAGATTTTGTTCAATGGCTGATCGATAAGATAAGATCAACCATTATATCATTATTGAGAGTGTGTGAGGAAATTTGTGGATATACTTTGATAATCAGTGGTGACATCGCGCATAGTTACCTTGACCTTTAAGACATGCTACTTGGACTACCACATAGGTTGGATTTGCTAGACTAAATATTGATGGGGGCTAAATTCAAAACCTGGGATTGGCAAAGGTTGGTTGGATTGTAAATGATCATGAAAGCAAAACATCAATGACCTCTTCAGGTCTACTACCCAGTTGTGATTCAAGCCAGGAGGAAGCAAAACCTTCGCTGTTTGGTCCTTGATGTTCACTTCAGCATTGGGGAAATAAAGGGGGTCTTTGAGGACATAATTCTGGGGGCTACCAAAAAGATTGATTACCCATGGCATATCACATGTATGGAGGGAGGCCGTTTAGAAGGCTGACCATTGGCAAAGGAGAGGCTGTCCAATTAAAGTTTTGTAGTTACCTTATTTTTATGGGTTTTGTTCATTTCTTGAATTTGGAAAGAAAAGAGCTAACGATTGGAGGGGGTAAGAACTAGGCATTTGACCTGACTTAATTACCAAAATATCCTTGAAAAATGTTCTCTTTGGGACTGCTTTATGAAATTTTACCAGGAGAGGGGTAAATATATGTCAGCTTTGCTTTGCTTAGACTATGAGGTATTGGCGCAAACTTGATAAACTGAAGTTACATGATGTCAAACTTTCAGGGCTAGAATTCCCAACTCTGATTATTTAGGAAGTGGTTTTTGCTTCAACACTTGCATTTGGTAGAGGTTGCTTCAACACTAGCATTTGCTAAAGGCCAATATTAGATGACATCTTATTCTAGCACAAGTTTGTTGGATATTCTTTCCACTCTAATGTGGTCCTTCTATAATAATTGTTCTATTGCGTATGATAGTCACTCATCAAGTTACTGCTAATTGCAATTTGTGGAATTAAATCTATGGTGCAATGATTTTTGTGAATGCACGTGTTTTTATTGTGCATTTGGAGTCCACTGGAAAGATATATCTGGGTATGCTACTTCTACTATGTATTCTGATTCGTGTTCCTCTCTTTTCTCTTGGTTGTGTTAATATTTTTTGGATGTAATGCTCTCTATGTATGCTGATGATACCATTCCTTTTGTTTTGTTCTCTCATAACCAAAGGTTTCTATGTGCCAAAAGGACAAGACTAGGAGAAGTAATCACTCAGGGCTCGTTGGGCTCCATGAGTTAACAAACCCAGGCTTTGAATGAAAACCTTATTCTGTCAAACCTTGGTTAAAAACCTGGTTACTCAAACATGACTTGTTTGGATTGCTTTGAATGATACCCCAAGTTATGCAAATCTCCTGTTTGGATCATCTTTTTGTATAACATGGTTTGCTATTATATGCAAATCTCATTTGGTATGCGTGAAAGTTTGACAGGAAAATGTTTACATGAAAAATATTCACATATGCAAATAGTTTACAAGAAAAGATTACTTAGCATGCTTTTTCCTATGTTTGGTAAGCACAATTGGAAACATGCACACAGAGAGAGAACACATCAAACTTGAAATTTTGAGATAGTTTCTCTCTCTAAAATTTTTAAGATAGTTTCTCTTTCTAAAAATTTTGAGACAGTTTCTCTATAAAAATTTGAACTTTCAAATAGTTGGCAATTTCTCTACAACAATGGCAAGAACCGAGGAAACCACTTGCAAAACAACAGGTGGAAATGCCCCAAGAAAGCAACTCACCACCAAAGCAAGGAGCTTGTAAATCATTAGGGTTTGAGTCTCTCTCTCTCTCTCTCTCTCTCTCTCTC
>NW_006496564.1:1766904-1784755 GCF_000471905.2 Amborella trichopoda | reverse complement strand
AATAATGTTGTTGTTTTATTACTATGGTGTTATAAATTTCATTGCGTTTCTATGTAGTCTCTATCACACATTTACATGATCATTTATGTGATCACTTATTTCATTCTTACGTGCAACGCACGTAATCCAACTAGTAATATTTAATTAATAATTATATATAGATAGCAAATTTTATTTATCAATTTATTTACATTATAAATTATATAATGTATTATTTTTTATAATTGTAAATAAGATTTTTTAAATTAGATGATATTATAAGACATTTTAGATTTGTTCTTATTTATATAGTAAAAAAATTATAAAATATAAACCAACAATTTCAATTTCTGTATGTAATATTATAGTTAGGTTGTAATAATTTTAGATGAGTAAAGCAAAGTTTTATAAATATTTGATACTTTGATGTGATACTAATTTCGCTTTATATGAAAAATTATTATTTTTAATCTAATAGTATGGAAGTATTTTTTTAATACTTTTAAATTATTTTGATGTAATATTATAATACTATATTATAATTAATAAGGGTGAGGCTTACATAAGTGTCAACTTTATACTATTGAAGTAAGGTGCACCTCAAAACTATGCCGAAAATGCAGTTTCAATGCCTCAAAGTCTTACGATGATATAAAAATCTATTGTTTCTCCCAGTGTTTTAAAAAGGGGCGAGTCGCAACACAGACTCGCATGAGTCGACACGGAAATCAGTCATCCCGTGTTGATTCCAGTGAAACACGCTGAGTCGCCTTTTAGAGAAGAATCAACGATTCTCTATAATAATCGCCTGAATCACTGTTCAAAGACTCGATGAATAGTGTAAAGCATGAAAAATCATCACATTTTGGACTTTTTTGATCAATTATTGGATCTTGCAAGCTTTGGATCGAATCTTGTAGGCTTTGGATCTCACTTTTCAGCCTTATTGAGCATTATAATCGAATTGACAGCTCAAATTTAGATAAAAAATTTACGATTTTGTGACGAACATGACCGTTTTTAGGTTTTTCACCATTTCTTGGATTGCAGATGAAATATGGTACTATTTTTTAGCAAATCAGAGGGTTCTTACTCTTGATAGTGTTATTCAGCAGAAATTATACACTATTTTCACTTATTTTAGTCGATTACAAGTCAAATTTGGATTTGAAGTCACGGTTTCAGAATAACATGTAAGTGCTTCTCTTTTTTTTCCGTCATTTAATCAATTCCAATCAATTTTTAGCAAATATTTTCTTCATATCATAGGGTTTTGGTTATTTATAATATTATTGGCCATAAATTGTATCATATTATCTTGTTTTTGGTCAATTTGTGGTGGATTTTTTATTTTGAGTCATGGTTTTCTCAAGAACAGTTAGGGCGTTTTTTTTCCACCAAACTATAAATTTTAGACGAATTAAAGCACCATTATGAATTATTTCAGAGGGTTTTTTATGGTAATAAATTTCGTCATATGATTTTGGGTGTAATTTGTGGATTAACTAATTTCTATTGCTCGATTTTTTAAGAAATGAAGTTGTGGCTGTGTTTTTAGAAAAAGAGTTAAAAAATCCGCCAAATTGAAATTTTCAGCCGAATTAGGGCATCATTTTGAATGATTTCATAGGGTTTTGAGGGTAACAATGTTATTTAGACGATTATTGGTGTTATTTGTGTGATTAACTAAATTTTGGTGATCAATTTTTTGAAAAATTATGATTGTTGGCGTTTTCCAATTTTTTTGAAAACTCGTGATTTTCTTAAAAATCGTGACCAAGTTCAGGAGAAATTAACTTGTATTTTTTAGTTTTATTGTTAAATTTTTAATGCAAAAAAATATATGGTGATACATAAATGTATGTATATTCTTGATATATATTTTATAATTATATTATCTTGATACATGTACTAGCATTGTGAATGACTATGTCATTGTAAATATTATTTGGGACAAGTCTACATGTAGTAGCCTTGTAAATGACTATATCATTGTAATTTTTTTTTTTTATTGATACTATATCATTGTAATTTTTTTTCTTGTTTCTAAGTTTGGCTTATACATACTCTTTTCACCTATAAGGTTGCATAAATAAATGTTTTTTGCCAGTAGGAACTAATTCATGCTTATCAAAATGAAGATTTGTGGCGAATCTACATGTAGTGGCATTGTGAATGACTATATCATTGTAATTTTTTTTTATTGATACTATATCATTGTAAATATTTTTTTTCTTGATTCCAAGTCTGACTTATACAGACTCTTTTTATTTATAATGTTGCATAAATAAATTTTTTTTTGCCAGTAGCAACTAATTCATGCTTGTCAAAATGAAGATTTGTGACGAGTCTATATATAGTGGCATTGTGAATGACTATACTATTGTAAATAATTTTTTATTGATACTATATCATTGTAAATATATTTTTTTCTTGATTCTAGGTTTGGCTGATACATACTATTTTTATATAATGTTGCATAAATAAAATATTTTTTCCAGTAGCAAGTCATTCATGCTTGTCAAGATGAAGATATGTGGCGAGTCTATTGGTAGTGGCATATGACTGGCTATATCATTGTAAATACTTTTTTTTATTGATATTATATAAATGTAAATATTTTTTTTTTCTTGATTCTAGGTTTGGCTTATACAGACTATTTTTATCTATAATGTTGCATAAATAAAATATTTTTGTCAGTAGGAACTAAAATATTTTTGCCAGTAGAAGTATTTTGTATAAACAACAAATATAATTTCATGAACTACCCCTACACATTATCACAACATATGGTGATTATTTTTCATGTTGAATTGTTTGGTTCATTTTTAACCATTTACATCTTAAAAAAATTGAACCATGGCAAGATCCTGGGAAGACTCTTCATGACAACATGGGGTCAATCTTGATCCCAACAAAAAAGATATTTGTAATTATTGCCAAAAAGTGATAAGTAGTGGGGTACATAAGTTCAAGCAACACTTGGCAGGGGTTAAGGGAGATGTTTCTACGTGCAATAGTGTCCTTAGCAATGTAAGAAGCAGATGGCGGCCATTCTCAAGTCTACCAGAGGCAAAATAATCGCAAAGTAGAGAATGAATGAGGAGATAGCTAGTTTACATACGCCATCGAGCAGAATGGATCAAGAAGAGCAATATAATCATAACTTGGAGATGGCCGCAATAATGAACTTGCACGAAACGTACTAGAGGGAAAGTGGGTTCAGAATGCTTGGTGGTTATGACATGGTTATGCATGATCGGGCCAACCCAAGCATGCATGGCGGGCCCAACTCAAGCATGCATGGCAGGCCCAGCTCTAACATGCATGGCAGGCCCAGCTCGAACATGCATGGCGAGGCCAACTTGCGCATGTGTGGCGGGCCTAGCTCAAATATGTATGGAGGGGTTGGTGACAATATGTATCTAGAGGTAACAAACGTTGAGGAAATTGTTTCTAGGTTATTTAGGAGCACCAATATTTTATAAACCCATTTCTCTCAAAGCCCAAGTCACAACAGATGACCTTCAAAGGCATGGTGAAAAGTACAAGGTACATGTTGGGCAGATACGTTGGTAGGGATCCCCTTTGATGCAGCCAATAACCCATATTTCTCGCTTATGGTCAACATAATCCAGAAAGCCGGGCCCGGGGTAAATCCCCCTACTGCATATAGCTCAGTGGGCTGATCTTGGATGAAGAGGTAGAGGAAGTTAGGAAGTAGATTGAAGAATATAAACAAGGTTGACGAAGAATAGGCATTACTCTCATGAGTGATGGTTGGTTGAATAAAGTTATTCAGAAGAAATCTCTTAACTTCTTGGCATATTGCCGAAAAGTTACAACCTTCTTGTCTAGCAAAGACGTCTCAAGGAAACAGAAGGATGTAAACTTCTTGGTATGACTATATGATTAGAAAGTGGAAGAGGTGGGAGATAAGCATGTGGTCGAGTTTATTACGGATAATGCGACTGCTTGTGTTTCTGCAGGTAGCAAGTTAATGGATAAGAGGAAGCATTTAGTATGGACCTCGTGTGCTGCACACAACATTGATATTCTATTAGAGGAGATCATGGAGATCAAAATTGTGAAGGAGACTCTAGAGGCAGCGATGTTTGTGTAAAGATTTATATATAACCACTCTAAAATCTTATTTTTGTTCATATAACAATCTGAGAAAAAAAAGATAATTAGGCATGCTCTAACCCGCTTTGCGACATATTACTTAGTTGTGGACTCCATTCAAAAATCCCAAGCTGCATTGAAAAAAAATTTACCAACGAAGAGTAGTCAAACGACCACCTCTCGAATTTCAGAAATGGGCTAAAAGTGGTGGGCATAGTCATAGATAAAAGGTTTTGGTCTCAATATTTCAGTTTCGTAAAGGCCACTGCCCCTTTGGTCACGGTGTTAATAATGATGGATGCTGACAAGAAAGCTACTAAGGACATCATTTACGAAGGTATCGAGATGACCAAATCAGCTATTGGGGAGAAATATAGTTTTGTTAGTAAAGTGATAGGGATTATAGAAAGAAGGTGGAACACCAAATTGGGCCGCTTACATACAGATTTATATCTTTATAAGGTTTAATTCAAACATATTTTTTTAATGAAAATTTAAATGACCATTTCTCTATCTATGTATTTTCTAGGTTACTATTTCAACTAAAAAATTTTCTATTTGACACCTGAACATCCCCACAAAATTATGGAAGGGGTCAGATACATTATTGCCAGGTTGGAGAGAAGCCATCGAAACTAGGTAGCGGCAATACAGGAGGTAATATTTAATATTTGGGTAAGAACTTCATTGAGTTGTTATATTTGTGAGGAATAACTAATGCACTAAAATGAAATATTTTGTTTTAGCTTTCTATGTATAAGGATGTTGTAGGTTCCTTCGGAACAAGACTTGCCAGGAATTCTCGAACTAACATGGATCCAGGTTAACCCCTAACTAACAATTTGTTATTCATATATTTAATCTTATGAATTGTTTTTGCCTTGAATGATGGGAGATTTATGGTAGAGATGCACTTCACTTAAGGAAGATAACAATCAAGGTGCTCTCCCAAACATGTTTTGCTACTGGGTGTGAGCGAAACTAGAGTATGTTCCAATAGTTGCACACTACTAGGAGGAATCGACTCGCTTCGGATAGACTTCATAAGCTAGTCTACGTTCATTACAACTTAAACTTCTGAGAGCGATAAATAAAAAGAAAACTTGAAAACTACGTGCCGATAGATTTGGGCACAATATTTGCCACATACACAATAGAACAATGTGTAGTAGAGGAAGATGAGCCAGTATTGCACAAGAGAGCATTCCTTAAGGCTATTGATGAGGAAGATCATGAATAAAGCTATGAGCAGCATGAAAGAGGAAGAAGTCCGCCAACATATTCACAATTCGTCAAAAATATCGGTCGTGTTGCACATAATGAGGGAGAGTGAGAAGGGGGTATAAGGGAAAATGAGAGAGATAATGATTATGAGGCCACCTTATCCCAACCAAATTATTCACATACTGATTCCCAACAGAAAGAGGGTAGGGATGAGAATGACAGTGTAGGGGAGTATAAAGGATGGACAAGATTTGGGGATTTTGGATTAAGTGCTCGACGAAACACTAACACTTAGGGATTTTAGTATAGTCAGGGACCCAGTAAGTTGGATTATTCGTTCCTCTATTAAGTCAATGAATTGTCACGTGAATTCAATCAATGACACCAGCATGACCAAGATGAAGAGTAATGTCATCTTTTTATTTTATTATTAAGTCGTATTTTACGAATTGTATGCTTTATTGTAGTCCATGTAAGATGCTATACTTCATCCATGATAATTTTATATTTCTGCTTTTGTGTGATGTACATTTAATGGTTAACCGTAATTCATATAGGGAAAGAACATCTCAATATTCATGTATTGATGTAAAAAAATGAAAGATCTTAACGGAATACCCTCATTTCATATTGAATTCCTAAAAAACAACATTTATAATGCATTTTAAACCAGTGGTTTATTCAAATTATAAAATTTAAATAGTGATAATCAAGCATATCTATAAACACTTGACAATATCGAAAATGGACGACCTAGATACTATGGTTGAAGATGAACTGTTTGTAAGACTAGAAATCCCTTATTTTTTTCATATATTTATTCTTATGAATTGTTTTTTCCCTTACAATGCTTTTTATATTTTAATCCAGCTGAATGGTGAGAGATTTATGGCAGTGATTCACCTCACCTAAGGAAGATAACAATCAAGGTGCTCTCCCAGATATGTTTTGCTATGGGGTGTGAACGAAACTAGAGTATGTTCTAATGGTTGTACACTACTAAGAGGAATCGACTAGCTTCGGAGAAACTTCAAAAGCTAATCTACGTTCATTACAACTAAAACCTCTGAGAGTGATAAATAAGAACGAAGCTTGAAGACTATGGATCGATAGACTTGAACACAATATTTGTCATAGACATAATAGAACAATGGGTAGTGGAAGAAGATGAATCAGTGTTGTACAAGAGAGCGTTTCTTGAGGGTATCGGTGAGAAAGATCGTGAAGAAGGTGATGAGTAGAATGAAAGAAGAAGCAGCTTGCCAACATATCCACTATTTGTTGGAGATTTCGGTCGTGTTGCACCTAATGAGGGAGAGTGGGAATGGGATATAAGGAAAAATGAGAGAGATGGTGATTTTGAGGCCTCCCTATCCCAAAAAAATTATTCGCATACTGGGTTCCAATAGCAATAGGGTAGGGACGAACATGACAGCGTAAGTGAGCATGAATGATGGACAAGATTTGAAAATTTTGGATTAGAAACGCAACAAAATACTAACACTCAGCGATTTGGGTATAGTCAGGTGCCCTCTAATTTGGATGATTCGTTCCTAGATCGAGTCAATGAATTGTCACGTGAATTTACTCAACGACACCAGCATGATCAAGATGAAGAATGACATTGTCATTCATTTTTTTATTAGGTCATATTTTACGAATTGTATGCTTTCTTGTAGTCCATGTATGATGATATACTTCATCTATGATAATTTTATGTTTTTCCTTTTGTGTGATGTAAATTTAATGGTTAACAATAATTCATACAGGGAAAGAACATCACAATATTCACATATCGATTCAGAAAAATGAAAGTTCTTAATGGGGTACTCCCATTTCATATTGGATTCCTAAAATACAACATTTATCATGGATTTTAATATTTTTTTTGGATTTTTTTAAGGCTGAATCCGACTGATTTGGCCAATTCCCGATCTAAATCACGTATCTGGATGGATTTTTGGGGTGCCTGATTCGGGGCTCCGATCCTTTTTTTAAACCACAGGTTTCTCCAAATTATAAAATTTAAAGTTCCAGAAATAGTGATAATCAAGCATATCTATAAAAACTTGACAATTTTGAAAATGGACGGCCTAGATAATATGTTAGAAAATGAACTATTTTTAAGACTAGAAATCCCCTTATTTTTTCATATATGTAATCTTATGAATTGTTTTTACTTTTACAATACTTTTTTGCATTTTAATCCAGCAAAATGGTGGGAGATTTATGGTAGTGATGCACCTCAATTAAAGAGGATAGCTATCAAGGTGCTCTCCCAGACATGTTCTGCTACAACGTGTGAGCAAAACTAGATTATGTTCCAATGATTGCACATAATTAGGAAGAATCGACTAGCTTCAGAGAGGCTTCATAAGCTAGTTTACGATCATTACTACTTAAACCTCTGAGAACAACAAATAAGAATGAAGCTTGAGAACTACGAGGCGATAGACTTGGATACAATATTTGTGACAGACACAATGGAACAATGGGTAGTAGAGAAAGATGATCAATAGTAATTCATGCACGGAAAGAACATCTAAATATTCACATATTGATGCAAAAAAAATGAAAGTTCATAATGATCCCCCATTTCATATTGGATTCCTAAAAAACAATATTTATAATGAATTTTAATAATTATTTTGGATTTTTTAATGCGAAATCCGAGCGATTCGGCCAATTCCCAATCTGAATCGCCGATTCACCGATCCAGATGGGTTTTTAGGGTGCACGATTCGGGGCACCAATCCGTTTTTTAAACCACTGGTTTCTCCAAATTATAAAATTTAAAGTTCTAGAAATAGTGATAATCAAGCATATCTTTAAATACTTGACAATATTGAAAATGGATGGTCTAGATAATATATTAGAAGATGAACTATTTTTAAGGCTAGAAATCCCCCCCTTTTTTTATGTGTATAAATCTCGAAGTGAGATGATCAATTTGAGCATTTTTTCAGCATGAGAACAACCTTTTCTAGTGGGTTTTTTAATTGCACCTTATTCGTACTGTATAAAGTTGACACTTTATATAATGTTTTCCAATAAATAATTATACACACTAAAAAACATTGTCTCAGTATTCACCTTTTACAAAGTAATAAAAGTAACTAATTATAAAGTAATAAAGGTAACTAATGCACTACTTCTAATTTCTTTTAGAAACTAAAATAACAATATGTTTAGAAATTGATAATGATTTTTTAATTTTTTTTAAGACACATACCGATTCCGCCAATTCAACTCCCCCATCCACTGGTCAGACACGGGTATGCGCAGGGACCATCTTAGGTCACCAATCTTTGTAACCTTAGTTGTGCTTATACATCCCACTTCACACGCTCTCTCTCCAATTTTTTGTATATATTTTCCTCGATTCTTCTCTCTCTCTACTTCTCTATAATTGTTTATGTTTGCAAAACGGGCAGATCTAATTGGTAACCTTCGGTTTTGGGTGGTTTTGGTGATCAATCGATATTTTAAACTTTACATACAGTACTACTTCAAATTTATATTAGATAGATTAGAATGTTTTATTGGCTAGCTTTTATGATTAAGTTGCACGCGAATCATGGTTCATATCCCAACATGTTTACAATTCGTTTAAGAATTCGAATTCATTTATGTGTTTTTTGTTTTAAGAATTTGAATTCATTTATGTGTTTTTTGTTTTAAGAATTCGAATTCATTTCGTCGTTGAAATTCGTTTATGCATTTTTTGTTTTAAGAATTCGAGTTCATTTTCGAATTCATTTCTGCTTTTTTTGTTTTAAGAATTCGAATTCATTTCGTCGTTGAAATTCATTTCTACGTTTTTTGTTTTAAGAATTCGAATTCATTTCGTCGTTGAGCCCACGGGAATCGAAACAAGCCATTTATTATTAAACCCATTATTTTTTCTTTTAAGAATTCGAATTCATTTCTACGGTTTTTTGTTTTTAAGAATTCGAATTCATTTATGTTGTTTGTTTTAAGAATTCGAATTCATTTCGTCATTGAAATTCATTTTTGCGTTTTTTGTTTTAAGAAGTCGAATTCATTTTGTCGTTGAACCCACGGAATCGAAACAAGTCCTTTTTCTGCGTTTTTTGTTTTAAGAATTCGAATTCATTTTGTCGTTGAGCCCACGGGAATCGAAACAAGTCATTTATTATTAAACCCACTAACCAATACACCATTGTTTTTTCTTTGAAGAATTTGAATTCATTTATTCGTTTTTTGTTTTAAGAATTCGAATTCATTTTGTCGTTGAGCCCACAACAATTGAAACAAGTCCTTTATTATTAAACCCGCTAACTAATACACCATTTACTCTTAGTTGACAAAAAAAAGGGCCTATATTATATATAACTCAAGTTTTTCTTCATTTTCTTTTATAAAAAAGAGTTGGTCAAGTCGATTTTTTTAAACACGACTTTAATATTCTATAAAAAATAAATTTTTTTTGGGTCAATGATACTTTTATTTTTTTCATCTTTTTAAAATTTTTTAAAAATATCCCCAAGCACAAATCGATTCATTAAAATCCATTTTTTTCACTAATTTTTAATTTTATTTGAACGTGTTTTGTTTTAATCACATATTTTATATGATTTTTATATTACAACATATATTTTTTATATTTTTTTTATTTTTTAACACTTTTTGGATCATAGAGGAGATGTTCGATTAAATAGCTTCGAGGCCCACATCCGGTTAAGCGTTCCGGTTGGATTATGCGAAAACCGGTAGCCTGTCATGGTCATAAGCCGATTCCTCACGCCCTTTTCAGTCATCTTTATTTCTTCCTGGCGAAGTCTACTATTTCTACAGTCAGATGGTTCATCTGCTCGCGACTGCTGAACGCTTGAAGAAGCTTATGGTTTTCTCTCTGCTAAAAACCCCTTGTACATTTCTCTAATTACGACAGCGAACATTGTACCGATCGACTCATAAACGCTATTGAAATGCCACGGCAAGGATTGTGAACAATAAAGTGTCTCCTTCTTCTCGTTTTTTTTCCTTTGTTGCAGGGCAGTGAGCAATGGCGGAGTCCGCGAATTCTGGTGCTGGATCTAATATTGAATCTCCTGGTTTTAAATTTGCATTCGACAATGTGAATTTCTCCGATAGGATTTTGAAGTTAGAACTCATGGCTGAGCCCTGTACCAAAGGTGTCATTCTTTCTCCTTTACTGCTCCTTCGGTCTGTTTACATTATTTCTCTCTTTCTTTTTGTTATCTGATAATATTTTTCATGGTTATGATTCTTGAACTTGTCTTTTATCAATCTTATCGTCTGAACTTGCCTTGTATCTTTCTCATTGTCTGCTGTTGCTTTCTTGCGAAATTTTGTTTACTGTTTATGCTTTACATGTTGGTGCTTTCCGTGTTCTGATCGCTGGCTCTAGTATTTGCTAGGTTGCTAGTAGAAGAATTAGGAGAGACCGGGTTTAAATGCATAATAATCAGTGATTTTCTCTGTACTCTATGCGGGTGTCGCTTTGGAAGGCTTCTTTGGCTTTGCCATGAAGGGGCTTGCCTTTGGCACTTCGTCTGATTTGGGTAAGAAAAAACTGGAAAGCCAAAAATGTAGCATTTTTTCATACACATCTAAAATCAAGTTTTATTACTTACAATGTTGGATATTTGTGATCAAGCTATTAACATTCACAATCCTCATTAATCATAATCATGAAAATGCAAATTTGTAAACATCCACTTCCCACCACTAACACCACCCCACTAACACCTTCAAAAAGCTAACTTCTAATCCACTTGAAAAAACGGGTAGGGTTTGTCTTTCCCACTGAACCATCTTACATTCACCAATTGCCATATGAAACTTTGCAAATGATAAGGACAAGAACCATAAATACACAGTTTCGCATTCAAATAGGTTACAAAATCTCTTACATATGTAGTATCTAAAGAAATTAAAGCCAAAATACCAAATCTAAGTTCCAATTGCATTTTGCCCATAACGTATTGTCTAATTCATATTTCCATAGTCGAAGGGCCAAAAAAATAAAAAATTTTAAGCATAATATCATGGTTCTAATCGTGGTCATCATATCATGTTGGATCTTGAGAAGCTTTAGCACAACCAACACCACCAACAACTCTGCTTCATGCTCATCGGAGCTTGAGAAGCTTTAGCACAACCAACACCACCAACAACTCTGCTTCATGCTCATCAAAATTGAGCAGCATTTGCCCCCTCCTCCTATACTCGTGGTTGGTCAACTTCTGCCTGCCCATTGCAAGTCTTCTCCGTCAACTTTTGCCAATTGTGAGCCTTCTCCCTCAAGGATGCTGAGAACCTCTTTAACCCACTCATGCATGTTATTGATATATGCTCGGCAAATGAGTTCTGTATTTTATGCAAGAAAATTTGAGAAATAGTAAAATTACTAATAAACAGAGCCAAACACAAATACAATTCATTGAAACCTAGGGTTTCTTCTACACAACCAAGCTAGGGTTTCAAAAACCTGAGATTTTCTTTGTTTCTCAATTCTAGAAAATCACAGGGACTGCCTTCTCCTAGGCCCCCAAGCACCTCTTTGCAATATTATTTAATGTTTCGAGTACAAAAAGTGTCCAAATAAATAAATACATGGACCTATATCCTAAAACTTAAAATTCATAATGTCAGTTTTACCCATGTAAAGAGTACCCGTGAACAGTAATCGTAAACAATATTTGTAAATAGTACTCATGAAGTAAATAAAAAATATAGAAACCCTAGAATCCCTAAAAAAAAAAAAAAAAAAGAAAAAAAATAATAAAAATAAATAAAATAAAAATAAAATAGAAATAAGCCTTAAAACTAAAATTGTAATATACATCTTTTAAAATTAAATAAAAATTAAAAAATAAGAATGGTCTTATCCTCTATCATGCTCCCTTAGAAAACTCTTCATCGAGTTTTGAAGTGTATTAAGATGAATTTAGCATCACAACCATATTCTTCAACCTTCTTCTTCTTTGTTGGCTCAAATATTATTTGTGTTTAAAAGAATTCTTCAAGAAATAGATCCTGATAGGTATCTTGATAAATTAATGCAATTTATCAAACACGGCTGTCCTTGAACTTCCATTGAAAATCTTGTAGGAAACTTCAAACCCAATTTTTTGGTTTTTCAAGGTTTTCTCGGCATCTATTTAATTACTTTTTGTGCTACTCAGATTCCAATACCCTATATTTCTTGAATGCCCTACCTCATCGATATTAATGAGATCTTTAAAGGCCATGATTTGGATTAGTCCTCCTGCTGCCTTCTCCCCATATTCTTCACCCTCTTACAAAATCTCTTCATCATCATGAACCATCATAGATCAGATCCCCTAAATGATCTTGTTGTTCATTGAGGTATGTATTGAAGATTGTTGGTGAATCCAAATTTAAAACTTGAGGATTTTGAATGCAATCTGTGTTAAAATCAAGAATCTTATCCTACAAATTTAAAACCCTAGAGTGATGTTCCCCGTATCTAGGTCTTTTATTACTATGGTTTGTAATCGAAAAGGTTTGTAATCGATATCCTTATGGGCCGAAAGATCACCGTCTTGCCCATTATTGAAGTTTGCGAACTTCTGCATCGACAGTTGAACTTGCCTTTCAAATTCTGTCATCTCTAGGATCACAAAGCAGGTCTATAAAAGCCTCCTCCCGCGGTCCCTTCTTGCCACCATGGGTTCGTCGAAATCACAAACGCTAGGCAGGTGATCAACAAAAACTTGCTGAAATCGACAAGATCTACACTGATTTGGCAAAACTTGGGCCAAAATCAGCGAACACTTGATTTGGTTGTAGTTCCTTACCCTTGTTGTTGAAGAAACTCTGAGCTCTAATACCAAATTGAGGTAGAAAAAATTGAGAAAATAGTAAAATCAGCAGGAAACAAAGCCAAACAAAAGCACAATTCGAAGAAACCTAGGGTTTCTTCTCCACATTGAAGCAAGAGTTGCAAAAGCTTAAGCTTTTCTTTTTTTCTCGGTTCTAGAAAATCATGTGACTTCCTTCTCTTATGCCCTCACGCACCTCTTTATAATACTATTTAATGTTCAAAGTACAAAAAGTGTGTAAACAAATAATACATTGACCCATATATCCTCACTTAAACTTAAAATTTGTAATAACAGTTTTACTCATGTGAACAGTACCCGTGAACAATACTTGTGAATAGTACTCATAAAGTAAATAAAAAATATAAAAGCCCTAGAATCCCTAAAAAAAAAAACCCTAGAAATAAACCTTACAACTAAAACTATAATATTCATCATTTGAAATTGAATAAAAATTAAAAATGAGATAAGTTTTCCCTCCATGCGTGGTCGACCCCCTTTTTCTTTTTAATTTCCTATATTATATAATACAAACTTAGATACGTGACTACTATTGTCATCAACAGCTGGTAGCACTAATACTTTGGCTCAATATTTTAATCGCAAAGTCTTGTAACTCACAAAAGTGGTTGCCAAATTGGTATCACCATGCAACCATGAAGAAGTTTTCAAATACAAATTAAATCAACAATCAAGATCCCCTGTTTACAAGAAAGAAATAAGAGCTCATGACAATTTTGAAGCACTTAAGCTACATTCTAATATTAAAGAGTTGAAAAAGACATTAAAATAAATTATTTGAAGGAAATATAGAAATGAAAATTTATCTGGTCTTAATAAGGAGCAGCTGTATATTGCCATGGTCTAACCAAAGTCACCACTGCCATACTGTACTCTTCATATTTTTTATTTGTTTTGTCTTCGACAAGTTCATGAGGCATGAGCCTTGCAAGTAGATGAGTCAATCATGTGTTCACCTTTGATTATTTGGAGATATACCTTAAAGAAAACAGGCTGTTGTATAGTGCGATGGGGAATATGCAACCTAAGATGTCTGAAAGAAATGAAATTTACTTGGTCTTGATAAAGAGCTGTGGCATATTGCCATGGCACCATGGCAAACCAAATTCATCACTAACCATTCGTATTCTTCATATTTTTTATTGATTCTATCTTGGGCACGTTTATTAGACACAAGCCTTAAAAGTGTATGAAACAATACTGTTTTCACCTTTGATTGCTTAGAGGGAGATACCTATCTGCTACATGTACTGGGCTACGAAGCAAAGATTACCACCCATTGTGAAAAATGTAAAAATAAGGTTGATGGGAAGACCTCTTGTTCTTAAGTTTGGATTGTATCTCAATTTTGATGCTATCCAATGCCTTATACCAGTAGCCAATTGCAGGAATCTTCTTAAGGGTGTAAATTGGTCGGGTCCTAGTTGGACCTCGACTCGGCTGGGTCCTAGTTGGACCCTAATCCAACTTGGACCCGGCATAGTTCCAAGACTTGATTGGAGACCCGATCTATTCGGTAGGGTTAGGTCCAAGTCTATGTAAAAAATAAATAATTTTATTATTTATATTTTAGTTTTAATTTTTTTGTATTTTATAAAAAATAAAAACTATTTATTTTTACCTAGACTTGGACCTAACCCAACCCGATAGATGGATCACCAATATATAATAGATAATATATCAATTATAGCATATAAAAAACTATTTTGTTATGTTGAAATATATATAATATATAATATAACATATCTCCAATAGGCGATAAGGTTAGGGAGAGTAGACTAAGGGGGACTGGCTATGAACAACGTAGACCTAGTACAACACCTGTTAAGAGGGGAAATTTAGTTCAAGTGGAAGGCTCTAAAAGAGCAAGGGGAAGACCTAAAAGGACATGGATGGAAATAGTTAGCAATGATTTGGTTCAATGGCTGATTGATAAGATAAGATCAACCTTTATATCATTATTGAGAGTGTGTGAGGAAAGATATACTTTGATAAACAATGGTGACATCACGCATAGTTACCTCGACCTTTAAGACATGCTACTTGGACCACCACATAGGACGGATTTGTTAGACTAAATATTGATGGGAGCTAAATTCAAAACCTGGGATTGGCAAAGATTGGTTGGATTGTGAATGATTATGAAAGAAAAACATCAATGACCTCTTCAGGTTCGCTACCCAGTTGTGATTCAAGACAGGATGAAGCAAAACCTCTACTGTTTGGTCCTTGATGTTCACTTCAGCATTGGGGAAATAGAGGGGGTTTTTGAGGACATAATCCTTGGTGTTACCAAAAAGATTAATTACCCATGGCATATCACATGCCTTCCGTGAAATTTTTTGAAACTATTAGCGAGTTCTAGAGCTCCTTCAACTATGTATGGAGGGAGGCCATTGAGAAGGCTTACCATTGACAAAGGAGAGAATGTCCAATTCAAGTTTGGTAGTTACATTATTTTTATAGTTTTTGTTCATTTCTTGAGTTCGTTAAGAAAACAGCTAACGATTGCAGGGTGGATAAGAGCTAGGCATTTCACAATTCTTAATTACTAAAATACCCTTAAAAAATGTTTTCTTTGGGACAGCTTTGTGAAATTTTACCAGGAGAGTGGGGTAAGTATATGTCAACTTTGCTGGCTTAGACAATCAGGTATTGGCACAAACTTGATAAACTGAAGTTGCATGATGTCAGACTTTCAGGGCTAGAATCCCCAACTCTGATTATTAAGGAAGTGGTCTTTGCTTCAACGCTTGCATTTGCTTGAGGTTGTTTCAACACTAGCATTTGCTAAAGGCCAATATTAGATGACATCTTCTTCTAGCACAAGTTGTTTGTTGGATATTCTTTTCACTCTAATGTGGTCCTCCTATAACAATTGTTCTATTGCATACAATAGTCATTCATCAAGTAACTGCTAATTAGGAACAGGCTTGTGTCAAGACGGTAGAGGCTAGGTTTTCATAGCTCAACCTCTCAAGTTCCTTTCCTATGTAACCTTGTCAAAAAAAAAAGAAAAAAGTAACTGCTAATTGCAATTTGTGGAATTAAATAATGGTGCAGTGATTTATGTGAATGCACATATTTTTATTGTGCATGCAGAGTCCACTGGAAAGATATATCTGAGTATGCTACTTCTACTTTGTATTTTGATTTGTGTTCCTCCCTTTTCCCTTGGTTGTGTTAATATTAATTGGATGAAATGCTCTCTATGTATGCTGATGATACCACACCTTTTGTTTTGTTCTCTCATAACCAAAGGTTTCTATGTGCCAAAAGGATCAGACTTGGAGCGTTTGGCTCCATGAGTTAAGTAATTCCAGGTTTTCAATCAAAACCTTATTATTTCAAACCTTGGTTATGTTAAAACCTGGTTACTCTAGCATGACTTGTTTGGATGGCTTTGAATGATACCCAGGTTATGCAAATCTCATGTTTGGATCATCTTTTTGTATAACATGGTTTGCTATTAGGGTGAAAGTTCGACAGGAAAATATTTACATGAAAAGTATATATATATGCAAAGAAAAGATTAGCATACTTTTTCCCATGTTTGGCAAACACAATTGGAAACATGCACACCGAGTGCGAACGCATCAAACTTGAAATTTTGAGATAATTTCTCTCTCTAAATTTTTTGAGATAGTTTATCTCTCTAAACTTTTTGAGACAGTTTCTCTCTAAAACTTTGAAATTTCAAATAGTTGACAATTTCTGTGCAACAATGGCAAGAATCGGGGAAGCCACTTGCAAAACATGTAGAAATGCCCCAAGAAAGCAACTCACCACCAAAGTAGAGAACTTGTAAATCATCAGGGTTTGAGGGTCTCTCTCTCTCTCTCTCTGGGTGGGTGGGTGTCTGTGTGTGTGTGCACGTGCGTGTGTTTGAGGGGTTTCTTATGTTGTAGGTTGTATTTTCTGGTTGGATTGGAATATTCACCTGAAGCATCTTAAAGTTTTGTAAGATAGCCTTCTTCTAGTGTTGCTTTTGTTCGTCTACTTGAATTCCTTTATTGAGACGTATTTTCTTTGGGTGTCTTTTATTCTTTGAGTCTTTCAATTCTATGGTTGTCTTGTTCTCTTCTTGCATTTTCTTTCTGGTTTTCTCTTGGTGATTGCTTGCAGTGTAATTGGTTTCAGGGACTTTGTCAGTTTTTTAGTAATCAGTCATTCGGGTTTCATTACAATGCTCCTTCCATGAGATGTTTCGTGAAGGAGTTGCTGATAAAGTTTTCTGATCATTTTTGATCATTTGTTGTGACCTTGATAAGAAACCACACAGTCAAGGCATTGGTTTTGGACGTGTTCGATTTCATCGGTCTATGAGCATAACGAGTAATTTCAATATTTGTCTTTCAGGGTTGGGCCCTTTCTTCGACAATCGCTTCTCAATTGTTGCTTTTGGTGGTTATTTACTGCATTGCTTATGTCGTAAGTGTCTCAATCACTTCATTATTTGTCAGCATGTTGACATCAAATGTTTTTTTTTTACTTTTATTTCTTCGACATTTCAGCTTGCTCCATTCATCCTTTTTATGGGATGAAATCTTTCATCATCTAATCCTTCTCTTTCATGGGAAGATGGGGTTTCCGTTTCGATCGCTCTCTCTCTCTCTCTGTCTCTCTCTCTTTCTCTCTCTCCCTCTCTCTCTCTCTCTCTCTCTCTC
>NW_006496564.1:1699629-1766486 GCF_000471905.2 Amborella trichopoda | reverse complement strand
CATTGGATGGGAAGATGGTTTGTTGCATTGATTGAGGGCTTGCCATTTCTTTTTATTGGAAAGGCTCATTCCAATTTTATATACAGTATATTTAATACTGCAATTTGTATATACAGTACTTTATACAATTATCGCTTCTCGATATATATATATATATATATATATATACATATATATAGATATATTGGTTTGTTTGCATTGGCTGGGAAGATCGGACTTTCATTTTTATCCCTCAGTTCCCCCTTCTCTGAATTGTTTGGATTAATTGGGAAGAAGTGTCTTTTGTTTTGATCTCTCTCTTACTCATTTGTTGTTTGCACTCATTTGGAAGATGAATTTTCTTTTTTGATGACTTTTGGATCCATTATCAAGAAAAATTATTGCTTAAATCATTCTGTGGTTTCAGATTTGGTCATGCGTGTTCAAGGGCAGCCAAAACTCCCGCAAACCACAAATTGAAATAAGTGCAGTTTGTGAAATTCCCGTAGATGTATTTTGAAAAAAATGCAAATTTGTTTTCATGGTGCAGCCAAACAAGGGGTTAACTTTGAGCGTGTTCTGATGATCCCCATGGAGATTACAGGCCACTTGTCCCAAATTTTTACTTTTCTTTCTTCTTTCTTTGTAGGTTTATTTTCTTGTTGTGAATCAATCTTTCATCCTGTTATTATTTTCTATATTATTTGTTGTCAACATACTATGTTACATTATAGGAGGTGAGGTAGCCGATGATGATGATGAGGTAGCAGATGATGATGTTTCAACTTGGAGCAAAGATTGTTCAACTGTTCTGAGGGTTAAGAAGTTACACATCAATTCCGCAATATTGGCTCTGAAAAGCCCTTTCTTTCACAAGGTAAGACCGGTTTATGCTTTGAGCTGCTTATTATTATGACTTTTAGCTATTAATGAGATCAACAATTTGACACTTGTTTTTTGAAGCTTTTCTCAAATGGCATGCATGAATCAGATCAGAGAGATGTCAAGCTACGGATCAGTGCTTCAGGTAAGTTTTAAAAAAATACAAACCTTTCCCATGCGTAATGGGAAAGGCATCGCTTTCATGTAAGCATGCAATATGTTTGTATTCTGACCTAGATGTTGTTGTCTCAGATTTTGTTTTCTGTTTATGTTGTGGTAGTTTCAGATTAACTGTTGTCAACTATACTCAACATCTGTTTGGCATATTGTTGAAGAGATGTCTGGGGTAGTATTGGAATTTTGCAGTTTATAAAATAAAGCAAGTTCATGCATTTATTTACTTACTCTTTCCGAAAGGAAATTAGGAACGATAAACATTTCAAGTTGACTAGCCAAGGGGTCGACTGCCAAGGTTTTAAACAAACAATCAATTATATATATATATGGAAGATGCTACGGTAAGCCGCCGGGTGTACCTATAAGAATACGCCCAACAATCTGGGCCGATCTGACGGTCACGAGATGGCCACAACCTCATTTCGTGTTTGAATTTTAATTTTTTTTCTACAAATCCAAATCACTTGAAATTTTAGGCATGTGTTCTTTTCATCAAGGTGCACCTAATAAAAATATCACAAAAATAATATATATGGGTGATTTGCTTGAATCTATGGCGTAATTTATAAAGTCCGAGTATTCCTAACAATTTAATGTAAATGAAAAGGCACGTAGCATGCACAACAAAAGCAACAATTTTATATAGGAATTGGCAAGAACGATTCTGAATGGATTAAACCGAATGTTACAAAGATTAGAGCGGATTCCTCACAAGCCTTTTGATGTCCAAAATTTTATGCAAATTCAAACAATACCTTAAAACCCTAAAAAACTTGCTGAAAATAGAATCTCTATCTTAGGAACATATGGAAAATGACTAAAATATACTTTTATTTTCTATAAACATTTTTCTGAATACCCTGGAATTCTCTATAATAGCAACTGACTACCCTTGTATTGGTTGCACGATTGCACAACTGTCAGGGTGCTTTCATATTTATTGTTCCTATTGAAAACCTTAAGATACAATATGAAAAATCACACTGAACTTGAACTATCGTATGTTTGGAACAGAGGAGGATGCTTTCATGGAGCTATTGAAGTTTATGTACTGTGGGATGCTATCAACAAGTGCTACTCCAGCGTTGTTGCGGGATTTGTTGGTGGTTGCTGACAAATTCGGGGTTGCTTCCTGTGTGTGTCACTGTTGCGCTTTGCTGGGTAGTCTTCCCATGACTCAAGATTGTGCCTTACAATATCTTGAGCAGCCTTATATAATGATAGATGGAATACGACCTCTTGTTGTTGCGGCAAAGCAGTATCTTGCCAAAACATACCAAGATTTATTTGTGTAAGCTCTTTCTTGAAATGCCTGTATGTTTAATTAGTTGTTGCACTAGTTGCACTGTTTATTTTCTTACCACTGAATATACATGAACATCCATTCTTTGGGATTGGGGATGCTGTACAACACATTGATAAACCGCGTTTCTTGGAATTCTTTGCTGAAACATTTTACTTGTTTCATAGTGTCACAAACTTTTGGAGAAGTCATCAGGAATAAACAAAACATAAAAAGTAAAAAATGTAAAAGTGATTGATTTAAAAAATTCAATTAGTTACACTGTTTATTCTTATTGCTAATCGTACCCATTGTACATCTCGATGTATCTCAATTGAGCTTTTCACCCCATATTGATTATGAATTTCTACACAACGCTTAATTGTCATGGTGATTAATTGATTGGGCCCAAGATATTATATTCGTGGAATTTATATATCAATTAATGACTTCCAATTGATTTTAGCATAGTCGTGAGGAATCTACAGCTAGCCACTGATTAATCACTTCACTTCCACAATTCCAATTTCTTCGATTAATTCTTTTAACTTTTTTGTAGTTTGCAGGAGTTAAATGATTGAACTACGATTTTGAAACTAACAACCCGCATATTCCTATTGGCTGAGGTAACCCACAAGTGACACTAGATGAATGAAAGTAATAGGCAAGTAGTTAGAAGGAACTCTTACAGGAAAAGGCTTGAAGGAAGGATTAGTGGCTATCTTCATTTTTGGGGAGATAATATAAGGCATAGGTCTGTCAGGTCCTCCTGGAGCAGATCTGTAATTTCAATATATCTTTGAACTGCTTAGTCATTAAACCTGGCAGCTTAGGTTCATGATAGTCGTGTCTAAGGGGTCTGCCAGATCCAGTAGAATAGGCTTTCTACAATCCTTGCTTCCTTCCCCTTGCATCTTTTGATGAGGAAGCAATGTGCTTGCCGTATCAGGATGTATTTGATGAATGGGTCCTCTACAGAGGGGATCTATTTCTAACTACGCTGACCCAATTTTAAATGATAAATATAATATGAACTGCCTGACTGATGAAAAGGAGGATGTGCTTGTGCCATTGGACTCTGGATCGGAGTCTATAGTGTTCCATCCTTGAGTTTATGAACGGTGTTCAGTCTATAGGAAAAATAATTATGTTAAGGTTAATCATTTTGTACTCTTTTGAAGGACATTTTTGAATTGTTGGAGAGTGGAAGATTAAAACTCTAATTTGCTGCTGAAGATAAGGGTTTTAGTGAAAGGACATAATTTCTCTATTACAATTAGAAGGGACTCGATCCGTTTTAACATTTGCTTAGAAACACTAAAAAATAAAAAATTAGGAAAGATTCGAAGCAATCTGCAGATAGTCAACATTTCTCAAAACAATCTGGAGGTTATAAGATGAATTGTCATTTATCTTGAAATAGAGATAGATAATATGTGTAAAATATGAACCTGTGTATATGAAAGTTGATCATCTAATTGTCTACCCTTGATTATAAGATGAAATTTCATGGATGGTGAGGATTGTCTTTAACTTGATTTATCCATTGATCGAGTTCCAAATTTATGAAATGTTAATGCTTGTTCATTTGTGTATTGAAAGGTAATGTCCTTTGATGCAGGTTTCATGACGAGCTGATGGCTTTGCCTCTGTCTGGCATCGAGGCAGTGCTCTCAAGCGACGAGCTGCATGTGGGATTGGAGGATGCTGTATTTGATTTTGCGCTCGAGTGGGCACATGCTAATTACCCCAATCTCGAGGAGCGGCGTGAGATGTTGGGTTCACATATTTTCCCAGCCATACGCTTTTCTCACATGTCGACCCACAAGCTCAAGGTGGTTTTCAAATGTGAAGACATAGACCCTAGCCTCGCATTGAAATTAGTGGCAAGGGCCTTTTTTGTCAAGGCAGAGGAGGCTGAACTCAAGCATTGTGGGACTGACTGTACATACAAGCGCCCTCCACTAAAGGTGATACAGTTGGTGGGAAACCATGCCAAGTGCCTGGCATTCTTGGATCTTCAACGAGAGGAGTGTGCTGCCCTCTTTCCTACAGGATACATGAAATCGCAGTTGTTCTACCTTAATGGCAATGCCTTCTACCTCCGTGTTCGATGCATAAAAAGTGAGGGAAGCTCCTCCCATTCCTTTGGTCTTTACCTTGGGATGGAAGATGTGTCGGACAGTGTTGTCACCCAGTACATGTTTGCATCTAGATCAAAGCCAAATAAGAAATTTAAAACCACTCCGATGATGAAGTATACATTTGACAAAGGGAACACATGTGGGTATGGGGTGGCCAACCTCTTCAACACTCCATGGACCTCATTCATCGCTGATGACAGCCCCCACTTCTTGAATGGTTTGCTTCACTTGCGTGCTGAGGTAACCATCATGACACAATGATTTCGATTTTTGAATATCGTCCATAGATTGAACCCATCATGCCATAATGACATGTTTCTCGCACGCTTCATGGACTGCAGTACACTAGGGCTTTCTGTTCTTTTTCTTTTTGGTAAATTGAAAGGGGCATCACCCCTCACAAGACGGTTCATACATGAAGCATCCAAATATGAGACATTGTGCTCCAAGAAGAAAGCCAGATCTGAAAAATTTAAAGCATTCAACTTCGAACTTAACCAATGCATTACAGTGTGTTGACTTTGTTCAAGGATAAGCTTGCAAATGAATTTTAGAAACTGTTTACATTTCTTCTAATAAACTTCGAATTTCCCAAACGTTGACCTATGTATTATTGTGCAAGAAGGGAGAGAACATTATTGTGCTCCATTGACTCACATAAATGGAGATCATCAGACAATACTCTTAAGACCTGGTGTGTTGGTTTAATCGAAAAGCAGGGCAATTCGGTGTTTTGGCTGATTTGGAGGAAGACTTAAGAGTTTTTTTTGCAAAATTTTGATATAAATAAAATAAATTCTTGTATTTTCATAATAAATTTTTGTAAAATAAAAAATATAAAATAAAAAATATAATTAGAAAAAGACAATCTTGTGCTTCAACTGAAGAGGTCAAATTGGACCGGGCAAAAGCGGCCCGAAGCAGATGCCCCTGAGCTTCCCTTCGCTTCGTTTTAGGCCAAATATCCGACGACTTCGACCCCTTCGCTGAAGCCAAGCGAATTTGATGACATTGATGTTGGGTTGTGGGCTCCAACTTCAGTATCGAGATCGATTACATTAGTTTTGTTATACAAATAAAGAAGGGTTACAACCTGAATTTTGTGCAAAAAGTAAGATCTAGCTCCATGTTGAGGTTGTCTTCTATATAGGCCCTAAAAAGTAAGCAACATTCCTATTAAGTTAGATAAACTCCGAAAATCTTAAATGCCATTGGTATTATCTTTTTTTATTTTTTATATTCAGTGAACCAAATTGGACATTTGCTCTCGATACCTTGGATTTGAGAGCTAACAATTTGGACTCCGGCTCTGGTTAATTACTTAAAAGTACTCTTAAATTAAGAATTACTAAGGTATTAATTGCTCAAAAATGCAGGCCATTTAGAGATTACACAGTAAAAATAGTATCTCAATAACCTATTTAGACATGGATGTGGTCTGCTGATCTTAATTAGTTGGGGAAAGGATGGGATGATGATGAGATATGGATGTGGTTTACATAAGGTTATTAGAATTTTACAAGAAAAATTCGAATGTCATATACTATCTATTTTAATTGGATGTTGTAGATTTGATGAGTCATTTGTGATAGTACAAAAAAGTAACTCGTTTTTTGAGTTGTATACAATGAGATTATTTACTTAGATGCAAGGAGATTATAATTACTCTCGGCTATTGAATTTGAAATCCAATAGCTTAAAATGTGCCGCAACATTTGAGAAATTTTATTTTCGAGTTTCTGCCTACCATTGTCAGATTTCCATCCACCTGATTTCATATCTAACAACCAACAACAATTGTGACCTTGTACCCAAGGTAGATAGTCTCCTAACATACATTTCCGTCTTTTAATATAGTATCAAATTTACAACATTCAATTAAAATGAAAAATGAAAACTTTCTACCAGTAAACTTGCAACTTTTCACTTTTCGATGTTATCATTACTTTATTTGTAAAGTAAGAGTGAAGTGGTTTTAATTGTAGGTATTGCTTTCCTTTAGGCCTGTTTGGTTCCTTAGAAATAGAATTCTTGGAGTGATATTTCCAAGGAAACAACCCAAACTAACGTGTTTGGTTCCTTCTAAAGACATAATTAACATTTCCAGTGTGGGAGTTCTATATCCTCATTTTAAACCAAATTTTTGAAAATGTATTAATTCAACCCACCTCATTTTAAACGAAATTTTAGAAAATGTATTAATTAAACCCAAATGGGTCGTGGAAATCAAAAGTTAAACGCAAATGCCCGAATGTTATTATTGATGTTATGGATATTATTAATATCGCTACTTCTACTACTGTTATTAATGTTATTGTATCTTAATATTAATATTATATCATAGTATTGAAATATTTATATTTTATTATAATATTTTTACAATGCTATATTATTTTAAAAGCGATTAAAGATAATATATTATTATATACTTATTATAATTAGCCAATCTCAATTAATTAGGATAAGGTTTGGATGATGATGTTGATAATTATTATAATTATGATACGATATTATATTATATTATAATAATAATATTTATTATTATTATTATTATTATTATTATATTATAATAATATTATTAACCCTCTAATTCTAATTGCTGTGACACTTCAAAGCAAAGCCCTCTAGTGCTTGTGTGTGCATAGCTTCTAAAGTGCAAGTATAATATTAATAATAATTAATACTATTATATTATAGTTATATTAGTATACTATAATTATCCTATAAACTCGGCAATTTTGAAATGTCGCAATTTATACCTCGTGTGGACAAACGCTTAAAAGTACTTAAATGATTCTTGAGTACAACAATCACAATAATGAGAATGCTCATTTTTTTAATACATTTTTAGGCAATCCAAACAGTGAAGATACATCTTCCAAGTCTTTGTCAAATGTTATCCAAATAGCATGTGCCAATCTTCCAAAAAAATGTCAATTCCAAGAGATACCAATCCGATACACATTTCTCTAGGAGTCCCATTTTCTGAGAACTAAACTGAGCATTAAGTGAATTCTCCACTATTCCAAAAGTAATTCTATATGTATAACATTTTTAAGACAAAAGATTCCTAATTTTACGAATAACATTGATTATTTATTTCCACGCGGAAGTATAGAATATATTTTCTACTAGTAGAAGTATAGCATATATATTTTATCAAAAGTAAAGAAGTACAAAATGATGTAGGACACGGCATAGACAAAGCATACCCAAAGAAAAACAACAAAAATAATTGAGAAGTAAAAGTGAACTGCAAGTCCTCAGTTGTCTTTATAACAGAGTTAATGATGAATTTATAAGAAAATTGGCTGAGTTACTTAACTTGCTGGAAAAGGGGAAGCTCTTTCAAGGCAATGGAAAAGGTGAAACTCTTTCAAGGTTACGACGATGAAATGGTGTGGGAAATTGAGAGTGATGGATGTTTCTTGGTGAAATCTGCCTATAACTTATTGTTTCATAATAGGATATGATGGAATAGGTGTGCTTTATGAAAGATTTGGTCTTGGCATGTCCCTCAAAAAGTCAAAGTATTCCTTTGAGTTTTGTTTCAAAGTAAGACGTTGACAATATATATTCTCATGAAAAGGGGAAGAATCCTTGCTAATGTGTTTTTGTTGTGTAAGGAGAGTGATGAAAGTGGAGACTAATCCTCAAAGCCATGTTAATATAAATGAACATATGTCCTTTGATGGACTACCTAAGGTTCGATCATTGATTTTTCAGATTGGGAGGGCAGCTGTCTTATGGGAGGTTTGTTTAGAGAGGAATATGAGAGTTTTTGAAGGGGTATTCATGGTGACAGAGATGATTCAGAAACGTATTCAGCATACCCTTTGGAGATGGTTTTCGGTTATAAAAGAGGGAAGGGATTAAGAGTCTTCAAGGTAGATATGGAAGTGAATATTATAAACATAATGTAGTAGAATGTAGTAAAGGTGAGACCTAAAGGACGATGAAGGTAGTTTTAAGCTTAATTGTGATAGGAGCTCGTTTGGGAATCCAAGACCAGTGGGAGTGGGGGGTATTGTGAGGGATTGGTGTGGTGCAATGATGAAAAGACGGCAAATGAAGCAAAAATGTTAGCAATTTTACAAGACCTTAAAATTATCGAGTGAAATATCCATGTACCATGTGTTGTTGAAGGCGATTCTTTGAATGCAATCAATTGGTGTAATGCTACTTTAAAAACACTGCAGAGATTAAGATCAATTTGGTTGGAGATCATGGACTTAATGCGTGGACGGTCTATCTCGTTTAGACATATCATTAGAGAGGGAAACAAGGCTGACATATTCTTTAGCTAAGAGAGGTGTTTTCTTTCAACCGTTGATTGTATCGGATAGTCTTATTGCTTGATTACCTTGTCATAATTTACGATCAATAAAATTATAGAATATTGTCAAAAAAAAACAAAAACAAAAAAAAACCCCTCTTTGTTAAGGCTCAAGGCGTCCTTGTGTTTCATAAACTCAATATACAAATATTGCCAAAAATAAAGGAAATAAAGTTCCTAATGCCCATATATAACGGTGAACTTACTCCTAGTTGAATGCTCATAGCAAAGATCTAAATTTCATAGGGTCCCATTTGGTTCCCTAGAAATGGGACTATGAAGACTTATTTTCGCGGATACAAGGCATTTTTGCAGTTTGGATGCAATTTGGAGATGAGATTTCGGTCTCCTCATGGATATCTGCATCACATTTTGAGGCCAGAACGTAAACATGTGTATTCAATTAAAGCAATAATATTAGAATCAATAGATATTAATCTATATAAAATAATTAATTATGTATTATAAATAATATAATATAATTATAGTTAGGCTATAATTACATGTGATAATTATAATTATACTTAATTATATATTATAATATATAATTAATATGTATTACTTATACAATAATTAATATATATTACATTACAATATATAACAATCTATAATATCACAATATATAAATATGGTAATGCAATATTCTAATACTATATAAGATTATATGAATAATATCATTCTAATACAATAATATCAATAAAATCCAAATAGTGGACATGCATCTTCTAGGTCTCTTATTAGATGCCATCGAAATATAACGTATGCATATCCATGAGATGCTAAATTCAGGATATACCAATTCGAAGAGAGGCACTTCCCCATAACACTCATTCTTAGGGAATCAAATGATGCTTAAAAGTCTCAAGTATCATAAAATTTCCCATATCTACCTCTAGCAAAAGAAAAAACTTAGAAAACTTTAGGTTCTTATTAGATTTAGAGAAGATAAAAAGCTGAGGAACAATCTAAAAAGAAAAACAATCTCGATCAATTCTCATTGAAAAAGGAATGAAACCCTAAAATGGTTTATATACAAATACATATTTAATGTAGACCACATTATCCCTACACAAATACACAATGATACTGAAAGTTATATACATATGTTATACCCCACCTCAAGTTGATGCGGACATGAGCAAAGCATTAGCTTGCCCAATAGAAATAATTATGGTTTCTAATAACATATTTGGTGAAAATATCAACATTTTGCGCAGTAGAAGTAACATAAGGGAGAGGTAATGTACCATCAAGATAGCGATCACGAACATACTGACAATCTACATTAATATGCTTTGTTCGCCTATGAAAAACTGGATTAGGTGCAATATTAATTGTATTTTGGTTATCTGCATAGAAATGTTTGAGATTTGAAATAGAGATACCAAATTCATCGAGAAGAGCACGAATCCAAACAATCTCACTAACAACATATGACATAGCATGATATTCAGCTTCAGTACTTGACTTGGAGACAATGTCCTATTTCTTGCTCTTCCAAGATATTAACGATGATCCAAGAAACACATAAAATCCTATAGTAGATTGGTAAGTATTTGGATCACCTGTCCAATCTGCATCTGCATATGTACTAAGATCTAAATAGGATGTAGAGTCGAAGAATAATCCACGATTGGAAGTACTTTGAACATAGCGCAAAATTCGATGAACTACTGATAAATGTGGTCGTCAAAGATCTTAAACAAACTGGCTCATAACATGGACATCATATGTAATATCGGGGCGAGTCATAATGAGATAGATAAGGGAGTCTACGAGTTTGTGATACATTGTGGGCTCAAGAAGAGGATCTCCAACATGTGCAGAAAGTTTAACATTAAGTTCTATGGGTGTATCAATAACTTTCACATCATTCAATGGGGCATTGGAAACAATATGAAGTGCATAATGTTGTAGGGTATTTTTTAACACTTGTATCCCTGCGAATAAGGAGGAAGCTTGTTGAGACTTAGGCCTATAGGTACTAAAATATCTGCGGACAATAGAAGCACTGATCGAACAAACTCTTATTTTTGAGTGAATTTTGAAAGGTGTCAGATTAGTCCCAAAAAGCATGTGGGGGTGGCATTTGACTCCCTAAGAAAATCCACCAACTTTCAAAAGTAGTTTTCAAATTCGGCTCCTTACATGCTAAAAAGGTGCATCATAACGACAATCCTATTATCGGGGTCTCAGATGATTTACCATTTTGCTTTCATTTTCAAAAGGTCTGAAAATGCCTAGATATCAAATTTCAGCTCTTTTATTTGGATGGTGCACCCTCGGTGAACCAGTTTCCATATCTGGAAAATGTGGCTTATGAACTCGGGATCATCTTCGAAAGTCTGTAACTTCCCTGGTTTAAGCCTAATCAAGACCAAATTTTAGTGAACGCACACATTTTGATTTATGGTGGCTTGAGATGGAAGAAATCCTAGAGAGAATTTGCATAAAAACCTCGTGTTACAAATTTTTGCAAGATAGATACCCCTTTGATCAAGTAGCCGTATCATAAAACCCCTACCTCGGATCGTCTTGAAAACGAGTCCGTTACGACCGTGACGTCGAGGGCTTCGATTTGAGGTAAAGTTCACATGTGATGTAAGACCAAAGACACCTTATTTTAACTTTACAAAAGGGGACATTTTTTGGCGACCAGAATCTCGTATTCCGACAACTTCTCCAATTTGGAAAGTACCGATCTGACGACCAAATCGAGCCATTTTCATCACGAAATGATCATGGCGGCTTCCTCGCTATTCTATGATGAAAAGATTGACAAAAAAGATCAAGAAACAGATAATATCGAGCATTCAAGATTGCAAGTTTACCATCTTTTTCAGGATTTCAAGAAGGGTTTGAAACCTCGATTGAAGGATCAAATCATATGTCAAAATGATCGTCTCGCAAAGGTCGTCACTTTTACGATGTTACTTTCGCCAGAAGGTTGTCAGAAGTGCTTGAAAAAGGCTCCAAACAATCACCATAGACTATGGAATCTTTTTGGGGACCATTCGGTCATTTTCAAGATTCTGGGTGGGGGCAAATTGTCCCAAAAATGGGATTCAATTTAAATTCAAAAACATGTAATTTGACAAATTGGCTTGTTTTTAGCCATCCACCCTTGTTTCAAGGGGATGATATATAAGCACCTATGCTCATTTGCAACCCTAATTTGGATGTAAGTTCAAAGTGTTAGAAAAATTAATGAGGTGCATTGAGCTTCCCCCTTAGTTGGTGATTTTTGACTCTATATTTTTCACCCCAAAGAGAGGAGAGAAAAAACTTTCACCCATTGAGGATTACCCCTAGAACCTTCCACTTCTAATCTAAAACCTTCCACTTCCAACCTAGAACCTTCCACTCCCATCCTAGAACCTTCCACTCCCAACCTAGAACCCTTTACTCCCAACCTAAGACCCTTTGCTCCCACCTTCCATAACCCCTACCTCCATATGCCTTTGGCCTGCTTTCCATACTCCTTAGTCCATAAGCCTTAACTCTATACCCTCACTTCCACACCAAAGCACTCAACCCACCTTGAAGGATACACCAAAAAGGCTAGGACCAACCTAGCCCCTGATTCGGACACACTAGGTAATCAACCTTACCCTCTCTTTCTCTCTCTTTCTCTCTCTTGATCTCAGACTAGGGGTTAATCCCTTGGTCCCCCTATGTTTCTCTCACTCTCTCTCTTGGTCTCGAATTTGGGGCTAAGCCCCCAGTCCCCCTCATTTCTCTCTCTTTCTCTCACTCTCTCTCTGTCTCAGACTGGGGGCTAAGCCCCCAGTCCCCTTCTCTTTCTCTTCTTCTTCCTCTCTCTCTCTCGATTTTCTCTCTCTATCAGTTTTCTCTCTCTCTCTCTTGGTCTTAGACCGTGGGACTAAGCCTTCAGTCCCCCTCTCTTTCTCTCTCACTCTCTCTCTTGGTCTCAATTTGGGGGCTCGACCCTCGGTCACCCTCTCTTTCTCTTCTTCTTCCTCTCTCTCTCTCTCTAAGTTTCTCTCTTCTCTCTGTCTAATTCTCTCTCTCTCTCTCTCTCTCTCTCTTCTTCTTCTTCTTCTTCTTCTTCTCTCTCTCTCTTCGATTCTTTCTCTTTTCTTCTCTCCTCACTCTCTCTCTCTTGGTCTCGTCAGTGGCTAACCCTTCGGTCCCCCTCTCTTTCTCTTCTTCTTCTTCTTCATCTCTCTCTCTTTCTCTCACTCTCTCTTGGTCTCAGACCGGGGGCTAAGCCCTCAATCGCCTCTCTTTCTCTCTCTTTCTCTCACTCTTTCTCTTAGTATCAGACCGGGGCCTAAGGCCCCGGTCCTTGTCCCCCTCTCTCTCTCTTCTTCTTCCCCTCCCACTCTTTCTTTTTCTTTCTCTCTCTTTCTCTCTCTTTTCCCTCACACTCTCTCTCTTAGCCATTGGTCTCACTCCTTTCCTCTCTTTCTCTCTTTCCAACCCTCTTGAACTAGCAGCTAAGCTGTCGGTCCCCCTCCCTTCATCTCTTTCTCTCTCTGCCAACCCTCTTGGACTGACTGCTAAGCCATTGGTCTGTCTCTCTTTCTCCCCCTCTTGTTCTCTCTCTTACCAACCCTCTCGGACCGACCGCTAGTGCCCCTCCCTTCATCTCTTTCTCTTTCTCACTCCCTCTTTCTCTCTCTCTCGTGTCAACCCTCTCGAACCAGCAGCTTCCCCTCTTTTCTTCTCTTTCTCACTCTCTCTCTCTTCTCATACTCTCATTTTTTCTTACTCTATCCCTTAATTTTCTCCTATTCACTCTCTTTATCTCCCTCGTGTTTTCTTTCTCTCTTTCTCTCTCAATTTTCTCTTCTCTCTATCTCTCGTTCTCTCTTTCTCTCTCACTCTCGTTCTCTCTTTCTCTCTTGATTTTCTCACAGTCTCTCTCTGTCTCTTCTTTCTCTCTCCATCTCCCTCTCGATTTCTCTCTTACTCTCACTTTGCTTCTCTTGGTCTTCTTTCTCTCTCTGTCATTTTTTATTTTCTCTCACTCTCTCTCATAGTCCTCTCCTTCTCTCCCCTTCTCTTTTTCTTTCTCACCCTCATTCTCTCTTTCTCTCCCCCTCGATTTACGCTCACTCTCTCTCGTTTTCTCTTCCTCTCTCTCCCATTCTCTCTTTCTCTCTCGATTTTCTCTCTCTCTCGATCTCGTCATGGTCTCTCCCTCCCTTTCTCGATTTTTCTCTTACTCTCACTCGTTTTCTCTCACTCTCTTTCTCTCTCGATCTCTTCTTTCTCTCTCCCTCTTAGTTTTTCTCACTCTCTCTCTTAACCTTCTCTCTCTCACCCTCTCATTCTTAATTTTCTCTCACTCTCTCTCTCACGATTTTTTCTTTCCCTCATTCCCTTGATTTCTCTCTCCCTCTTGCTCTCATTTTTTCTCTCTCTCAATTTCTCACTTCCTCTCGCTCTTGCTTTCTCTCTCTCTCTCTCGATCTCTTTCCCTCTCACTCTCGTTTTGTCTCAACACACACTCTCTCTCTCTTGGTCTCTTCTTTCCCTCTCTCTTGTTTCTTCTTTCTCTCTCTCTCTTAATTTTCTTCTCTCTCTCTTACTCTCTCTTTCAACTATCTCTTTCACGCTCTCTTTTAATCTCTCCCTTTCTTCCTCTCTTTTATGATTTCTCCCCCTAATCTCATATCTTCTTCTCTCATCTCTATCTCTTATCTTCTACTTCTGTTTTACTCCTATATCTCTCATTTTCTTCCCTTTCATTATAACAATATTCTTCTTTTGGTTATACATATTGTCATGTTCATCTTTATTCCTTCCATGAGACATCTTATTATTTTTATTATTAACGTTGTTATTATTTTTACCATCATAAGCCTATTTGTTAAGATGACGTCGAAAGGCTGTCAGACTGACAAGTGGTCCTCTATTTTTCATCTCCCCTTTCTCTTAAATCATCTCCATCCTTTCCCCCCCCATTATGCTCTTAATAAGTCACCCATATAACGCCAAGTCAAGGTCTTCTGACCCACTTATTAGGTTATCTTACGCATGTGTGTTCATAAGGCGCAGAATGCAGCAAGGGAGCCAAAGTCGAACTAGCCTCAGGTAGAGGGGCTTTTTGTCGTGATCTCAGAGGGTGTCTCCACATGCCCGAGAGTGTCACTCTCACCTTCCATAACCCCTACCTCCATATGCCTTAAGCCTACTTTCCATACTCCCTAGTCCATAAGCCTTAACTCTATACCTTCACTTTCGCACCATAGCACTCAACCCAGCTTGAAGGATATACCAAGAAGGCTACGACCAACTTAGTCCCCGGTTCGGACCCAAGTTCCACATTAGGTAACCAACCTTACCCTCTGTCTCTCTTTCTTCGCTCTCTCTCTCACTCTCTCTCTTTTGATCTCGAACCGGGGGTTAAGCCCCTGGTCCCCCTCTCTTTCTCTCTCTTTCTCTCACTCTCACTCTCTTGGTCTCGGACAGGGGGCTAAGCCCTCGGTCCCCCTCAATTTCTCTCACTCTCTCTGTTAGTCTTGGATCGGAGGCTAAGCCCTCGGTCCCCCTCTCTTTCTTTCTCTTTCTCTTCTTCTTCTATCTCTCTCTCTCTCTCACGATTTTTTCTCTTTCTTGATTCTCTCTCTCTTAGTCCCGGACAGGGGGCTAGGCCCTCGAGTCCCCTCTCTTTCTCTCTCTTTCTTTATCACTTTCTCTCTTTTGGTTTCAGATTGGGGGCTAAGACCTCAGTCCCCCTCTCTTTTAGCTCTCTTTCTCTTCTTCTTCCTCTTTCTCCCTCTCAATTTTCTCTCTCTCAATTTTCTCTCTTTCTCTCTCTTTTCCTCTCGCACTCTCTCTCTTAGCTTCGGACCAAGGCCAAGGCCCTCGGTCTCCATCTCTTTTGTTCGTCTTTTCTCTTTTTCTCTCTCTTTCCCTCTCTTTCTCTGTCTTTCTCTTCTTCTTCTTCTCTTTTGGTTTTCTCTCTCTTTCTCTCACACTCTCTCTCTTGGTCTCGGATCGGCAACTAAGCCCTTGGTCCCCCTCTCTTTCTCTCTTTCTCTTCTTCTTCCTCTCTCTTTCTTTCTCTTACTCTCTCTCTCTTGATCTTTGACCGAGGGCTAAGCCACCAATCCCCCTCTCTTTTTCTCTTTCTCTCACTCTCTCTTTTGGTCTCAGACTGGGGGCGAAGTCCCCCGGTCCCCCTCTCTCTCTTCTTCTTCTTCTCTCTCTCTTTCTCTCTTTCCCTCCCACTCTCTCTTAGCTGTCGATCCTTCTCCCTTCCTCTCTTTCTCTCACCCTCTCTTTGTCTCTCTTTCCCTCTCGAACCAACGACTAAGCTGCCGGTCGCCCTCCCTTCATCTCTTTCTCCCTCTCACCCCTTCTTTCTTTCTGTAGCGCCAACCCTCATGGACATGCAGCTAAGACACCGATCCCTCTCTCTCTGCCCCTCTTGTTCTTTCTCTTACCAGCCATCTCGGACTGACCGTTGGTGCCCCTCCCTTCATCTCTTTCTCTCTCTCCCTCCCTCTTTTTCTCTCTCTCTTGCGCTATCCCTCTCAGACCAGTAGCTTCTCCTCCCTTCTCCTCTTTCTCACACACTCTCTCTCTTCTCATACTCTCGTTTTCTCTCACTTTATCCCTCTCACCCCTTCTTTCTTTCTGTAGCGCCAACCCTCATGGACATGCAGCTAAGACACCGGTCCCTCTCTCTCTCCCCCTCTTGTTCTTTCTCTTACCAGCCATCTCGGACTGACTGTTGGTGCCCCTCCCTTCATCTCTTTCTCTCTCTCCCTCCCTCTTTTTCTCTCTCTCTTGTGCTATCCCTCTCAGACCAGTAGCTTCTCCCTTCTCCTCTTTCTCACACACTCTCTCTCTTCTCATACTCTCGTTTTCTCTCACTTTATCCCTCAATTTTCTCCTACTTTCTCTATTTATCTCCCTCGCATTTTCTTTCTGTCTTTCACGCTCTCTTTTTCTCTTTCACTCTCATTCTCTCTTTTCTCTCGATTTTCTCTTCTCTCTCTCTCATCTGTTCTCTCTTTCTCTCTCACTCTCATTCTCTCTTTCTCTCTCGACTTTTTCTCACTCTCTCGATTTTCTCTCTCTTTCTCTCTCGGTATCTTCTTGCTCTCTCCATCTCTCTCTCGATTGGTCTCTTACTCTCACTTATTTTCTCTCACTCTCCTTCTCTCGATCTTCTTTCTCTCTCTGTCGTTCTCTATTTTTTCTCACTCTCTCTCATAGTTCTTTATTTCTTTCCCCTTCTCTTTTTCTCTCTCACCCTCATTCTCTCTTTCTCTCTCCCTCAATTTTCTCTCACTCTCTCTCATTTTCTTTCTCCCTCGCTCTCTCTCTCCTATTCTCTCTTTCTTTCTCAATATTCTCTCTCTCTCTCTCTCCCTTTCTCGATTTCTCTCTTACTCTCACTCTTTCTCTCTCGATCTCTTCTTTCTCTCTCTCTCCCTCTCGCTTTCTCTCACTCTCTCTTAGCCTTCTTTCTCTCTCTCTCTTATTCTTGGTTTTACTCTCTCACGGTCTTTTCTTTCTCTCTCTCCCTCGATTTTTATCTCCCTCTCACTCATATTTTCTCTCTCAATTTCTCTCTTCTGTTAACTCCCGTTTTCTCTCAGTCTCTCTCTCTCCCTCTGACTCTCATTTTATCTCTCTTCTCTCTCTCTCTCTCTCGATCTCTTCTTTCCCTCTCTCTCATTTCCACTTTCTCTCTCTTTCTCAATTTTTTCTCTCTTGATCCTTTCTATCTCTCTCTCTGTTATTCTATCTGTCACGCTCTCTTTTAATCTCTCCCTCTCTTCATCTCTTTCATGATATCTCCCTTTAATCTCATCTCTTCTTCTCTCATCTCTATCTCTTATCTTCTACTTCTCTTCTACTTCCATATCTCTCATTTTCTTCCCTTTCATTATTACATTATTCTTTTTTTGCTTGTATATATTGTCATCTTCTCCACCTTTATTCCTTCCATGAGACATCTTATTATTTTTATTATTATCATTGTTATTATTTTTACCACCATAAGGCTATTTGTTAGGATGACGTCGAAAGGCTGTCGGACTGACAAGCGGTCCTCTATTTTTTATCTCCCCTTTCTCTTAAATCCTCTTCATCCTTTTCCCCCCATTATGTTCTTAATAAGTCACCCTATTTGAAAACATTTTTTGGTACCTTGGGTCCCCGATGCAGAATAAAAGAGAAGCCGGTCAATTAAACTTGAATTACAGTAGAATTCTCGATAGTCTCAGAATTGTCCCAGAACAAGTGAAATGTTGATGCGGACTTCAAATAGCTACCTGCCAAGTTTCGTCGCAATCCGACATGTTTAAGGTAGTGCAAACACAGAAACAATTTTAGAAAAATCAGCCTCAAATACCCTGAAATGGATCTCGTAACTAGAACTCTATTTTAGGTGTGTCAAATAGTTGTGGGACCACTGCCATTGGATTCGACACGATTGAAAATCCCTTTGGGTCAAGTTTCAGCATAATCGAGTGCTTTTGGATAAAGTTATGGGTAAAAAAACCGGAAAGGGGTAGGCCGCACACTGTTCTCGTGCGCCCTCCCTGCACTAAATCCCCATTAATGGTGACTATTTTTACAATCTTGGGTAGTGACTTTTGGGTGCCATATTTCACTTGTCCCGAGTTGGATCACACTAAACTTTTGTGAGCGTGTTCGTCTTGTCAAGACGAGTGTTTCGATATGTGGCATACCCCGTGACAACGCCCGAGAGAAAAGCTAGAGAAAAGTTGATAATTCATGAAGGAAGTTGGAGGAAATTCAATAGTGACACATCTCGCTCGAGCGACCATATCACGACTCTTGGGCATTGGATTGACACGAGACTAGTTACATCACGTGCAGAAGGTCTAGGGCTACCATTGGTCCAAACCCTGTGCGCGATGACGGTCGAATTTTACGCGCGAAGTAGATAAAATTGTTGCAAATTCCGGCTGTTTAAATTCAGATTCAGTCTAAAAACCCATGACTGTAAAATCTTCGTCCGGGCACGAAATAGAGCTGTGTTTGTTGCCACGTGATCGTGACGGCATGCTTAGTGCAATACAACAAAGAAATCATGAAGAAACATCAAGATATGAGCATACGATCGATCCGAAGTTTCCAAGATTCGCATGAATTTCAAGTCGCATGTTCATGTCTTAAAAACACGATCCGTGGCTCGAAGTTGGTATCAAATCGATCGTCATGACGAGCCTTAAAAGAAAGTAATTATCATTATGTCAAATGGGCACAAAGCACCCCTGGATCATCCATGGAAAATCACACACGTTCTAGGGCAGCAGCAGTGTCTGTTTTGAAATTCTATGTATTATTTTGCGCTCATTTTTAGAATTTATTTTAATTCAAATAAATTGTAACTATCATCAATTAGGATAGTTTTTGGGCATCCACCCATGTTTAGAGCCTAATTCTATAAATACATACTAAACCTAATTGTAAAGGCTTCCCTCATACTTTCAATTCATCAATAAAGTTCGAGTTTTTATGTTCATTCGGAGAGGCACATCTTGGAGAGAGAGAGAGGAGAGAGAAGAAAAAGTCTGGTACCGCTCGGTGAAGGTAACTTTCTCTCTCTTCCTCTTTCTTTCTTTCTCTCTCTTCCTCTTTTCTCTCTCCTATTTTTTTCTTTTTCTCTCTTCTTTCTTTCTCTCTCTTTCTCTTCTCTCTGTCTCTCTCATCTCCATCTAAAAAATGTATGGTAGTAGCCATTACCGTGCATGTCTCTCTCTCTCTCTCTTCTTCTTTCCTCTTTTCTCTCTGCTTTCTTTCTTTTCCTATTCCCCCTCTTTCTTAATCTTCTCCTTCCTTCTCTCTCTACTTTCCTTTCTTCTTTCTCTTCCCTAAACCCTCTTTCTTCCTCTCTTTCTTTCTTTCTCTCACCCTATTATTTCTTTTATCTCTCCTCTCCAGTCATGCACGGCGAAACTCATCGCTGGGCATGACATTCTCATTCTTCCCTTATCCTCTGGAAACTTGCATAGTGAGCCAGGCCTTAACTCGAGCGGCGGGCCGGGCCTCTATCCAAGTTTCCCTTCCTCATGTTGTGCACAATGTTGCTCATTGCTGCGCATGACAATCCTTTCCTCATTCTTTGACAAGGACACTGTACCGGGCCCTTCCCCGAGTGGCAGGTCGGGTCGTGCTTGAGTCCCTTATGACACGAGCGGCGATGCCAAGCACAACGCGTGTCTTACCCTTTCTCGTTCCTGTCTCTCTCTGTCATGCGCGGTAAAAATCCATCGCCGTCCATGCTCTTTTTCTCTCCTCTTTCTCTGTCATGGACGGGAGAAGCCTATCGTCGTCTATGTCCTTTCTCTCTCCTCTTTCCTCTGTCATGGATGGCAGAAGCCCATTGCTGTCCATGTTCTCTTCTTCCCTCTCTCTCTCTCTCTTGTTATGGATGGTGGAAGCTTAGTGCCGTCCATGTTCCCTTCTTCTCTCTCTCCTTTGTCATGGACAACGGAACCTCATCATCGCCCATGCTTCCTTCTCTCTTTTCTCTCCTCTGTCATGGACGGCGGAAGCTCTTCGCCATCATGCTTCCTTCTTCCTTCTCTCTCCTCTATCATGGACGACGGAAGCTCATCGTCATCCATGCTTTCTTCTCTCTTCTTTTTTTCTCACATTTCTTCTTTCTCTCTCTTCTCTTCTCTCTCCTTTCTCTCCCTTCTCTTTCTCACTCACTTCTTCTCTCTCCCCCTTCCTTCTGTCTTATATCTCTTCTCTTTCTTTTCTTCTCCTTTCTTTCTCTTTTCTCCTTTCTCTTTTCTTCTCTCTCTCTTTCTCTATCTACTTTTCTTATCTCTTCTCTTTCTCTTTCTTTTTCTTCTTCCTCTCTCATTTGACCAAGGGACAAGTCTAGCACTATCGTGGTAGTCTCGTCGTCGAGCAGTATTGCCGTTGTGCCGATTTATGTTACTGTGCTCCTCTTTCTGCCGTAACGAACTCGCTGTTGTGCCAGACTGATTGATGTTGGTATTTGTCATCGAGTAGTATTGCCACCTTGCTGGTTCGCGTACCGTGCTCGTCTTGTTACCACATCAGGTCAATCATCATGCCAATCTAACCACTGTGCTAGGCTAGCCAATCAAATGTCCCTTTCTTTTCTTTTCTTCTCTCTTCTTCCTTTTGCCAACTCTCATCTCATCATTTCTTCTCTTTTCTCCTTTGAATGTGCACAGCTGTGTTCATTCACCCAAAGACAAGGTGGGGTCCCTTGGCCCACTTGTCTTGTAAAATTAACCATGTGTATGTGATCGTAAAAACAAGAGAATACAGGCCAAGGGAGGCGATTCCAAACCAGTTGTACAACTGGGGGGCTTTCCGATGTGATCTAAGAGGGCGCTCACGCGAGCCAGCCCGAGTGAGTCATGGATCCAGGTGAGGTGTGTCCCGTCTCACAACAGATTTCTCTCTCATTGGTTGGTATACCTGCCCTTGTTCTTGAACAAGGTTCTCGAGATAGCGATCTCAAGTCTCGGGTTCCCTTCGAAACCCGAGACATGTGTCACTAGATCATCCAGATCTAGGGGCAAGATCGAGGCACCTAACCAGCTTGGCGACTTCCCTTCCTCGGATTGTACTTGTTTGGCTAGTTTCTCCTTTGTTTTTCTGTTTTCACACACCACATGGCTTCCGGGTTCCTTAACGCATTCATTCGAATCGGGGATTTTCTCATCCTTGCATTCGCGAGCTTCCCCCGAGAACAAGTTCCTTGAACTTTGTTTCCAACTTTTCTTTTGACCAAAGACCCAGGGTCTATCTCTCAAGTCTTAACCTGGATAGGCGTGAGGAGGTACTTAAAGGTTTTGAACTCTCCATCTCCTTGCCCTTGTAGAACTTCCACCAGAGCACCCTGCACCGGTAGCACATCTGCTACCACTCACAGTACGCACCCAGTTACTGGCAAGTCACTCGCCTGTCGTATTGTTAAGGTACACCAAAAGGCTGCCCAATCCTTAGCTGCAAAAGGCAAGCAAGTTGCCATTGCTCTTGTGAGTCGCCATAAGTCTATCCCCCACATTCTGGCTCCATCTCGGGTCTCTATGATTAGAGACTCAACACATAGAGGAGGAGACCCTGGGGCCTCCACCTCACGAACACACACTATGGCTCGTGGGTCATCCACTTGAGCCACACCATGGGCTAACCTCGTGTTACCTTGAGTACGTGTCTAAGATTAGGCCTCCTTAGGCCGAAACCTGTGCGCATGCATATGCATCCCACTACTCGAGGCAGCACCTTTGCTGCGCCAACTCAAGTACATGGAAGGTGACCCCCTCGTTCTCCCTCGCATCATACACTAGTGCACCCTGTAAGGGGCAAGCCCTCACCTGTTCCTTGCAGACACCTGCTCACAATTCTCGGCCTCCTAAGGCCAGACCACCTGTTCGAGCCCGGGCTGACCGCCAAGTCACTCGGAATGCTACTTCAATGGGCGTACACACGCCACTTTCCTAGGCTGCTGCTTGGTCTGGACCCAGACATTGTCGAATGCCGGTTCCCTCTTCTTCCGCCCTTTCTCCTCTCGACGGATATCTCAAGACCTAGTACTCGAAAGTTTTCCCTAAGAGTACCATCCTCAGCCAGCCTCGTTAGCTCTGCTATTCCTTTGGAGCCCACAAAGGAGTTCGGGGCAAAGGCTTGATGATTGATGAAGTTCTACAACTTTCATGGCAATAGCCCAAGCTGGCCCTTGTCCATGGTCCACATTCGCTTTCATGCTCTATGAAGGTGGGTCAACCTCGATCACAGCCTCAGTTCTGGAGAGAAGTCTACCGCAGCCTCAAAGATAAGCAAAACAGAGGACTGCAAATCTTGATTAAGGAGCCGACTAGAAAAGTCAAGGCACCCAACTTCAAGGGTCTCCTTCCTGAAAATCCCTTCTACCCTCTTCAAATCACAGCTGAAGAAGAGGTGCGAGAAGATGACCCGACCACCCATCAGCTACGGTCCCAAGACCGTCAAGAACCGATCCTCACACGGTCAGCATATAAGACTCGAGTCCAGTCGAGGCATGCTGACCCCTTGCTAACCGATCTGCCACGTGCGACTCGCCAAGCTCGGAAGCCCTCAATTACACCTAAGGCTGATCTCCCTGGAGAAACGGTCAGCATTATGATTGGAAACGAACCTAGCGACAGCCAGGAAGAGCGCATGAATAGGTTTGAAGACATGGTTCGTGCAATGATGGAGAAGATTGACGGCATGGAAACCATGCGACACTCGGCTAACTCCCATCACTCAGATGATGTAGCTCCAAGGCAGCCTCCTCCCCCTACCTCACAGGACAATTTTGTCCCTCACCCTGTCTCACAGGAGGATGTTGACACTATGGTAACCCACAGCTTAAAAAGCAGACGAATTTTGGGTATTCAGGGTGCAACACTCTATAAAAAACCATACCTCTCTTACATTGATCAGGTTCTATTTCCCTCAGACTACAAAAAGGGGATGTTTCCCCTGTTCAATGGAACAACATCCCCGCACCAGCACATCACGCATTCCCAGTGGCATGTCGAGAGGTAGCGGCTGATGGGAGACTCCTTTATCAGTTTGTTGAAACTCTTGATGGCCCCCCCTTTGAGTGGTACGCTCGGCTTCACCCAAATTCAATATATACTTGAAAGGAAATGGAGAAACTATTCCACCAACGTTTCTATGAGGTCGAGAGAGAGGTCCAAACCATCGAGCTTCTCACCTTGACTCGGGAACCAGATGAACCTGTGGGTCAATTCATAGTAAGGTGGAGAGATTTGGCCGCTCGCCATCCCAATCCCATGCCTGAGAAGGAAGCAGTTCAAACCTGTGTGCGAAACATGCGTCTTGAGATTGCTCTACATGTTGAGGCCTTCAATCCGATCTCCATGTCAGAGTTGATTGCTAAGTCAGTTCGCATAGAGAACTTGTCACGCCACCATCACGACAACAGTCTTCAAGCTTAGGAAACAACTGGGGCAATGATAATTCTCAGGCCAATGCCTGGGGCAACCAACAAAAAGGAGTGATCAGTGCGCCCGTCACAGTCAGTCATCCGTAGAAGGCTGCCTCTCAGACTTTGGACCTCTTCAAAGGGGTAGGCACAACAAAGACAACGTCTTAGGCAGACAAACAACAGCAATCATACAGCCGAGTACCCCCACCTGCGAACCTTAATCGAAATGATTATTGGACTAACCACCAAAACAAGGTTTATCCTTTTGAAAAGGAATGGGTTCCTGCACTGCTCCTGCTGGAACAAAACATCATTGAGCTGCCGAGACCAAGTTCCCTGAGAAAGCTGGGCTCGACATGCATACAAGATACTGTGCTTATCATCAAATAGTAAACCACTCCACAGAAGAATGCTACACACTTAAAGACCTCATCGAGGCTCTGATTCAGAAGGGTCAGATCAAGCTTGAAGAATTCAAGAAAGCATTCGGGGCAACTGAGGTTTCCCACTTGGTAACAGTACAGGAGAAAGACAAAAGCATGTGCGCTTCTGATGAGCTGTCAACAGATCTTCTACACTCTCTATTTGATATGATGCTCCAACAAGGACTCATCACACCAAAGCCGACGAGGCAGCCTAAGCACCTTGCCCAGGGGACATACCATCAGATATGCTGCCATGAGCTAAACGAATGTTATGGGTTCGAAGCTGTGGTTGCAAAGAAGGTCAAGAGAGGTTACGTTACTTACGCCGAACACCCTCAAGGCACTATGCCCATCCAGGAGGGTGTTTCAATGCAATACTCTCGGAAGGATGCCTCTGATCCCGCTGAACCCTCGACTTCCCAGCCATGGAAAGTCCATCATGGGCGAAGCAGGCTCAAGTCTTTAAAGCGATAAGTGATTCGTCAAGCTAGGGTTGTTCACAAACCTAGCAAGATGGACCAAGCACCTCCAAAGGTCACTAGAAGAAGACGAGCACCATTGTCTGCTTCTCGGAAGAACAAGGTTCCTCTGCCACCGGTCGTGCGAGAAATTCATAAGCCTCTTCCTCTCGTGCCGACCTTACAAAACTTCATACTGGTCACCATCGACCTTATTCCTTCGTCTCATCAAGAGGATATCCCTGGGTCATCTCTTACTAGGGGCACGTCCAATGAGGGTGACGACATTAAAACCACCCCCACAATGGTCTAAGCAAGGGAAAGTCCAACTCTGGCGATGACGTAAAAAGCTGCCCAAATCGGTCTGATGAGGGGAACGACCTTAAAAGTCCCTCACTTACTGACCCTTCTTCTTCTTCCTCTTCTTCTTCTTTTTCTAATCCTTCATCTTCTATGTCTCCTGCAGGTACAACCTTGAAATGTCCAGACTTCGAGGCTCTTAACAGAGAGCTCGAAGAAACCGATATAAGCAGGACGCACCGTAGACGGCTGAAAAAGATATTAGCTCAGGCAGCTGGATTCTTGTCAGTTGCTGACGCTCTGCCATCTTCTTCCACCAAGAAGCATAAGACGTCAAAGCCAAAGAAACCCCAGTGGCCTCTTAGCCTGACTTTGTCCAGAGGCTAAGAGAATCAAGAGGGCAGAGCTTCTATTCTCAGGAAGCTTGCCACATGGTACAAGTATATGAAGCATCACCCAGCACGGGGCAAATGAGCCTAAGGTCAGGGAAAACGCTACAACCTCCACCTTATAAGCCAGGCATCCTGAAGTTCCCTGGTCTGCCACTTCTCCCTTACCCAAATACCCCAGGCAATCCACCTCTCGTTAAGTTCCCCGAGATGCCTCTAATCCCATACACCCAATCCACTCAGACTACCCAAACCAAGCTGGCTGTGCAATCAAGCCAGCCAACAGCCCAAAATAAACCTCCACCACTTAAACCTGCTCCTCAACCCATTATACCACCAAAGGCGGTGGTAGGACCAGGAATACAAATGGTTGACGAAGAAAAGGTGAAATATGATGTGATAGGGCACCTAAGGAAGCTTCCAGCCCTTCTCAGTATCTATGATGTCAAGGCTCTCTCCAATCTAAAGGTGTACGAGACGGAAGTGAAACCCATTGAGGTGGACCCATCGATCTTAAGTGGATGTATAATGATCACCTTCTCAGAGGATGATTTGCAAATAGGAGAAAAATTTCACAATCGCCATCTCTTTGTGACTGGTGAATTATATGCATGCCTCATCAACCGAATTATGTTCGACGGAGGGTCAACAGTCAACCTTATCCTAAGGAGAATCTTCACTCGATTGGGATTAGGGTCTTAGGATCTCACTCGGACTCATATCACAGTCCAAGGATTCAACTAGTCAAGAGAGAAGCCGGCTGGCACGGTCCGCCTTCATCTTAAGATCGGTGAATTAAACGATTACGCTCAATTTCATGTAATCGACACCGTCACCTCCTACAACATTCTTCTCGATCGTCCATGGCTCCATGACCAGGGGCGGTTCCGTCCACATTGCATCAGTGCTTCAAGTATAGTCGAAATGGGAGACAATATATGGTCTATGCTGATAAAAGGCCATTTCCTGTAGTTGAAACTCACTATGCTGATGCTAAGTATTACTTCACAGATTTGGTGTTACCTAAAAGCTAGGAGAAGGTGATCACAAGTTTGTGAAGAAGGCGGAACCTTCACCTCATGAAGATGTTGAGAACATCGGGAGAACGCTCGTGAGCATGTTTAAAGAGGAAGAAAGATAAGGCAAAACTCTCCCTCTAACTCCCATTCATCCCAGTAGGCCATCAACCATCTTTGAGGAAACTCCATCTTCGCTCGAAGATGAGGCTTTCCCCTATGCTTCCAATTCTAAGCCACTTGTGCAAGAAGAAGAACCAGAAGTCACCCTTGAGACTGAGGAAGTCATGGGGATAGATCTCCCTATCCCAAGGGTCACCTACATGCCGGACCATAAAAAAGTCCTGCATGTCCCCATTGCACTCTTGAAAGCAGAACTAACACATCAGCTAGCCCGAAAGGTTTTGCGTTTCCCTGATCCTATCGGAAAAGAGCAGTTAAGGAAAGGACACCCCTCTTGCCTTCAAGAGTAGGAACTCCTGACAGAGTTAAGAAGCAGGTTCGCAGTCTCCAGAACCAATTGGGGGTTATGAGTATCGCTTCAAAACACTTAAAGGAGTTCGTGCCCAAGACCAAGAGCTAGGACAGGCTTGGAGTGAATGCACCTCAAATGGAAACCAAAGCCCCTCCAGATTGGACTATTTACAGTGAGCAGGCTCATCACGTTATGGAATGATGAATTATGAACCCATGTTCAATCAAACATTAAGGGGAGAAGAAGCAACTGCTCCCCCATACGAGGTCGTTGAAGCTACAACGACTTGTCATAAAACAAAGCAAGGTGTAGGGTATTACTCCACGTCCCATTCCATGAAGGGGCAGGAACAATGAACAAGAGCAAGAGATAGAGTGCAAAGGAGCAAATGGAAAAAGAAAAGTCACACATCACACTGAAGAAAAAAAGAGAATTTTATTCATAAAGCAATGGGTATGTTACAAGTGTTGGCATAAAAACAAGGGAAAGAAAAAGAAAATAAGACGACACTTTCAAAATCGATCAATCACTTCATTGATCTTTCTCTTGTATGTTGCAGCTGATATCTTAGCCTGCTGGATGCGTCCCTTCAACTCTGCTACCATCTCAACCTCATGCTCCATCAACGCAGTCCCTTCCTCCAAGGAGTACTCAAGGGTCAAAATACTATCAGCAAGCACCTTATCCTTTGCTTCCTAAGCTGCGATCTCCTCCTCTAACTTATCAAGCTCTCACGTTAGCTTTATTATCTCCACCTTTACCGTCATCACCTTGTTATGGCGAGCGATGGCCTCCTCAGCAAGGTCGGATCTCTTGAAAACTACAATGTCCTTTTCTTGTAATTGAGCTTCTACTAGTTCGTGATGGCATGTGAGTGAGGACTCCAAAGAGGGCAATTGCCAACTCTCTAGCCGCTGTGCAGTTACTTCCTCCTACAAGGACCTTATTCTCCACCCTTTCAGCTCGTTTATGATGCCATCGAAATATGGGAGGACCTTTGGTGCACCCCCTAGAAGGGCGATCTGCCTTAACTTCTGGATTGCATTGTCAAGTTCAGTAAGAGGCAGATCCTTCAGTCTTTGCACGTCCAGACAAAGCATATTCATGATTATGCCGGACATCCCACTGAAACTAGGGTTGGACAATGCTGCTGGGGCCATTGCAATAGAAAGAGCATCAGTCTCAACGGCGGGGCTTGAAGGGAAGATAGCCATGTGAGTCACTCACTCTTCTCGAGCAATTGTGAAGCCTAATGTCTCTTCATTTGCAGATTTAGAGGGGGCCCCAGTCTCAAGCTGCTCGGCCCCCACGGTATAAGCCTCCTCATCTGGCCTTTCAGCCTCATCAGTAGCAGGCTTGGTCCCTTCAAGGCCAACCTCTTCTCCTTGTCTCTCATCTTCTGGAGCAGTCTAAATATGCTCAAAAGCAGCCTCAGCCCTTTCAGGGCCAACTTCTTCTCTCTGCCCCTCATTCTCTAGAGCAGCCTCAACCAGGTCAATTCCCTCACTTTGACTTTAACCTGCTGGAGCCATCACCTCAACCTCAGCATGCTCCAAAGTAGCCTCTTCTTCTTGTCTCTTACCCTTAGGCATGGCCTCGATAAGTTCAAGGCTAACGTATTTTCCCTCCTGAACTGCCACCTCAGCCTTGGCAAGTCTAGAGCTCACCTTTTCCCTTTGGTCTTCATCTTTTAAGACCACCATTTTAGCTACGGCCTCTTCTACCTGGCCCGCATCTGCTACAATCAGAACCTCTGCAACAAAAAACTCAACTCCCTCATCTTCCTGACCTACGTCCTCTGGGGCCCCAATCTCTGAACTCTCAAAAAGGCGTGGGTCTGCACTACTCGTAACTCCATCACCCGGGGCAGCAGCTTCCTGACACTCAAGCGTTTCTTCAATTATAGCCTCTACTTCGGTTGGGGCAACAATCTCCTGAGGTTCAAAGGCCTTGTTTGATTTCAGGTTCCTCTCTTAGAGCAGCAACTCCAACACCTTCATTTCCAGCCTTGTCAATATCCATTGGAGCCAAATCTGACTCAACAGTCGTTCTGGGAATTTCGGGCACCACCCCAAGCTCAAGTGTCCCCTCTCTATCAGAAGCAATGAAGCTGGGCCCAGAAGGGCCAGAGTCATCTACTCAGTCTCCGAAGAGGCTGAAAATAGCTCAGGAGTGGTAGAAGGTGACTTTGAAAGAGCGAAGGGTGATTCAGAAGGAGCAACAGAGAATTCCTAAGACACAGAAGATGAAGAGCCATCAGCTGGTTCCGAGATGACAACAAGTCTTGCAGTCTTACATTTTCGAGCAGGCCTGATAGCATGGGGCGAAGCGCGAGTAACAGCAGGACCATCACACTTCCTCTTTCCTACCCCCAGTGGAGGAGCAGTTGTCTCAGAACTCCTCCCACGAGAAGAGCCTGTAGCAAGAGCACTATGAGGGCCACTCCCTATCAGTGCATTCAGGTCTCGGATCGGGTGCCCTTCATGACCCGGGACCTTTCGACCCTCCTCCCATTGGAAGATAAAGGTGAGGTTGTCAAAAAGGCTCCCCGTCCTCTTCTCCATAGCAAGAAATTGCGGTGAAGTTTCATCCACTGCTATCTTACGAGGTATCCCAAGAGCCTTCCAATTCCAAGGGTAGTTCAAGGTAAAAATCCCTCCCAGAGGAGGAGTCACAAGTATCCTCTTTTTCTTGGTATCCCGGTGCCAATTGCAGTTCTCCCCTTTCCAGGGGTGATCAGCCTCCCACTACGCTTGACTGGTAATCCTCCACCAATGCGCGTAGGCTTCAGTCGCTCGGGTCCTGCGAAAATGTGGTACCACATACTTGCTGACCTCAATCACTTTTGAACATGTGGACCATGCGGTATGGATATGCTCTGACTGTCGTGATTCGCAGAGAGTCCCTAGCTCTTCTTTCCTACCAGTGTTCACTCTGCCATGGCATTTTTCAAAGAATACAGAAAAAGGACAACCCTGATCGAGGTCATGTTAACGAGCAAACCGATGGGGGAAGTACCATTCGAGTCTGGCATTGCGTGGCGTTCGATAGGCCAAAACCTCACCTCTGATGCTCAAGATAAACATGAGCTCCTTGATGGTTGTGGGAGGACCATCCAGATCCTTGCCCAGTTCATCAACAAAGGCGCGGTCAGTAGGGCCTCCAACTGGAAAGGCGACCCGACGCATGCTGGAGAACTCATTCCCAAACAAGTTATGAGCCTCCCCAGGGCTGTGAAAGATAGCCTTATGCCCTGCAATCCTCATCAAGAAGGGGCATATCTTCTCCCCCGTGCCCGGACTTCTGACATAAGTGGTAGGGAAATAAGCTCCTAGCCACTCGTATACATAATGGATGGGGAATGGTGTCTTGAAGTTCCTTGGGAAAGCTTCGTCTCCAATAAGGGCATTGCCCCCCTCTTTGCGCCCTTATAGGCTTTCCCTCTGGAGATGGCTCCCAGTCCGTGGTAGATATTGCATAGAACTGGTTGTGCAAGGGCGTACTAGAGCCCTCTCGCCATGTCGCAAGCCACATAGAATGTGCCTGAAATAGTGAAATTGCATAGAAATAGCGCCAAATATGCGGCCAAGAAGACGCAGTCATCACTGGTCTCGGCTTGATAGATTGGAGGCGCCCCCTTCATAATTACCTTTCCCTTCCTTCTTGAAGCACCTGGACCACCCTCCTCAGGGTAATCCCCACAAAAGAATTTCACCCATTCGGTGACGTCCACTCGACTTGAAATAAAACAGCTAGTAAATGTCAAAGTTTTTCTGAAGTCAAGCTGGTGGTTCTTCTTCTCTTAGGAGAGCATCGCCAAAGATGACTGAGTTATGAGGTACGAACTCGTGCCGAACAGTGGAAGGCCGCCGATAAAGTGAAGATCTAGTAAGGAGATTCTTACCTCCCCATGCCTAAGGAGCCATGTGTTGCTAAGATGACTCCAAGTCTTCAGTAGTACCGTAACGGTGTTGGAGCACCGATCATAATAGCCGGTCGAGCACTGAACTGCTGCTAGCAACGAAGCACGCTCAAGACTACTTATGTGTGAGCCCAGCACCTGGATGGTCCAGGAAGAGTACCCCTTCAAGTACTGGTGCTCCCCTTGTACTCAAAGACTAGTAGAAGACCATATCAGCCCTTGGTCTTCACCATCCTCTTCTTAAAGTGGGCAATTTTGCACCAGAATCCACATTCCGGTGCATGCAATGAAGAAGAGCCATCCCTTCTTCAATACTGATGTTCCCATGATTATCCTCCCAGACCTCAAATCTAACTGGGTCGGTAATGAAAGTGACACCAAGGGGCCACTCTGGTTTGCATATTGGGGTCGTCAACCAAATGGGTTCACCTCAGACCAGACTCTCACTAGTAAATTCACTGGTGCCAAGCTCTCCTTCCTTTAAAAGGTTCTTCATATAAGGGATTTTATTTGAAGGCCCGATCATTAGACTGACTTTAAGCACTCACTGTCGTGTGGAAATCACCAAGCACTCACTGCGGTGTGGAAATCACCACTCACTGCTGTGTGGAAATCACCAAGACACAAGGCTATCACTGCACGTGAAAGGCACTAACTAGTGCCGCACGTGACTAACGCCACTTGCGTCAAATAAGCCGAACACCGGCTATGCTTGCTGAAGGCTAATGCCGACTATGTTTGCTAAGGCCCAACACCGGCTGTGTTCTCAAAGCCCAATGCTGGTTGAGTCTTCAAGGACTAATGCTGGCTGTGTTTTCAAGGACTAGCGCCGACGAAATTCTCAAAGCGCTAACGTCGACAGTTTCTTCAGGACTATCACTGCTTGTGATTTTTTAAGCAGCGCCGCTCGTATCTCCCGCACGTGCCACAGACTGTACACGTGTCACCTCGAGCCCCAGAATCGCCGCCTAACAACTGCCAACCATGATGTGGCCTGATGCACGTACTCGCACATGTGGACTGGCAGCCGTTCACCTCGTAGTGACCTTCGCTGCCAATGATTGTTCATTCCCCTACAACCTTCAGGCTACTCGTCGGGAAACCACTTCCACTCACCAGAAACCTGTCAGCGTACCTTCCCCTCTCCCTCCACAACATTGAAAAATCATCGTAAAATCAAATGAAATTTTGTCGGTAAACCCCTGCGAACTACCTGCTTCCTAACCCCAACAACAGTGATCCTCGCAAAGGTCTTGGTGTAACCTTGCCAGCGTTCCCTCTTCTCAGCCGGAGTTTCCTCGTCCTTGCTGGAGTTATCACTGGTGGACCACTGTCACCTCCCCGTGAGTGTTCTGCCAAAATCCTTTACGGCTTGCCAGACTTCTAGCAACTGCTTGTACCATGCGTGCATGCCGGAGTCCTAACCGGAAGTTTCCTTTCCTCTCTCATTGTTAAAAGTTTTTACTTAAGATAAAACGATGAAAAATGTGGTTTACCCCCTTATAAAGAAGATACTTCCTCGAAGTGCCCCTCACAAAGCAGGAATACTAGACAGGTCCCTGAAGGCCAAATGACAATGGGCCAGACCGGGTTAGGCTCAGACCCAAGACGCGAACAGAGTCTTACCGCCATCAGTGCAACGCCGAGTGTCAAACGACAATGGACCAGGGTTGGACCAAGCCCAAGCCCAAGCCCAAGCCCGACGCCCGAACTCAGACCAACGCCGCTGGCAGCTAACCACGTGGGTGAAAGTTGGTGACTAACGTTGTGCATGAAACTCCCTGATGAACGCCACTTGTGACTAAGGTAGCGTGTACCAATGTCACGCGCCAGCGACTGCTCAACTTCGTTCGTGCAACTAATGACTCCATGCTAGTGCCGTACATGTCTGAATTTAGTCACTGCCATGAGTGTTCTACCATCATTCTCAGTAGCAGTTACACCAGTGTTGTAGCCCATCATCCCTAGTGGAGTTAGGTGTATGCCAAAAAAGGTCATGCTTACCCCTTCAATACTTAGTGGGTCAGCCTCACATCAAGCGATCTTATCCCCAGGGAGTCGGGTTACTTCCACAAGCCTATTCCCCATGGAATTTCATCTTTCACATTAAGAAGCCATACTTGCCCCCTAACCCCCAGTGAAGTCCGCTTCTGTTTGCCACTCATTGGGTTACCATCTCCTCTAAGCTCTCTCCTTGTGTTTCCCCAGGGAGTCAGATTGTCATCCATTCTTCTATTCTCCATGAAGCTTCACTTATGTGGCAACCCACAGCCATGGTCCATGCTGCATGACCTTAAACACGCCCCCAAACATGTGCATGCACCCTTTACATGCGTCTTCATGCCCGTCTGCCCTAACCAACCCGTCCATGTGCACACACCACCTTCATCAACTCCCCAGTAAATCCACCTTCCTTCATTACCATTCATCATTCCCTAGTGAGTCTCACCCGCTCGCACAAACGGCGAGCCATCCCGCCATCCATACTCGTCGTCAGCTAGTGGGTCAGAACTTTCCATCTTCCATCCGTACATCATCCATCTTTCATAAGCAGCCTCATGCCATCTCCCCAAAGTGAGTCAAACCACCACCATACTCACTCCATGACCTCAACAGACTACCACCCATCTCCACTATGGTCTAGTTGTATGACCTTAAACTGTAGTATACGTCCTGACCACATGACGTTAAAAGGCTTCGCACAGGTCCCGAAGGCATGACCATAAACACATCTTCAACAAAAAAAAAAACAAAAAAAAAGAAAAATAATAATAATGGGCATGATGTATATTTGGACAAGGGAAAGCCATGAGTAAAAATGACGGATGGACATGGTTCCTAAACCATGAGTAAGACAGTTTAGTAAAATAAAAACCCTAGCATGATGAAAATCCGAAAGGGAACCGTTAGTAAAAATGGAAGAATAAGGGTGGACATGGTGGTTAGGTGCCTCGATCTCGCCCTCTGGATCTAGATGATCACGTGGCACGTATCTCAGGTTTCTAGCGGACCCAGGATTTGAGATCGCTCTCTCAAAATCTTACTCAAGAGCAAGGGCAGGTATAACAACCGATGAGAGAGGAATTTAAGGTGGGTTCGGGACTTACTCGAACTGGCTCGCATAGGCACCCTCTTAAATCACGTCGAAAAGCCCCCTAGCTACTTTGGCTGATTCGAAATCACCTCCCTTGACCTGTAATCTCCTTGGTTTTCTGCACAACACTTCTATGGATAATTTGCAAGACAGGCATGGTACTTAGAATCAGCACGACGGCAAGACTACTCAAAACCTAGGCCGACATGACAGTGCTAGGGTAGGTCAACCCTCAATCAAGTGATAAGAGGAGAGAGTGAAGAGAAGGCAAGAGATGATGGAGAGATAGGGTCTTAACGGTGCTAGGCATCGCCACCCACGACCGTGGAGTAGCAGTGTCACGGCCCTTGGACGGTGCTGGACACTATTGCTCGTAGCATGAGGGGAAGCAGGGAACTACGGATGGCACTAGGCATTGGCAGTGCACCCCTGCGTGGGCGGTGATAGCCTCTCGTGAAGCTCACGACAATAACCATTTGCGAGGCATGCGACAATAGTTCTCATGAGGCACACGGCAGTAGGCGTGGGGTGCAGGGGGAGCAACGATGCATTGAATGCACAAAGGAGGCTCGCGGATGGCGATAGGCACCGCGTACACGAAGAAAGCTCTCATGCAACAATAGACATTGCGGAGACCTCTCACGGGTAACAATGAGTTTCGCCGTCTGCACTCTTCACTGAGGCATTGAGGACACGTCTGCGGACGGTGATGAGCAGTGCCGTCCGCAAGCCTTGTCGGGTGGTAGAGATGGACAAACAGAAGGAGAAGGAGGCTCGTGCATGGTGCAACCATCGTCATGTGTGACCTGTGAGACAACAGGAGAGGCCTTCACAACACTGCCACTGCCGTGCATGACCTCTGAGGGGAGCTCAGACCAAGAAGAGGAAGAAGAAAAGAAAAAGAGGAGAGAGAAAGTTTACTTTGAGCCTAAGGCTACCGATTCAAAAGTTTCTCTCACCTTACTCTCTCTCCATACGTGACCCAACAATGAGAAGAAAGAGAAACTTTATTAAGTAAAAACTCTCTCTTTGTGTGTTATGTGTATGTTAGTTAGGTGCCTCGATCTCGCCCTCTGGATCTAGGTGATCTGGCGGCACGTGTCTTGGGTCTTTGGTGGACTAGGGATTTGAGATCGCTCTCTCGTAACCTTTCTTGAGGGTAAGGGCATGTATACCAACCAATGAGAGAGGAATTTTAGGTGGGTTCGGGACTTACTCGGGCTGGCTCGTGTGGGCGCCCTCTTAGATCACGAAGAAAGCCCCCCACCTGCTTGAGCTGGTTCGGAATCACCTCCCTTGTCCTGTAACCCTCTTGTTTTTCTGCCCAACACTTCTATAGTTAATTTGTAAGACAAGGGGGTCAAAAAGAACCCACCCTTGTCTTAGGGTAATGCACGTTCATGGGAGAAGGCGATGAAGTGCAAGGTTAGATGAAAGATAGAAAGGAGACGATAACTTGATGGAGAGGCGAGGCTAGAATGACAATTGAAAGCCACCAACTTTGAGTGGTAGCAAGACGGGTATGGTTCACATGACCAGCATGGCGGTAGTACTACTCGAGACCATGGTCGGCACGTCGGCGCTAGGCTAGGCCTACCCTTAATCAAGTGAGAAGAGAAAAAGGTGGAGAGGAAAGAACAAGACGGCGAAGAGAAAATAAAAATATGGACGTTGATAGACATCGCCGTGGGCAATGCAAGGAGGCAGTGCATGCCTTGTGGACGGCGTTAGCTCCTGGTTTCTCCTAGGCCGCACGCGATAGATGTGGGATGCAAAGAAAATGACGATAGGCATCGGACGCATGGAGGAAGCTCGTAGACTGCGATGGGTGTTTACAGGGCCTCTAGCAGGCAGCGATAGGCATCACCATCTACGTTAGATGCGCAACAGAGGAAGGCTCCTGCAGGTGGCAACACACTTCACCTAGGTTCTTCACCGAGATATCAAAGCTAATTCTGTGGGCAGCGATGGGCAGCACCGTCTACAGACTTCACTGAGAGAAAGAAGACTTGTGCATGGTACTGCCATCGCCATGCACGACCTGTGAGACCAAGGGAGAGGCATGCACGACACCGCTACTACCGTGCATGACCTCCGCGAGGGACTCAGAAGAAGAAGAGGGAGAAGAGAGAGAGAAGAAGAAAAGAAAAAGAAGAGAGAGAAGATTTACCTCAACCTTAGGGGTACCGGTCGAAAGTTTCTCTCACCTCGCCCTCTCTCTCAAGCGTAAGACCATAATGGTAAGAAAGATAAACTTGTATTAAGTGAAAACTCTCTTGTGTGTGCATGTATCTCCCCCCTTTTCTCCTGTGTAAAATGATGGTACATTTATATAGAAGTGTTCCCCAAACATGGGTGGATGATCAAAAGTAACCCTAATTACTAGAAATTAAGATTAAATTGAATTAAAAGAAATTAAAAAATAGGGTGCAAAATGACAGATTTGCCCCTTCCTAACAAGTTGTGGAATTCCAAAACAGTCCTTGTGTTGCCCTAGGACTTACGTGTTCTTGCATGGCTGATCTGGGGTCGTTCTGATGCCTGGTTGATCGTAAGATGATTGTTTTCTTGTAGGGCTCGGCATGACGATCGGTGACACTAACTTCGAGCTATGGATCGTGTTTTTGGGTAGATCTTGAAACTTCGAATTGATAGGTGTTCGTTCCTTGATATTTTTCTGTGTTTCTTCGCTGAATCACACTAAGCATGCCGCTACGATCACGGGGCACAAAACATAGCTCGGTTCCGCGGTCAAATGAAGGTTTTGCAAGTCCCAAATTTTAGATGTTTGTACGGGGTTCGGGTCAGAGATGGCCAGAAACCTTACGCCCGTAATGGATTTAGTCTCGCATCGATCGGGCTCACAGCGGCATGATTTGGCCGCTCGAGTGAGGTACGATGTTGCTGAGTTTCCTGCGCTTTCTTCACAGATCAACAACTTCTCTCTAGCTTTTCTTCGTGCTCGGATATCGTCATGAGGCGTGCCACATATCGAATCGCTCGTCTTGACTAGGAACATGCTCAACAAATTTGAGCATGATCCGATTTTGGACGAATGAGATATGAGTGTCGAAAGTGACTACTTGTGACTGTCCCTTCAATAGCGTAGTGTGGTAGGGTGGCTGCACGGGAAAAGCGTGTGGCTTTTCCTGTTTTACTCTTTTGCCTATAACTTCTTCTTGGAGTGTCCGTTTGGGCTGAAACTTGACCCTGGGGGTTTTCAACCGTGCTGGATCCAATGGTGATGGTCCCCATAGTAGTCTGAGATGTTGAAATGTACCTCTAGTTATAGAGGTCCGTTTCAGGGTGCTAGAAGCCGATTATGCCAGAACTGTTTTTCAATCTGCACTGCCTTAGACATGTTGGATTGCGACGAAACTTGGCAGGTGATTTTTGAGAGACCTCATGAAGATCTTGGCTAGTTCTAGGGCTGTTTTGAGAGCGTAAAAATTTCCCTTACTTGCTAGGCCTTTATTGAGCGGGGGCCTCATGTTGATAAAAATACCTTCCAACAGTATGCCCCACTGAATGTTGTGCTTCGAGAGACTCAAGAAGTGCAATCATTCAGGAATTTTTAGGGATCTTGTCGAATTCCTCACCCTCAAGGGAAGGCTTTTCCCGTTTTACTCTTTCGACTATAACTTCTTCCTAGAGTGTCCGTTTGGGCTGAAACTTGACCCCTGGGGGTTTTCAACCGTGCCGGATCCAATGGTGGTGGTCCCCATAGTAGTCTGAGATGTTGAAATGTACCTCTAGTTATAGAGGTCCGTTTCAGGGTGCTAGAGGCCGATTATGCCAGAACTGTTTTTCAATCTGCACTGCCTTAGACATGTTGGATTGCGACGAAACTTGGTAGGTGATTTTTGAGAGACCTTATGAAGATCTTGGCTAGTTCTAGGGCTGTTTTGAGAGCGTAAAAATTTTCCTTACTTGCTAGGCCTTTATTGAGCGGGGGCCTCATGTTGATAAAAATACCTTCCAACAGCATGCCCCACTGAATGTTGTGCTTCGAGAGACTCAAGAAGTGCAATCATTCAGGAATTTTTAGGGATCTTGTCGAATTCCTCACCCTCAAGGGACTATCCGTAGTTCTGGAGCATGAGGCCTTTATCAAGACCTCCTCATACAGAACAAGGAATTTTTGAAGGCCAAATGCTACGAACCTCTGGTGGGCACTGTTTACTGCTACACCAAGTTTGCCTTTGATGCTCAGGATATCCCTATAGGTCTCGTCTAGCGGAGTCTAGTCGGGGGCTTCTGGCCCGTCCCGAAAGTTTGGTCCCCTGTTGGCTAGAGGGCTTTGGTGAGACGTACCCTGAATCCTATGGCAACCTTGGCCTTGTCAGTTTTGTGCCTTCGTAATGGTCCTTAGCATTTTTGGAGGGATCTTTTCGTCATCATCCTCACCCTCAAGGACTCTTGTTGTTGCTGAACTGGGGAGATCTTATGAGGCTTTCACTCCCTGACGAGCTATGGAAACTGGGGAGATCTTATGAGGCTCTCACTCCCTGACGAGGTGTGGAAACTGGGGAGATCTTATGAGGCTCTCACTCCCTGATGAGCAGTGAAAACTGGGAGATCTTATGAGGCTCTCACTCCTTGACGAGCGGTAGAAACTGGGGAGATCTTATGAGGCTCTCACTCCCTGACGAGCTGTGGAAACTGGGCTGTCAGCTGAGACTGTGGAATGCGTCAACCTTCTTTGTCGGTCCAAACACCCTTTCACGGGTTTTCACTTGAATAGAGGAAGTGGCGCTATGAAGACGACTTTCACCAATTTCCATTATTTTCGGGCTCTTTTACCCATGACTTTGTGGTCATGTCCACCCTTTTCATCTATTTTTTCTCACAGTGCCCTATTGGGGTTTTCACTATGGCTAAGTTTATTTTTCCATGGAACTCTCTTACTCATGGTTTCGTGACTATGCCTGTCCATCATTTTTGCTCATGGTGTTCCCTTGTCCAGATGTACACCATGGCCATTTTTTTTTGAGAGAAGGCGTGTTTTTGTGTCGTGCCTTCGAGACCTATGAGAAGCCTTTTAACGTCATGTGGCTAGGATGTGAACTATATCAGCTGGACCGTAGCGGTAATGAATGGCAATCATTAGAGGCCATATAGTGAGTCTGGGGGTGACTTTGACTCACTTAGGAAGGTGGCATGAAGTTACCTGTAGAGAGTTGATTGGATGGTAGGTGAAAAGTGGTGACCCACTTGCCATTTGATGAGCATGGGTAAGACTTACTGAGGAATGAGATGAAAGATGGTGAAGGTGGCCCACACACACGAATGGGCTGGCTAGGGAAGACATGCGTGGCGATGTACGTAAAAGGGTGTGTGCGCATACGTAGACTCATTGGGGAGGCAATGGAAGTGGTGTAAGTGGCCCATGCACACAAATGGGCTGGCTGGGGAAGACGTGGGTGGTGATGCATGAAAAGGGCATATGGCCCTAGGTAGGCTCACTGGAGAGAAGAAAAAGAGGGTATGCACACACCAATGGGCTGGTTAAGGAAGACATGAGTGAAGATGCACGCAAAAAGGGAGGTGTGCGTGCACATGGGGCGTCTTTAAGGTCGTGCCTCCTGGGCCTGGGCGAAGCAGTTTAATGTCATGCGGCCAGGACATGTACTATGGTTTAAGGTCATATAGCTTGGACCATGGTCACACAGTTTAAAGTCATGCAATTGGGACCATACAGTTTAAGGTCATGCAACTAGACATCCGCTATAGTTTATGGTCATATAGTTTGGACCATGGCTATGCAATTTAAGGTCATGCAGCATAGACCATGCTGTTTAAAGTCGTGCAACTAGACATCAGCTACAGTTTATGGTCATATAGTTTGGACTGTGGCTATGTAGTTTAAGGTCATGCAGCATGGACCTTGTACGAGTCATCATGTCAATAGGGTTGCACGAGGGGTAGGTATATGGATAGCAATCTGATTCCCTTGAGATAAAAATAGTTAAGGCTATCCACATGTGAAGAGATGTAGATGAAGGTGGTGACCCTACGAGGGGTAGTTAACGAGAAAGGCTTCATTGGGGATTAGGAGGGCCAGTGTGAATCCACAGGGATAATGAATATCAGTGTGCATGGAACTCCGAGAGGCCAGGGCACGGATGAACCCCACCGTGGGTTGAAGGAAGGATGTCTCTCACTCTCTAGAGATGATGGGATGAGTATGACCCTTACATGCATCTAACTCCATTGGGGGTCTAGTTGGAGTTATGCGTATGGACCATTCGGCGTGCTACACGTTTACAGTTTTAGGTTCTTGTAGCTCGGACCATGGCGCTGCAGTTTAAAGTCATACAGCTACGACCATGCAGTTTGTGGTCGTGCAACTAGACCTCCACTACAGTTTAGGGTCATATAGTTTGGACCATGGTGCTAAGCCTTTTAATGTCATGCGGCCAGGACTTGCACTATGGTTTAAGGTCACACAGCTGGACCATGGTCGTAAGTTTAAAGTTATGTGACAAGGACTTTGCAGTTTGAGGTTGTGCAATTAGACCTCCACTATAGTTTAAGGTCTTACAATTTGGACCATGGTCATACAATTTTGAGTCGTGAGACAAGGACTATGGCTATGCAGTTTAGGGTCATGCAGCTTGGACAGGGGCGGTGTAGTTAAAGGTCATGCAGCGCAGACCATGATGATGTAGTTTAAGGTCATGTAGTGCGGAACATGGCAGTGCAGTTTAAGGTCATGCAGCGCGGACCATGGCAGTGTAGTTTAAGGTCATTCAGCGTGGACTATGGAGGTGAAGTTTAAGGTCAAGCAGTGCGGACCATGGCGGTGCAGTTTAAGGTCATGCAGCATGGACCATGCGGGAAGCGACTCCATGAGGAATAGAGTCATTACCAAAAACTGGGCTCACTGAGGGGCGAGATTGTGGTGTAGGGAATGAACTTTTTGAGGGTGTGGGCCGATGGTCCGAAGGGGAGCGCCAAGGCCTATGTATGATGCTAAGTGCAACATTAGACCTAGATGATGGCATCAGGTCCCTTGGTGAAGCACGTGGCAATAGCCCTTGGTAACTCCTTAACAGGGTGTGCGACAATAGCCTCCTGATGAAGCGCTGGGTGGTAGTCCTTGGACGAGATGCGCGATGACAACCTTCTTAATGAAGCGTGCGGCACTAGTCCTCTAGACAAAGTCTTGACGAGGCATGCGGCGATGCTACTTCGGGTCTCAGGCTTGGCCATCCTGGCCTGACGTTATCGCCATCAAGAGCTGGGGAGAGCCAAAGCTCTTGGAGAGGGTTTTCCGGCAAGCACTTCCTGCCAAAATTTGCAGAGAAAGGTCCTTAGGGATTTTTCTGGCGAACTTCAGGAGGTGTGAGGCTTCGTAGCATGCTTGCAAACAGTTTTCGGTCAGCATCGAAGCTTTCTGAGCAAGGAAGAGGATCTCTCGGGGCCTTGACATAATTTGCAAAGGTGCTATACCGGAGTTCAAGTGCTTCTCCGGTCATTCTGCTGCTGAAGGGGAGGTCATAGAGAGCTCAGAGGGCTTTTTCAGCTATCTGATTGTTGGAGGAGAGGGAGAAGGGGCTGCATTGAGTTCACCGAAATTTTAGCAGAATTTCGGCTAGCTTTGGTGGACTGCTGAAGTGGGAAAAAAAAAAGAGGCGAAGGGCAATCCGTCGGGTCTCAGGGAAGTCTTTTGAGGACTTCTGGTGGTTTTCACTAACTTCGATAACAAGCAGGAGGTGGGAGAGGTTTTCCCGGTGTTTTCCACGATATTTCCAGCCATCCGAAAAGGCGAAAAAAATAGCCGTTGGGTGGAAGGGTGTTTCTGACATGAGGAAGCCACGTCGGTAGGGGAAAGAGTAGGGTCAGCCGAGGGATCCCGACGATCGGAGATGTGTTTCCAACGAAGCCCGAAGGATTGCGGGGAAGGTGAAGGGAGCAAGAAGGTGGACTGTCGGAGGGGGGCAACAGGTCGGGGAACCGAAGAGACATGGGAGTCAATGTCCCTCAGTAATTGGTAACAACAGGAACCAAAGTACTTCAAAGTCGTGCATGACATTAAGCTGCATGCGGCACCGTCTTTGTACATCCATGGGTCATATGCGGTGATAGCCATGTTTGGGGGTATGAGGCTCGTGACGATAGTCTCACACAACATTAACCTGCCCATGGTGATGATAGGACAGAACATTGTGTTGCGCATGACGATGACCTCGGACGACGACGTCTTGTGGGGGTATGGCAAACGGGGAGGCCATGCCACCGTGGTATGGTGGAAGCCAAGTCCTCTAGCACAGCTGTGAAGTCCATGTTGTTCTATGGAAGGGCATCCATTGTGAACAGGGTACGCTCTCTCTCATAGGCCAGTTCCTTGCTAGAGAGTCTACCTTGTATATTTGATATACTCGTCAGATGAATTGAACTTGACTCGAAAGTGGTTGGCTTAATCTTTTGGCCTAAAACTGTCCTCTTATCCTCAGATGCAAGAGCAACACCGCCATCTTTGGTTTGTAACCGTCCTGTTATCTTCAGATGCAAGAGCTTTGTAACCCTGATAATGGGCCTTCGGTTGTAAGTTGCAACTTTTTCTAATTCAATGAAAGAAATGAATTTCCTTTTAGTTGGCTTGATGTTTCTCGTCTTCATTTATATTATTTTTTTGTATACACCGTGCTTTATCGCCATGTTAGGGATAATACATCTTTAAATATCGCCCGTTGATAGGGGGCATCACCTCTTCTCCATCAGAGTTCGTCAGTACATAGGCCCCACGTGGTGTAACCTTCTTGATTACGAATTGACCTTCCCACTTAGGCTAGAACTTTCCTTTGCGAAGGCCGTGCATGATGATCGGTCTCTTAACTACTAAGACTAAGTCCCCACGAGCGAATGAACGAACCTTGACAGACTTGTCAAAGGTTCTCTTCATTCTTCCTTGATTGAGCTTGAGGCTCTGTTGGGCCTCTAGTCTCTTTTCATCAAGGGCATCCAACCCTTGGTAACGAAGCCTGACCCTCTCATCTTCAGCTAGTCCCTGATGTATAGCAACATGGAGTGAGGGTATTTGAATTTCTCTCTCCTCTTTCTTTCTTTCTCTCTTCTCCTTTTTCTCTCTCTTTCTTTTTTCTCTCTCTTCCTCTTCTTCTCTCTGTCTCTCTCATCTTCATCTCAAACATGTACAATAGTCACCATTGTCGTGCATGTCTCTCTCTTTTTCTCTCTCTTCTTCTTCTTTCCTCTTTTCTCTTTGCTTTCTTTCTTTTCTTATTCCCCATCTTTCTTAATCTTCTCCTTCCTTCTCTTTCTACTTTTCTTTCTTATTTATCTTCTCTAAACCCTCTTTCTACTTTCTTTCTCTTTCTACTTTCTTTCTTCTCTTTCTACTTTCTTTCTCTCACCCTGTTATTTCTTTTCTCTCTCCCTGTTATTTCTTTTCTCTCTCCTCTCTAGTCATGCATGGCGATACCCATCGTCAGGCATGACATTCTCATTCTTCCCTTATCCTCTGGAAACATGTACAGTGAGTCGGGCCTTTACCCGAGCAGCGGGCCAGGCCTCTATCCAAGTTTCCCCTTCCCGATGTTGTGCACGACGATGCTCATTGCCGTGCATGGCATTCCTTTCCTCATTGTTTGACAAGGACACTGAATCAGGCCCTTCCCCAAGTGGTGGGTCAGGTCGTGCCTGAGTCCCTTATGACACGAGTGATGATGCTTAGCGCCGCGTATGTCTTTCTTTTTCTCATTTCTGTCTCTCTCTCTCTATCATTAGCGACGAAAATCCATCGACGTCCACGTTCTTTCTCTCTCCTCTTTCTTCTGTCATAGATGACGGAAGCCCATCGATGTCTATGTTCTTTCTCTCTCCTCTTTCCTAAGTCATAAATGACGAAAGCCCATCGTCGTTCATGTTCTCTTCTTCTCTCTCTCTTTCCTGTTATGGATGGCAGAAGCTCATCACCGTCCATGGTCCCTTCTTCTCTCTCTCCTTTGTCATGGACGACGGAACCCCATCGTCTTCCATGCTTCCTTCTCTCTTTTCTCTCCTCTGTCATGGACGGTGAAAGCTCATCGTCATCCATGCTTCCTTCTTCCTTCTCTCTCCTCTGTCATGGACGGTAGAAGATTATCGTCATCCATGCTTCATTCTCTCTTCTTTTTCTCTCACAATTCTTCTTTCTCTCTCCTTTCTCTCCATTGTCTTCTTGCACTCACTTCTTCTCTCTCCCCCTTCTTTTTGTCTCTCATTTCTTTTCTCGTCTCCCTTCTCTCTCTTTTCTCTTCTTTCTCTCCATATTCCTCTCTTCTCTTTTCCTCTTCTCTCTTCTTCTCTTCTCTCTCTTTTTTCTTCTATCTCCTCTCTTTCTTTTTTCTCCTTTCCTTCTCTTTTCTCCTATCTCTTTTCTTTTCTCTTTCCTTCTCTCTCTACTTTTCTTATCTCTCCTCTTTCTCTTTTTTTTTCTTCTTCCTCTCTCATTTGACCAAGGGACAAGTCTAGCACTATCGCGGTAGCCTCGTCGTCGAGCAGTTTTGTCGTCGTGCCGGTCTAAGTTACCGTGCTTGTCTTTCTGCCATGTCAAACTCATCGTTGTGTCAGGCTGGTTGGTGTTGGTATTCTGTTATCGAGTAGTATTGTCGTCATGTCAGTCCGCGTTATCGTGCCTCCTCTTGCTACCACCTCAGGTCAATCATCATGCCAATCTAGCCACTGTGCTAAGCTAGCCACTTGGTCAAATGTTTCTTTCTTTTCTTTTCTTCTCTCTTCTTCCTTTTCCCAACTCTCATCTCATCATTTCTTCTCTTTTCTCCTTTGAATGTGCACACCAATGTGCATTCACCCAAAGATAAGGTGGGATCCCTTGGACCACTTGTCTTGTAAAATTAGCCATGTGTGTGTGATCGTAGAAATAGGAGAATACAGGCCAAGGGAGGCAATTTCGTACTAGTTGTACGACTGTGGGGCTTTGCGACATGATCTAAGAGGGCACCCACGCGAGCCAGTCCGAGTGAGTCACGGACCCAAGTGAGGTGTGTCCCACCTCACAACAAATTTCTCTCTCATTGGTTGGTATACCTGCCCTTGTTCTTGAGCAAGGTTCTCGAGAGAGCGATCTCAAGTCCCGGGTTCCCTTCGAAACTCGAGACACACGTCACCAGATCATACAGATTCGGGGACAAGATCGAGGCACCTAATCACACACATCTAATGACAAGTCAGTGTCTTTCGACCCACTTGTCTGGCCCTCTTAGGTATGTGTGTTCATAAGGCACTGAGTGCAGCAAGGGAGCCAAAGTCGAACCAGCCTTAAGTTTTGGGGGCTTTTTGTTGTGATCTAAGAGGGCGTCTCCATACGCCCGAGCATGTCAGGAACCCACCGTGAGGTAGGTTCCTCCTCACACCCTCTAATTCTCTCTCACTAATTAGTACCTACCCGCACACACACCACATGCACTGCGATTTCCTAGAGAGCGATATCGGGCTGAACACCAAATCCGAGTCCCCACTCACGGTCCTTAAACCTAATGAGATCGAGTCCAAACTAGCTTGGCGCCTTGACTGAGGACATTGCTACCCTATCGCCTGCTTTGTTTGCTTATTAAGCATTATGCTCACTACACACACATGGCTTCGGGGTTATTCAACCCCTATTTCTGAGTTGGATATTTTGTGATCCCCATACTCGTGAGCTTGTCCTCCAGGGAGGAGTTTCACGAACCTCACTTCTTATTTTCCTCTTGAGCGTAGACCATGCTTCACGCTCTAGGTTTTTGACTCGACCTGAGGAGAGAAGGGACTCCCAAGTCCCTTACTTCCTGTCTTTCGACATCAACGGCCCAGCCATTGACATCACTTGCATTGGTCTCTTGACAACCACGGACAAGTCACTTGCTGGTCTTACTACTTGAGGCAGTCGAAAGGCTACCCCTTGCTCTTCCGCAATTGGCAAATACTTGCCATTGCCTTTGTGGGTCGTCAAAAGGCCACCCTTCACTCTCAATCACTCAAAACCGCCAGTGTTCCCAACAGTTTGACACAAAGGGGAGGCTTTAAAGCTATTCCCTCTCACCCCCTTACTAAGAATAACGGTTCATACGCTGGGTCCACATCTCGAGGGAGCCCCAAAGCTATCCCAGACCACCATCACAAGCTAGGTCTCCTAGGACCTGGCCCCACACTTAAGGGAAACCCAAAGTTTCCTCCACCAAGCATGATGCATTTTCATCACTGTGCTTCGGACTGCTCAAAAGCCATCCCCCAGCAAGCACACGGGTGAAGACCTTCTCGTCAGCCCCACTTGCACATACTTGTTCACCCTGTGAGTAGTGGTCACAAGGCCACTTCATCACATGGACCAGCTTGTAAGCTCGACATTTTTGAAGTTGAGCTTTCTATCCGAGCCTGGGTCGACCCCCAAGTCACCCGAAAGCCCTTCGCAAGCTGTGCACACATGCTCAGTCTGTTGACTACCCCGAGCTCTAAGGGTAAAGATTGGTGGTGTGCACCTTCTCCCCCCCTATCCACCTGTTCCACCAAAACCACTGACCACATGATACTCGAAAACATTCCCGTCGAGTACTCTTCTCTTGGCCTCTCAACAAACTCATGTGCCCACTGGCTCCTGAGGATGAGCTTGGGAAAAAGCTTCGATGATCAAGAAAGTCAAGTATCCCCCATATATTCCAGTCAAGTAACTGGTCGGACCTGGCTCTCGGTGGGTCGGCACGAGAACCCTCTCTTGAGCAATCGTGGGGTTGCTCGCGTGGGGAGATAAGGGCACGTGTCGATGAGGGGTGAGCATGGGTGCGCGGGGCTCCTGTGGGTAGACAATGAGAGAGATTTTTCTTATGGCGAGAGCACTTTGGGGAGCTAACCTCACCGCTTGGAGTTTGGGGGACACGTCCAGGTGATCGGCCCTCTTAGAATAGTTACGAAGCCCTATGGTTGTGCACCAGCGCAGTTTGGACAAAGACTCTTTACTCTCTCTCTCTCTCTGTTCCTTCGGACCGGTGTGAGATCCGGCTATCCTCCTTATGATTATGGCCTCGAGGGAGGTGCTGGCTGGTCGATAGAGGGGCGTGAGACAACTTGAGGGTTGTTGTCTGTGGGTTCACTCATGTTCGCGCGATTGTTGATGATGCGAGTAGTTGCGTGGGGCGGACAATGTGTTGCATAAAGGGGGAGAGAGAGAGATAGAGAGAGAGAATGGTTAGGGCATGACCTAGTTTAGGAGAGAGAAAGTACTCCACACATTCAGGGGTATTTTTCTCTCAAAGTTTTCTCTCTCCTCTTGGTTGAACTAAGGACTCAGAAGCTAACGACAAGCATAATGCCCCTATTTTATAATGGGTAAATACCCTACCCAAAGGATTTTCCCAGCCTCTCCGTTTTACAAGTGACTTAAGCCTGCTTATATAGAGGATTCACCAAACAAGGGTGAATGTTAAAAAACAAAGCTTAATTACAATTTAAGAAATTGGGAATAAATCCCAAAATTAGGTGTAATGACCAAAATATCCTTGAGATCTTTTCAGCTAATGACGAAGCCATCCCTGCATGCAAATTGTTCTGTCATGGCCATATCTTGAAAGCTTTTCTTCAACTTGAGGCGATAGTTCAGATGATTCGTGAGCCTATCTTCAATTTCCTTGCGACTCTGAGCATTTTGATGCCCTTTAGTCGTGTTGTGGTGGCCTGTTCCCACAGGGTGGAAGTCTGACCAGATTTGTGAACTTCGTTCGCCAATGTAGTTCGACTCGCGATGTTCTGGCTCCTGGCTTGGGGACTTGCATTCATTCGACCTTGGAGCAAATGCAAGAGTTATACTAGATTGCAGCTCTTCGCGAGGTGGCTGCATTGAACTCGTCCCCACAGTGATCAAATGCTTGGATGTTGAGCTGTGCTTCATTGGATTCGAGGCTTCTTATTCTTCTTAAACCCCGGTTTCTTTAGTTTTACGGGCACTTTCTTTTCAGGAGAAGTTTGACTCTAGGTCGCCCCACAATGACTGCCTTAGGTCAAAATGACGAGGCTGGCATGATCTAAAACATATCTGAATCTAGGTCCTCCCTGATTTCAGTGGAAGGCGCCATGGGTTCTTGAAGCTGGTCCCACAACATGATGTCGCAGTCTCCATATTTGGGGACTGGTTTGATGAAGCCGCACTGCACTAGTGTGAAACCCGCTTGTTGCAAGGCTGCATGGGCGTAGACTCTTTTCAGATGGTCTGATTGAGCCCAAATTTGGTCCATGTGGGTCATTCTGAATGCGATGGCAATGGTCAAGCATAATTTTGAAGCAGCTAGCATAAGGCTACAGTTGTAAGGTTCTTCCTTGGTGCGATGGCATTGTACTCAAGTCATAAGGCTCGAGGCTTTATTTTATGGCACAACTTCAGCTAGCCGATGTCTTGTGCACCCGCATGGCCAGGTTGTTACCAACTCTATCCTTGTTCACTTGGGAGATGTAGGTGTTGGAAGATATTTTTCATCATTATGGGGCCGCCGTTCAAGAAAATCCTAACAAACAGTGGAAATCCTGACAGTCTCAAAATAGCCCTAGAACTGGCCAAGATCTTCATGAAGTCTAAAGTCTCTTGCCATGTTTCGTCATATTTGAACATGTCTAAGGCAGTGCAGACTAAGAAACGTTCCGACAAAATCGGCCTCTAGCACCCTGAAATGGCCCCTATAACTAGAGCTACAATTTTTGTTCTCAAATTGTTGTGGGACCATCACCATTGGATCCAACACGGTCGAAAACCCCAAGGGGCAAAATTTTAGCTTGAATGGACATTCCAAAGAAACGTTATAGGTAAAAGAGTGAAACAGAAGGAGCCGCACGTTATTCCCATGCGGCCACACTGCAACTCCACACCATTGAAGGGACAATCATGAACAGTGACTTTCAACATTCATATCTCACTGATCCTAAGTCAGATCCTGCTCAAATTCGGTGAGCATATTCGTCTCATCAAGACGAGCGAATTGATATGTGGCACGCCCCGTGACGCCACCCAAGCATAAAGAAAAGCTAAAGAGAAGTTGCCGATCCGTGAAAAAAGTGCAGAAAATTCAGCAGTGTCGTTCCTCGCTCAAGTGGCTGAATCATTTCGCTCGCGGTCCCGATCGATGCGAGACCAATTTCATCACGTGCATAAGGTCTCGGACCATCTCTGTCCTGAACTCCGTATATGATGAACGGTCGGATTTCTCACACGAAGCCCACGAAGCCACTGCAAATTTAGTCGTTGAAATTCCAGATTCGGGCCAAAATTCCAAAGTTGCAAAATCTTCGTTCGGGCACAAAATGGAGCTGCGCTTGTTGCCCCACAATTGTAATGGCATTCTTAGTGTGATCTAGTGAAGAAATCATCGAAAAACGAACGAATACACTATCGATACGAAGTTTCAAGATCCATTCAAATTTCAAGTCACATGATCGTGCACTAAAAACACGATCCATGGCTCTAAGTTGGTATCAAATCGATCTCCATGTCAAGCCCTATAAGAAAACAATCATCTTTCGATCAACCGGGCATCAATGATGGCCCTTGACAGTGATGTTCCCTTCTCATGATGCCAGCGACGATGCCCATTGCCGCTTGGGTCTTTCCTCCTTCTGCCTCCTTGTTCTCTTTCTCTTCGTCCCATTTTTTTCTCTTCACTCTTTGCTCTTCTCACTTGACTGAGGGTAGACTTAGCCTAGTGCCGCCATATCGGTCTTGATTTAGAGTAGTATTATCATCGTGCTGGTCTCGAGAACTATGCCCATTTGCTACTATTCCAAGTCGGTCGCTTTTTGGCCGTCATGTTAGTCTCGCCCCTTTGGCAAGGTTTCCTCTCCTTTCTCTCTTTATTGGAACCTTCCGTTTCATCACTCCCTCATATAAGCGTGCAATGCCTTAAGACAAGGGTGAGTTTCTTCGACCCACTTGTCTCGTCAATTAACCATAAAAGTGTTGTGCAGAAAATAAGAGGATTGTAGGTCAAGGGAGGATTTAGAACTAGCTAAAGCAGCCGGGGGACTTTCTTCGTGATCTAAGAGGGTGCCCACGCGAGCTAGCCCAAGTAAGTCCCAAACCCATCTTAAATTCCTCTCTCATCGGTTGGTATACCTGCCCTTATTCTTGAGCAAGGTTCTAAGAGAGCGATCTCAAACCTTGAGTTCGCTAAAAACCTGGGATACATGCCGCCAGATCATCTAGATCTGGAAGGCGAGATTGAGGTACCTAACCAGTAGGTACGTCAAAAATTATGTACAACAGTAAGGACCACCAAAGAACGTTGCAGGACAGGCTGCTTCAGATTCTCATTCCTTGCCTCGACTGATGAAAGTGGCCCTAACTTGCTTAAAGAGGGCCAATTGCCTACAATACCGCTCCCAATTCCCATTTTGGGAGAGGGTGTATTGGAATTTGAGGATCAACCACAAGAAGGGTTGCAGATCCCTCAAAAGGAGAAGTTAGAAACACTGGTGTCAGTCGAACCCTTTGACTTTCTAAAGGAGAATGCCTTCTACCCGTCGCAGACGTCCAAAGCGAAGGGGAAAGAACAGTGCATGGTCATTGAGGTCACCGAAGATGGCCCGAGTCATCAGATCCCACGGTCCCAAGACCGTCGTGAACCAATGACGATCTGGTCTCTTAGTAGAGCCTAAGCTCAATCGGGGCACACCTAATCCCTTTTAACTGGCCTCCCAAATTGAGTCACCTGGTGGTACAAAACCTCTTTTATGCTTGCGACCTCCTTCCTCGAGGAGAGGGTTGAGGTCATGTTTGACAATCAAACCAATGACAACCTCATGATCGCATAGTCCACCTTGAGGAGATCATCAACCAAATGGTGGAGTGGCTTAACTAAGTTGAAAGTGTCAGGCATCATGCAAACTCATCCCACCAAGGGACCAATTCAGCACAAGTACCACACTTTGTGGATGAGTTGCATAGGCAATCGCCTCCTCTGATGGCATATGCTCATTCTCTCGCTACGACACCTCAAACTCCTTCTCCCTCAGTTACACAAGCAGATAGTGATGCCATGGTTAACCACAGGCTATGGAATAGGCAGATTCCTCGGGGCACGAGAAACAACCCTCTATCGCAAACCATACCCTGCTTTCATTGACATGCTGCTGTTTCCAACTACTTACCAGAAGGGTAGACTCCAATATTTATTGGCACATGCTCGCCCCATCAGCACATTGCACACTTTGTGTCTGCATGTCAAGAGATGACCTTAGATGGTAGACTTCTTCTCCGTCAGTTTGTGGAAACACTAGACGGACCGGTATTCAAGTGGTATGCTCGCCTTCCACCAAACTCTATTCACTCCTCGGAGGAGATGGAGCACATGTTTTATAAGCGCTTCTATGAGGTTGAGAGGGAAGTGTAGGCCATAGAACTCCTCACCATGAATCAGGGCCCTGACGAGCCCGTTGATTAGTTCATTGTCAAATGGGAAAACTTGGCCATGTACCAAAACAACCCCACACCCCATGCTTGAAATTGATGCAGTACAGACTTGTGCAGTACAGACTTGTGTTCGCAATATGCAACCCGAGATCTCACTGCACATTGAAGCTTCCAACCCCACCACTATTTTAGACCTGATTTCTAAGGCAGTCCATGTAGAAAGCTTGTTCAAACACCATGGTGAAGCGTCGTTGCAACCCGTAGGTGGAGGGACAAATCAAAATGCTAGTAATAATCGCCTTAACCCTCAGGGCAACCAGCAAAAAGGTGCGATCAGTGTAGCAGTCATTATCTCAACGGCCAACTCCAAACAACCTGCTAACCCAACCCCTCTTCAAACCTTGGATACTTCCAGAGGTGTATTATTAGAGCAAGGAATGATTAGGCAAAGAGACCAAATGAGGCTGGACTTGTAAACAACAAGAAGTATTGTAAGTACCATCAGATGTAGGGGTATCCAATCCAGGATTGCTTCACCCTTAAAGATCATATTGAAGCATTGATTCAAAAGGGTCAGATACAGTTGGATAGCCTTAAGAAGGTTTGAGACAACTGAAGCCTCTCACATGATCATAGTCCAAGAAGAAGAACAGGTTCAAAGACTGCATTCTGACGAGTTGTTGTTCGATCTTCTCCCCACAATATTCGCCATGATGGTTCAAGAAGGAGTGATTTCCCCTCACCCTTCGAGGCAGCCAAGGCACATAATTGAAGGGACTGAGAACCTTTGGTGCCTGTACCACCAAATAGTAGGCCACAACATATCTCAGTGTTTTAGCTTTCAGACTCTTGTATAAGAAAAGATGGAACGAGGGTGAATAACGGTAAATGTCCTAGTCGCAAGTCATGAGAAAGTCACTCAAGAGCTAAGCCCAGTGGTACAAGAAGTTATCCAAGAACCGACTTCATGAACGTGCACCTCCTGAGTCTCCTGATACTTATGAGCCTTCCACTTCACGGCCTTGGAAAACTTACAAGGGGCACAACAGAATGAAGTCCATTAAGAGGGAAGCAATTCACCAAGAAAACATGGCACTGAGACGTCGTGAGCCTCACCAACCTGCTCCTGTCAGTAAGAAAGGGAAAGGTAGACGAGCCCCAAGAGCTGCTCGCCAAAGGAGAAGAATTCCCCAACCCCCTGTTGAGGTAGTATTCCTCCGACGAATCCCTCCTCTGCAAACCTGGGAAGACTTTCTCCTTGAGTTGGTCGTGTTGCCCGATGATGACCATGATCAGGACTTGCAAACCAATCAGGAAATCATCCCAGGGATGCTGTCTACCCATGTCTCCCCTCATTTATCCGATAAGGGTGAGGACTTAAAAGGCACCCCTCAATGGTCCATGCACGGTAAATATCTTAAAGATCCACTACACACGTCCAACAAAGGTTATGATGTAAAAAGATCCCTGATTACTTCCAATGAGAGTGAAAACGTTAAAAGCCTCTTTGAGTCCAATACAGGTGATGACCCCAAAACCTACCTGGCTCGGTCTAACTTGAGTGACGCCCCTAGAAGATCTCTCCCCTCTTCTATCCCTGATTCTTTAAACCCTTCTTCTCTCAACCCGTCTCTCTCAAAACATATCCTTGAGTGCTCAGACTTTGAGGCCCTTGATGAAGAGCTTAAGAGCTGTAATAACAATAAGCGGCATCAAAAGCAAGTGAAGAAGATGGTAGCACAAGCAGCTGGCTTTCTAATGGTTGCTGATGCTCTAGCCTCCGGGGCTAAGAACAAGAAACCCCTCGCAATCTGTAAAAGTTGATCGAGCGACACCGAAACCCAAGACCCAAAAGTCTCGAAGGACTGCTGAGCCCGACCCAGAACAACTGTGGATGGATACGAAATGGTAAATTTCATCTTCTTATGAGGTATGCCATGTGGTGCAAGTCACTAGAGGGATGGCTGGTGTCAACCAGATTGACTTAAGGTCAGGTAGAAAGCTCCAACCACTCATACAAAAACCAAAACAACTAAAACTTATGAAGTACCCAGGTCCGTCACTCATACCATACTCGAACACTCCATCTAACCCAACACCCCGTCTCAAATACCTGGGACCACTGTTGGTTCCATACCCAAATCTGTCTCCAACTTTCCTTATAAACCCTCATCCCCCTCAAGCCCCATCATGCCCCAATCTACTCACACTTATCCTGGCTTTGCAACCTAATCAACCAATACCTATTCCAACCATCCAATCCACTCAACCTACACTAAACCTGACTGCACAATCTAGCCAGCCTACACCCATTATGACTGTTCAATCCATTCAACCTATCCCGATCGTGTAATCAAGCCAACCCACATCTGTAAATAACCCTCCTTTACCTAAACCTGCTTCGCAACTCTTGTACCACCAAGACTAGAGTCGAACCCAGGAGTTCATGAGCCTGAAGATAACAAAGTCAAGTATAATGTGGTCAGACATCTAAGGAGACTTCCTGCCCTATTGAGCATCTATGATGGTCTCATGTTATTAGATGATTATTGTATGAGTCTCATACAAGCTCTCTCCCGTCCCAAAGTATATGAGACTGAAGTTGAGCAGATTGAAGTGGACCCCGCAATCCTTAACAACTGTATGATCATCACTTTCTCTGACGATGACCTTTAGTTGAGAAGAAAGTTTAACAATCGACCCCTCTTCGTAACTGGTGAATTTCATGCCCATCCAATTAGTTAGATAATGCTTGATGGAGGTTTTGCAGTAAACCTCATCTCGAGAAGAATTCTTACTGACATAGGGTTCTAGCCCGAAATCTCACACCAACGAACCTCACGGTTCAGGGGTTCAATCAATCAGGGGAGAAGCCAGTCGACACGATCTGTCTCTGTCTCAAAATGGGTGACTTGAATGATTATGCCCAGTTTCATGTGATCGAGATGAATGCTTCGTATAATATCTTGCTCAGTCGCCCCTGGATGGATGACCAAGGGGTGGATCCATCCACACTTCACCAGTGCTTCAAATATAGGAGGGATGGGAAGCCGTACACGATCTATGCTGACAAGAGACCTTTCCCCATCGTCGAGACACATTATGCGGATGCGAAGCACTGCTTTGCCAGAGCTAAACCACCCCAAGAGCCAGTTATACCCGCAAAAGCTGATAGTTGCCATTCCATGAGAAAGGTGGAGGGGTCTTCTCATAATGACATAGAGGATGTGCGAAGAATGCCCCTTAGCATGTTTCAGCAAGTGGAGATAAATGGCAAGGCACTCCCTCTAACTTCAATTCATGCCAATGTTCCTTGCCCCCCCTTGGAGGTATTACCTAAAAACCATGAAGGGCAAACCTCATATCCCATTCCCCCTACCCTAGAGTTACACCTTGTGACGATCGAGCCGAAACCCACTGTAAAGCATGAGAAATTCATGGACGTTGATCCTCTGGCACGAAGGGTCACTTATACGTCGAACTATCAAAAAGTCTTGCACATCCCCATTCCCCTCCTTAAGGCAAAAGCATCTTGTCGGACTGTTGAGGCTAACCAAGTCGACTAGAAGGTCTTGCCCATCCCAGCATCTTTAAGAGGGGAGGATCACACTTACCTTGCCCCATAAGGTTAGCTTATGTGAGTGACTCTCAAAAGGTCTTACACATTCCAAAATCTAATTCTCCCTGAGTTATCTAGACTCCTCAAGATTCTTCTCTTTCACCTTCTGAATGCTCTCTCTCTGAGCTAGGTTCTCATCAGCCAATCCAAAGTTCTCAAAATTCACCCCTGTTGTTCTCCAATCTCCCTCTTCTTGAAACTGACCCTTCTCAGGTTGTGCGAGAAATTAATATGGCTTCTACGTCTTGCATCAGTAAGATCTCAGTCGAAGTGGAAATGGTAAGGGAGTTAACAACTCTTGGCTGGAAGGTGGAAGCATTTGAAGTTGAGGAAGAGTCCTTTGACCCTCTGACTGCCGATGAAGTAGACGTTGAGGAGGCCCTAGAAGTTTTGGAATTTGGTAGACATGCCACAACTGTTGATATAGAAGAAATAAATCTGGGTAATGAAATTGACCCAAGACCGACTTTCATTTCAGCCATCATATTACGAGAAGAGAAAGAAGAGTACACCACTTTCCTATGATCAAACCGAGATGTCTTTGCTTGGCATTATCATGATGTCCGGTCTTGACCCTCAGGTTGCAGTTCATCGGCTTGGTATTGACTCATCCTTTAAACCCATGAGGCATAAGTTAAGGAGGTTTCGATCTGACCTTGAAATTCAGATTGATGCTGAGGTGAATAAGATCAAGGCAGCGAGTTTTATTCGAGAGGTCAAGTATTTGAAGTGGTTGGCCAACAATGTGCCGATCAAAAAAAAAATGGGCAAATCAGGGTCTGCATCGACTTTCACAACTTGAATGACACATGTCTAAAATATGACTTTTCCCTCTCCTTTACTGAGATGCTCATTGACTCTACGGCTTATTGTCAGGCCTTCTCTTTTATGGACCGGTATTCCGAGAACAATCAGATAAGGATGACCTCTGAAGATGAAGAGGCTACTTCTTTCTCGACTCCCTTGCTACACCATGATGCCATTTGGGTTGAAACATGCAGGTGCCATGTATCAGCAAGCCATGGCTACCGTCTTTGATGACATGTTGCACGAAAGAGGTAGAGTGTTACGTCAAAGATCGGGTAATGAAATCAGGAGAGAGAAATTCCCATGTTCAAGATCTTGAGCGGGTGTTCGAGCGACTTTGACTTCCCCCTTGAAATGTGCCTTTGGTATATGATCAGGGAAATTCTTGGGGTTTATTGTTAGGTATCGAGGGTTGTAGATTGAGCATGTCGAGCTCAAAGCAATTCAAGAAATGCCGCCCCCGACGAATCTTCCAAAGCTAAGGTCTCTCCATGGCAAGATCTCCTATATCTGAAGGTCCATCGTTAATCTCTCAGGGCGATGTAAACCTTATACATGCCTGTTGAAGAAAGACATCCATTCGAGTGGGATGAGGCATGCCAGTTAGCTTTGGAGGACATCGAAACCTATCTACTGAACCCCCCGATGCTTTCTGCTTATATGCCCAGAAGGCCTCTCATTTTATATGTGACCGCTCTAAATGAGTCACTTGACACTATTATGGTGCACCCTCGGTGAACCTGTGGTTCTCAGTTTCGGGGTCAAACTTCACATGGTCGTACCTTCCTCTTCTCAGGTCGGATCGAGCCCAAATTTTTGGAGTATTTTCATCTCGTCACCCGATCAATTTGATATGCGATACACATGATGGAACGGCCTGAATCGAGAGAAATTGAAGAGAGAAGCTCGCCGAAAACTTCCAAAAGTAGCAGGAAATTTCCAGCAATATGTCTCCTCGATCAAACGACTATATCAAGACGCTCGTGCATCGGATCAACCTCAAACAAGACCCATTACGAGCACAAGGTCAGAGGCTTCATCTGAGCCGAACCTTACATGTGATGGATGGTCAAGATTCGACGCATGATGAGTATGAAGTTGTTGCAATTTTCGGCCATCGGAATTGGAAAGTTTTCCAATTTGGAAAACTATCATCCGAGCACAAAATCGAGCCGTTTCCAATTTGGAAAACTGTCGTCCAAGCACAAAATCGAGCCGTTCTTTTTGCAGATCGGTCATGGCGACATGCTCGGCACGCTATGTTGAAGAAACTGGCAGAAAACACTGAGAAATTGGGTTACTCCTAAATCTAAGATGGCACATTTTTTGATTTTTTGTCGCGTCATGATCATGGCCCTAGAGTCCGATCCATGGTGCCAAAAGGGTATCAAAACCATCATCTTCCCGAGCCGATTAAGAAAAGAATAATCTTTTGGCCAGATGAAGACCAGAAGGACCCCGAACAGATCCCCGAAGTTCGTGAACATTGCATGGCCATTATGGGGACTGATTCAAAATTTCACAAATTATTGACGCAGGGACAAAATTATCATTTTGCCCCTATTTTTTTAATTTTCTTTAATTCATTTTAATTGTTAATTTTCATCAATTAGGTTAGAAATTGATCATGCACCCATGTTTGGGCCCCACTTCTATATAAGGACATACTCTCTACATGTAAAGCCTTCTTTCATGAATTAAAAATTCTTTTTTTGCTTGAGTTTTGGGTAGCGGCTTGGAGAGAGAGAGAGAGGAGAGAGAAAATTTGGATGGGTACCCCTAAGCTTCAAAAGTAACTTTACCTCTCCTCGCTCCTCTCTCTCTTCTTTCTCACTCTTTTTTCTCTTTTCTTTCTCTCTCTTCTTTCTCACTTTCTTTTCTCTCTCTTTTTCTTTTTTTCTCTCTTCTTCTTTCTTTTCTCTCTCTTCCTCTTTCCTTTCTCTCTTCTTTTCTCTCTCTTCTTCTTTCCTTTTTCCCTCTCTTCTTCTTTTCTTTCTCTCTCTTCTTCTTTCCTTTTTTCTCTCTTCTTTCTTTCTTCTGTCGTGCACGGTAGTGAACACTGCCGAGCATGACCTTCTCTCTCTTCTTTCTTTCTTTTGTCTTGCATAGCAATGAACACTGCTGAGCATGACCTTCTCTCTCTTCTTTCTTTCTTTTGTCGTGCGCAGCAGTGAACACTGACTAGCGTGACCTTCTCTCTCTTCTCTCTTTCTTCTATCGTACATACCCATGAACACTATCGAGTGTGACCTTCTCTCTCTTCTTTCTTTCTTCTGTCGGGCACGACAGTGAACGTTATTGAGTATAACATTCTCTCTCTTCAGTATTCTCTCTATGTCGCATGGCAGTGAACACTGCTGAGCTCGACTTTCTCTCTATTCTCTCTTCTCTCTGTCTCACACGGCAGTGAACAATGCCTAGCGCTACCCTCTCTCTCTTCTTTCTTCTTTCTGTCATGCACGATAGTGAGCACCATCGAGTGTGACCTTTTTTCTCTCCCCTTTCCTATCCTACACGGCAATACACACTGTCGGGCGTGACACTTCTTTCTTTCTCTTTCTTCTCTGCCTTGCACGTCAATGGATAATGCCAAGGACGACCTCCTCCTCCTCTCTCCTCAAGGAGCAGCCTAGTTGTCATGCAGGTCTTGTTACCATGCCCGTCTACCTGCTGTGCTAGAACAACCACTGCACCAGTCTTGCCACTGTGCCAGTCTAGCTGCCCTGTCAAACTTCTTCTCTCTCTTTCACCTTCTCTCATCTCTTTTCTTTTTCCTTTCTCTAAATAAAATACTTCTTTTTCGCCATCTCTGAAGGATTTAGGTGAAAAACAAACTAGACTTCGTTCCTCTTTTCTCTCTTCTCAAAAAATACATTTTATCTCTGAAGTGTTGGGTGAAAGCCAAACCAGCCTTTGTCTCTCTTTTCTCTTTAAAATATACATTTTCTCTAGAGGACTAGTTGAAAGACATTCTAGCCTTCATTCTTTTTCTTCTTTTTCTCTTTCTTTTCTAAAATACATATTACCTTTGGAGTACTGGGTGGAAAGCAGACCAGCCTTCAATTTTTTCTTTGGAATACTAGGTGAAAAGCATACCACCATTCAAACTCTTCTTTCTTTCTTCTTTTCTTCTCTCTTTTTCTTTCTCTTTCACTCTCTCTACCTCACTCTTTTCTTTCTTTCTTAACTGTACTAAGAGTCCCTCGTCAGGGAGACGTCGTAAGGCTATCAAATTGACATGGACTCCATGCTATTTTTCATTTTTCTTCGAGTACACACGTACGTGTGCGCTCACCCTATGACAAGGTGGGGTCCTCAGACCCACTTTTCTTGATTCTAATGTGTGTGTATGATCGCATGTAAGAAGAAATAAGCCAAGGGAAACAATTCCGAACCGACCAAATCCCTGGGAGCATTCTACGTGATCTAAGAGGGCGCTCATGCAAGTTAGCTTGAGAATGTCATGGACCCACGTGAGGTAGGTCCCGCCTCACAACTAAATTACTCTCTCACCTGTTGGTATTGTTGCCTTCCTCTTCCTTAAGCCGTTCACGAGAGAGCGGTCTCAGGTCCCGGGTCGATCTCGAACCCAAAGCCATGCTACCAAGTTATCTCGACTCAGAGGGCAAGATCGAGGCATCTAACTAGACGCATGATCATCTTATCCTTTTGGGGCATTGCATGCAGCCAGAGATGCTCTCAAGGTCTCGGGAAGTTTACAAGAACCCCACATAATTGAGATAGATAGCGATGAGCTGGAGTCTCAAACCCCAATTTGTGTGGAGATAGAGCAAATCGAAGATTGGCGAACACCCATAATAGAATATTTGGAGCACCGTTTTCTCCCGGATTCCCCTATTGAGCACAACAAGGTTCAAAGGTCAGTCACTAGATACTCGTGTTGTGATGGCTTTCTATTCTGGCGTTCCTTTAATGACATGTTGTTCAGATGCCTCAATCAGAAAGAGGCGAACCACATACTCAAGGAAATTCATTATAGGATATGTGAGCTCCACCAATTGGGACTCAAGCATTATGACCAAATCACAAGAATTGGCTATTACTGGCCAACCATGATTGCGAACTCCATTACCTTCGCCAAAAGATGCACATCATGTAAGATTCACGCGAGCTTTATTCATCAAGCTCTTGAACCCCTGCACCCGATAGTATCATCATGGCCATTTTCACATGGGTTATGGATAGTGTGGGACCCATAGACCCACCATCTTCTTCAGGTCATCTCTTCATTTTGGCCACTACTGACTACTTCTCTAAATGGCCTAAAGCTATTCCTCTCAAAAAGGTCCCAGCGATTGCGGTCACCAACTTCATTCGTCATCACATTATCTACCAATTCGGGGTCTTTGACCGAATCATTTCAGATAATGGACAACATTTTTGCAGTACATATAGATGGTCTGATCAGTCAGTTTGGTTTCGAGTGGAAGTATTCTACCATGTACCATCCTCGAGCCAACAGTCTCACTGAAGCTTTCAATAACACTCTTTATAGTGCTTTATGAAAGTTAGTGTCCGAGACAAAAAGAGATTGACACAAGAAGCTCCCTGAGGTCTTATGGGTCTATGCACCACCTTACGTGGTCCCAATAAGTACACTCCACATTCTCTCATCTATAGAAGTGAAGCGGTCCTGTCTTTAGAAGTTTAGTGACCTCATTACGGGTAGCCATTCACCATGGGATGACCGATAAAGAGCAAGACAAACTTCGTTATTGAGAACTCAATGCCCTTGGTGTAAAGAGGGTGGAAGCTCAGCAAGTCCTTGAAATCTATCTAGGTTGTATGTATCGGGCCTTCAATAAGTCAATCTGAGTAGGCTCATTCACCAGTGGGGAATTAGTACTCACAGTCAAGAGACCCATTATAACTCATGGTGGGACTAAAGGAAAGTTTGAACCAAAATAGGAAGGGTCATTCGTTGTCAAGAAAGCCTTCCCCAACGGGGCATACATATTGGTCGATTCTGAAGGGGAAGAGGCCATGCCACCAATCAATGGATGGCATCTGAAGAAGTATTACCCATAAGCCTATGTCCAAATTGCAAGAACTCAAACTGCATGGTATTGGTCTAGTCCGCAAGAACTCAAACTGCTTGGTATAGGTCCAAATTGCAAGACCTTAAACTGCATGTTATAGGTTCAAACCAAAGACCTTAAAATGCATGGTATTGGTCCAAGCCGCAAGACCTTAAACTGCATGATGTAGGTCCAAACCACAAGACCTTAAACTGCATGTTACTGATTCAAGCCGTACAACCTTACAACTGTGTAGGCACACGTCCACGCTATACAACTTTAAACTATAGTACACGTCCCTATAACATGACATTAAACTACGTGACATTTGGTCTTAGTGTAGGACTTTAAAACACACTAACATTATAGTCTCAGTAGCACGACTCTCAACCCGCCCCCATTTGATCTTAGTGTAGGACTTTAAAACACACTAACATTATGGTCTCAATGGCATGGCCTTAAACACGCCTTCTTTACACGGTCCCAGCAATATGACCTTAAAGATGCCTCCCCAAAATAACGGAGATGACGAAAACTTGAAAGAGCATCACGGGTAATAAAGTAAAAGAGAGAAAAACAAAAGGCAAGAGAAAAAAAAGAGATATATATGATAGGTGTGATAGAACCATCAACTATCATGAGTAAAAACATCTAAAAGAAAAAGGTGGACATAGTGTAACAACCATGGGTAAAACTGCCTCACAAAAAAATTTGATGAGAAAAACCAGAAATGACACATACCCTAAGGGCATGGACGAAAACCCAAAAGAACATTCAAATCGAGCGAAAGAGAGCAAGCATTATGATGAGGAGAATCTCAAAGCTTCTCCAACTCCCGGTACAAGGCAAAGGTGAGCTATGCAATGGTGGTCTAAAGAGGAAGGAGATATACAAATCATGAAAACAAGGGAGATAAAAGCAAGATAGAGTAAAAAAGGAGCATTCATTTCATGATTAGGGAGACACAAGTTATGGCCCATGGCCTTGAGCTACAAAAAAAAAAAAAATGGGGGAGAGTTGCTCATTCCTAAGCAAAAGCGCAGTACTCATCCCATAGCAAAATTTGAAGTTACGAGTTGCAAGCTTGCAACCTCAAGTGGAATGAGATATTAAAGACGGAAAAAAAACATTCATCTTCAAGCGCAAAGAAAGGCTACATGTCATGGCTCAAGGCCTTACACAAGGTAAAAAGAGGAAAACTAAGCCAAGCACCCTCAAAGATCACAAAGAGCCTTAGAAGACATTTCCATCTTCAGACTTCTTGGAAGCTGCCTCCATGTGCTCCTTGATTCGGCCAGGCTAAGTTGTTCAATAGTCAAATCCACTGCTGGCACACGGACGTCAAGCTTACTCTGCTTCACATTCTCATCTTGAATTTTCTCAAAAGCCGGATTAGTGCTCCTCTTTCCTCACAATAACGGCGAGATAACCTCCCTATCTCCTTTAACAAGACCCTCAATTTAGCCACATGTTAAGTGTTGCGTGCTTCAAGGACAAATTTTTTAACCATAGCGGCATTCTACTCAGGAACACAGTCAGCTCTCAATGCACGCTGCTCTGCAATTTCCCTCTCGACATAAGACAGACAGGTGCCATAGAAACCCTGCAGTTTAGGCTCTGCGTCAGGGACATCCACAAAAGAAGAAGTTACCCATTTTTTGAAAATTTCGACAGCATCTCCCTTAAAAATGGAGATATGACATGCAAAGTTGCTTACTAGCCTAAAGCACCGTGAAGGACTCAGCGGTAGCTATACTGGAGGAACATGTCCATCCAGGATGCGACCTAGAAGAGCCCCCTTCTATTTTGATGCATGCAAGAACATGAGATGGCATGAAGAATGCATGCAAAAATATAGAATGACATGATAAATACATGCAAAATTATATAATGGCATGGATGGTGCGTGCCAGGATGTGTGGTGGCATAGCAAAATGCGCATGACTGTAAGGCCGCATAGCAAAATGCGCACAAAAGTGCAAGGCCGCATATCAAAATGTGTGCCAAGAGTGCCGGGCGGCATAGCAAAATCCGTGCCAAAGGCATGGAGAGTGCGTGCAAAAGCATGTGTGGCATGGATGGTACGTGCAATAACATGTGTGACATGGTTGGTGCGTGCAAGGATTTGTGACGCATGCAGAGCCATAAACGAAGCAATGAAAACATTTAAAAAGATCAAAGGAAAGGAAAAGGATCGAGTTTACCTCCCTCGGAAGCTCGGGACGAGCTTGCCTTCATATCCATGCTTCAAGCCTTCAAAATCCCAGGCCGTCTCTATCTTCAGAAACGCATGCTCTCTTTTCTCTCACTACTTTCTCTCTCTAAAAAAATACCAAAAATGAGGAGGAATGGTGAGAAATGCGACCCCCTCTCACCTTTTTATACTAAGGTGAAAAAGGTCAAAAAGAGCATTTACCCATGAGCCCTTACAAACCCCCAATCCCAAGAAAGCCCACTCTAAAAAGAGGGTTATTCTTTAAGAACGTCTATAAGGCTAAGGGCTTAAAGACACCTTCTACCCCTCATTCATGCCTAAGGGGTAAAAATCCCCTAAGGGCATAATGGTCCGAGACCCATCAAACGGTCTCGAAATCACATGGGACCAGGCTCATTGCGAAGATAAGGTCCGGCCTAGTGAAAATGGCCAGACCCACGTTGAAAGAAAGCCTAAAGCCCAGCTTGCCAAGGCCCACAAATGGGGGATGGACCGCCCATTTTTATCTCTCCCTCTTCAGGGCTCTCTCTCTTGGGCCAGCAGCTAGGCCAGGTAGCGTAACCGCTGGCCCAATGCCTTCTCTCCCTCTTTCCCCTCAACGCTTTCACCTCTGTCTCTCTCTCACTCGGGCCAGGCGGCCTAATCGCTGACCCGATGCCTTCTCACTCTCCCTCACTCTATTGTCCTAGGTCGTTCCCATGGCTAAGCCATGGGCACACTTTTGTCTCTTTCGTTTTAACCTCTTTCACCTCTCTACCTCCACTCAACATCCTACCCATGACTTGACCGTGGGCACGCCTTCCGTCATTTCTCACCTCAAACCCATGACTCACTCATGCATCTGACTCACTCATTCATCATTCTAAACCAACACCATCATTCATCATGGGGTTGCCTCACATACCCCATGGGGTAAACCATGACTCACTCATTCATCATTCTAAACCAAGACCATCATTCATCATCCCCGGTGGGTTGCCTCACATACCCCATGGGGTAAACCATTATCCCTAGGGAAACCTCATGGCAAAACTCATCATCCCGATGGGCTTATGCCCTGCCCATTCCATGGAGTAAACCATTATCACCGAGTTTCACTCACCACATGGAACAAACCCATGCCCCAGTGAGACTCACTCACCTCACAAAGGCAACCGATACCTAGGAGAGTCTCATGCACCCCATGGAGCAGACCACCATCTCCAAAGAGCACCCATGTGGTTCAAGGCGCCAACCATATCCCTAGGGAGTCCCATTCACCTCGTAGCATCCCGATGAACCTTTGCCATGCCCATGGGGTACACCATTATCACCAAGGAGTTTCATTCACCTCAGGGAACGAACCCATGCCCCACTGAGACTCACTCACCTCACAAAGGAAACCGATACCTCGGGGGGTCTCATGCGCCCCATGGTGCAGACCACCACCTCCAAAAGAACCCCCATATTGGTCATGGCGTGAACCATCATCCCCAGGGAGCTTAAATCACTATCCCCCTTTAAAACCTCATCAACCTCAGTGGGCTTCACCCATCTCATAAAACTAGCTTAACTGCCTGGCAGACCTATGCCTCGCCCATGCCATGAGGTTAAACCATGAACCCCCATGTGACCATTTTACTCGGCTTCACTCAAGCTCTTTGATCATCATTTGAAAACATGAATGAGCACTCCCATCTAAGCCAATACCATCCCCAGTGACCTCATCACATGCACTATCCAAACCCTTGGATGGTCGCCCAGATAGAATACTTCACCATGGGTGAGTTCATCTTTACCCCCATTATCAACCCCCATACATACCCATAGGTAATTGACTTTAATTTATGTTATAAACAATATTATGACCTATTATAAATTATAGTTATGTAGTACATACTATTATAAATATTAGTAATTAGCCTTTTTAATATTAGTAATTATAATATTACCATATACTAGAAAATCAGGCTAAGTAGTTTCATTCAGAAAACGAAACATGTAATTTTGTTTGAACAATTCCATAACAAATTCATGGTAAAGAAATGGTTTCTTCTCAGCTCTTTTATCTGCATAGGATGTTTTCTTGTTATTGTATGTTGAATTTGAAATTTATTGCTTTTGTAGAAATCCTGGTCATTATCCTCAAAAATAGAAAGTTATTGGAGAGGAGGCTTAATGGGAACTGAGGTTTCTACCTCTCATTGTGTTTTTTCACTCTGTGCTGGTCTTTATCATGTTATTCTTGATGAGTATTTACTTTCTTTTTGCAATTGGAAAAGTTTTATACAAGTGCGAGGCTCTAGACAATCAAATTAGGGTGCACCTCAAAATTTTCACTGGAATAGGTTATTTCGATGCTTAAATATCCTAAAATTGATCATCTCTACCTCATGATGTATGGATATAAGGATTTCAAGTTTTGAAACTAATGCATTTTATAATACATTTTTAGACCGTCAATTTTTCAGTTTTCATAGATCCGTTTGATCTAAATTATTTTTAAAGCTTTAGATTTTATAATTAGAGATGGAAATATATTTTAACACTATCACAAAGATTTCAAGTATTGAAACCACATTTCTCGATACTTTTTGAAGGTGCGCTTTACTTTGATTGTTTAGAGCCGCTTTTATACAAACTGCACCCTTTGCAATTTGATCATATTTTTTATGTTTTCCTTTTTGACAAGGGTGCTTTCAATTTTCATAATTGTTTCCTTTAAATCTTGTTTTTGTAAGAGAGTACGCTAATAATGCCCAAGAAATAAGGCACAAATAAAAAAACAGAGTTAAGGTTTATTAGTAATGTAGAAGGGAAAGTATACGATGATACTATTTACTTTTCGTACAAGGTGGTTACATTGATCTTAACTATTGGATGTGAAATTGGGTGGCTCTCCAATTATTCCATCGACCTAGCTCAAACTCCAAAAGAAATCAGGCAAAATATGAAGGATCTCAATTGTGATTTAATGACAAATGAGCTGAAGCTAACAAAGCCTAGCTTCAATGGCTTTTCTATGGGTCCAAGCACACCCAAAATAGAACTAATGGCTCATTTGGCTCTATGAGTTTATAGACCTTGGTTTTGAATCAAAACCTTATTAGGCTAAAACTTGGTTATTGAAACAGAATGGTACCTCAGTTGTACAAATCTCATATTTGGATCATCTTTTTGTATAGCCTAGTTTGCTATTAGCGTTTGGTATATATGACCGTTCGACATGAAAATATTTGCATATGTAGGCACAGTTATGCAAATATCATATTTGGATCATCTTTCTGTATAACGTAGTTTTCTATTGGGGGTTAGTATATGTGACTGTTCGACAGGAAAATATTTACATGAAAAATATTTACATAGGAAAATAGTTTGTAGAAAAAAGTTACCCAACCATTATTTTTCCCATGTTTGGTAAATATAGTTGGAAACAAGTATAGAGAGATGACATACGAAATTTGAAATTTTGAGATAGTTTTTCTATTTAAAAATTTTGAGATAGTTTTTCTATCTAAAAATTGAGACAGTTTCTCTCTAAAATAAGTTTGAAGTTTGAGATTGCTTCTCTCTCGGGAAACTTTGCGATTGCTTTTATGTCTGAAAACTTTTAGATTGTTCCTCTCCAAAAATTTTGAGATAATTTCTCTCCAAAAAATTTTAGGCAGTTTCTCTCTCTTAATTTTGATATAGTTTCTCTCCTCAAAAATTAAGATACTTTCTCTCTGCAAAACCTAAAATTTGAGAAAATTTCTCTCTCTAAAACTTAAAAGTTGAGATAATTTGTCTCTAAAAATTTTTAAGATAGTTTCTCTCTCTAGAAATTTGTAGGTAGTTTCCCTCTCTAAAATTTTAAGATTCTTTCTCTCTAAAAGTTAAAATTGGAGATAAGTTCTCCTCTTCCCTCTCTAAAAAATTTCTATGTTGTTTCTCTCTATTAAATTTGATGTGATTTTTCTCTTTAAAATTTTAAGATACTTCCCCTCTGTAACAATCCTAAAAATTTC
>NW_006496564.1:1671279-1698476 GCF_000471905.2 Amborella trichopoda | reverse complement strand
CACTTTTAACGGCAGTACGTAATTCAAAGGATTTTACAAAATACCCTACTGGCGTCCCAAGTAGGTCACCTATATACCCCATCAGCGTCCTGATGGGTCCACTTAATCCCTATCGGCGTCCCAGATAGGTCCACTTAATCCCTGCAGGTCCACTTATACCTCACCGGCGTATCGGATGAGTCCACTTAATCCCTACCGGCGTCCCAGATAGGTCCACTTATACCTCACCGACGAACCGGATGAGTCCACTTGCATACTTAAATTATTTCTAAATCTCTTTAAACATTCGAAAGCGGCAATATCATGTACCCAATATATCACTGAAATCATTAATATGAATTTCACTGAAACCATTAATAACAGTCACTTTCAATAACATTTCTAAAATAACCAATCAAATATTTTGGGCTCAAATTTAGAAAGGTAGCAGTTCGTAAAGACGTTCTAGCATAATTGCCAATTTAATATATATAGAAAAACTCTTATAGAAATTCAAGAATACGGAATTATCACATTTTATGAGATATCAATTCACAAATAAACATTTCACAACAATACTATAATCAATTGCAAAAATGTCTATTATTTTTTTAAATAATAAGGCAGTCATTTGCACATGAATTTCACAATGTCTAAATATTCAAAACAGTAGAAAGAAATATCACAATTTTACTAAAAGCAGAAATATCACATTTATTTTTAACAATAAACAAGAAAAATAAATAAATTTATTTTTCTAATTTACAGCATTCAAAATTTCTAACATAGATAAAATATCACAATTTTTATTAAAAAGATTATTTTTCAAGATAATGAGGTCACGCGCGCATAAAATTTATCGCGCCTAAAATTCATGATAATAAGCAGAAATAATTATTTCATTTTATTTTTAAAAAGAATGGATTATTTTTCGAGACAATGGGGCCAATTACACACAAAACTTATAAAATAAAGATCATGGACGGAAATATCATTATTTATTAAAAACAGACTATTTTTCAGGAAGACGATGTCACTTACCGACAAATATTTGAGAGGGAGCTTCCGATAAATTTCGGTTCGAGAGAGGAGTTCACTGTGTTTCGACCAGAGAGAGAGAGATCTCAAAATTTTTTAGGGTGGGAGTGCTCACCTCCCCTATTTAAATTCTTATAACGTATTATTATATTATTTTCTTACGCTCTACCTCATACCTGAGGTGTCGCGTTAAGAGTCTGCTTTTAACATACGAAAACCACGTTCACTAAAGGACGTGGCAAGCAGCAAGCAGCAGCAGGTAAAAGCAAAAGTTTAAACCAAAGTAAAAACTTTTGAAAATAGTGATGGTCCCCAAGGACCATCATACTCAAACAGACCATCACCTATTTAAAAGCATCTTTTCTCCCTTTTTTTTTTTTTGAAATTTTAAGATTGTTACAACAATATCACTTCCTAATTAAAATTTTAAATTCAAATTCTAATCTTTCCCTCCAAATTTCCACATTCAAAATTTAAATGGAAACTCATGCTATTTTTGTAAAAAGTCCATTATGGGAAAAATATCCAAAATACCCCTAAAAAACTATAGAAATATGCAGCCCACAACAAGTCAACACGACTTTCTTTTATTTTCTTCATCAATCTCCCCTGGATTAAAAGAACTCATCCCCAAGTGCTAACTAGCAATGAACTACTCTAGGGCTTTCGGATCAATCGTCATCAATTCTTCTTTAGAAGTCCACGAACTCTCTACATCGGGGCTGGTCCTTCTATTGTAACAAATATTGACTGTTGTCACCTCAACAGGTAGGGATGATACGGCTTTCCAAGATCCTTTCTTCCTGGTCCCCTTTTTGTAGGTAGATGCACTTCCCACCTAACGTTACCTTCCTACGTAAAATTTTAAATTCAAATTCTACTTCTTCCCTCCTAATTTTTCCCATATTCAAATTTTAAATGGATACCCTTGGTTTTTATGTAAAAAGTTCGTTATGGAAAAAAATACCCAAAATCCCCATGTAAAACTAAAGAGAATATGCAGCCCACAACATGTCGACAAAACTTTTTTCTATTTTCTTCATCAATCTCCTCAGGTTAAAAAGAATTTGTCATCGAGTTCGAGACAGCAATAGATTCCTCAAGGGCTTTCAGATCAATCTTCATCAATTCTTCTTTCGAAATCCACAAACTCTCTGCTTAGGCTGGTCCTCCATTGTAACAATTATTGACTATAATCCCCCTAGCAGGTAGCTATGATACGGCTTTTCAAGATCCTTTCTACCTTGTCCTCCCCCTTTTGCTTAGGTAGATGCGCTTCCCACCTAGCATCACCTTCCATATCAGCCTCCCCATGATACTTATATAGGTTGGAAATGTTGAAAATAGGAGAAATTTTATATCTTTTGGGAAGCTCCACATTGTAGATATTCTGCCCCATCTTTTGAAGTACTCGACAATGACCAATCTTCTTGTATTTAAGCTTTTGGTAAGTGAAAGTTGGACTATATGATAAAGTGCGGTGTATATAAATTTTAAATTTTCTTTTCTTTCATCGACTAGATCATTCACAATATCCAATTACAAATAGAAGCTCTCTTGAAATAAATAAATACGTGTCTCACTAGCTAGTGCTATAAACAACTCGTTTATTCAATGGATAAATTTTGACGCATTGCTTTATGAGAATAGAAGAGAATAAAAAGAAATAAGATAAAGCAAATAAAAGTAGCTGGAGACTACCACAACTTGCCTCAGTACACCCCATACTAAATGTCTTCATCCAATGGTGCTCGGGATCAATGATCAATCTCAAATCTATTAAGTATAGCAAAACCCTCTAATAATGCAAGCATAAGGCCTCAATGCCTTAGCCTTCTTTATGCCTCATTGGCTTAACCTAGAGAGATGAGAGAAAGAGAGAGATCTTGTAGGTGGAGCGTGCCCCTTCTTTCTATATATGAGAGAGAGAACATTTGAAAGAGAGAGAGAGAGAGAGTATTCCTTAAGGGGGCACGACGTGCCCCCCCCCCCTAAAGAGACAACGAGAGAGTAGAGAGAGCTTAAAGAGAGAAGATAGAAGAGAGGAGGTGTAGAGATTTTGGAGAGAGGGAACCCCTATTTATAGATTTTCTAATGCTTAGGCTTTGCTATCCTTAGTAAGTTTAAATCTAAACCATTAATCTAAAGAGATTTGTGAGGTGAAAGATGTGAGCTATACATTTCTTAGATCCACCATCAAGATTTAAATGAAGGTACTAGGACCTTATTCTCTATTTTCTCTACTTATTCCTATCAAATATTCAAATAAAAAAATAGACACATACTTTCTCTTTTTATGGATATGCATTTCATATTCATATAATATTTAAATAGTCAAATATCTTGATTCACAAGACATACCATAATTTATTGGCTTGATTCTTAAACCAAGAATGCTTTAACACAAAATTAGAAAGCTAACTTAGCATGAGGGTGCTTGGACCAAAGTGGCAAGACATCCCTCCGTGTGTGAGGAGTGTCACCCTAGGTGGCTCCAAGTGGGCCCCACACAATCTCCATGTTATTTATTATTAAGAAATAATAATGGGCCCCCACCTTTCATTGTGGGTCTCATATGTTAAGTTGATTAAAAAATAATTTTTAGATAATTATAAACAAGATTTATTTATTTTTTATTATTTGAAACATTGAAAATTGATTTCTCATAATATAAATCCAAATGGTAAAAATAAAATATCAAGGCAATCATAAAAATTCAAATAATCAGTCTAAAAACTAAATAATCAACTGTGGGCTACAATCTACACTTGCTCTATCAAACTGATGACCCACAGTCTACTACAGGGGCTCATGATTGGGTGACCAAAGTTGGCCAATAGGCTAGGGGACAAAATCTCATTCTATGGACTATAGGTTTTCCCCTAAAGATGAATCCATGGTTCCTTAGACCATGATACAATCACAGCTCTATGGTGCATAGGAGTAATTTCTCACACATGTATACACTTCACCCCTAAAGGTGGTTCGCTTTCTCCATTTGGCTATCTATGTACATGCCATGTGATGGTTCATGAATGAGGCTTTGGCCTAATCTCTAAAGAGTAACCATCATACACAAAGGTTACACAGTCTCTCAGTTCATTCATCCGAACTACTCCTTCCTCATCAAGGGATGACCTGCAGAACCATCATCAGACTATGAGCATAATTTTAGTACTTGTCTTTCTGGGTTAGGTCCTTTCTTCTACAATTCCTTCTATATTGTTGCTTTTGGTGGTTGCTTACAGCATTGCTCATGTGGCTAAATGGCCTGATCCTTTGAATTTTGGTCAGATTGTTGACATAAACATGATTTTTTTTTTTCTGGATTTTGATTTTTTCTACATTTCAGCACACTTCATCCATACTTACGGAAATAAAGCTGTTGTGGTCTCATCCTTCTCTTTTTCTATGTTCTTTATTCTCATTGGGAAAATGAGGTTTGTATTTGATATTTCTTTGTGGTTTGTTGGCATCGTTTGAGAAGATGGTTTGTTTATATTGATTGGGAGATTGGGCAGTTCTCTTTTTTGGAAAAGCTCATTCTGATTTCGTACATGGTATTTTTGATATTACAATTTGTAGATGTATCGGTTTACATACCTATGTAATACAGTTACCTCTTCTCAAAAAGTAGATATCTCTCTATTGGGTTGTTCGCATTGGCTGGGAGATTAAACTTCTTTTTTTTTATCATTTTCTTCCCTTTTCTTTGAATTGTTTGCATTAACTAGGAAGATGTGTTTTTTTATTTTGATCTCTCTCTTTAGTCATTGATTGTTTACATTCATTTTGAAGATGACTTGTCCTTTTTGAGGTATGTTGGACTCATTATCAAAAAAATTATCGCTTAAATTATTTTCCAGTTTGGGATTTGGTCGTTCATATGCAAAGCAGCCTACCTGCCGCAAACCACAAATTGATTTAATTGCATTTTGTGAAAATCCAGTAGATGGCCATCTATATTTAGAAATAGCTGCAAATTTATTTTTATGTTGCAGTCAAACAAGGGGTTAACTTTGAGCATGTTTTGATGATCTCCATAGAGATTACAGGGCCACTTATGCTTACTTTTTGTTTCTTTTTTCTTTCTAGTTTTATTTTCTTGTTGTGAATCATCATTCATCCCATTATTATTTTTTATATCATCGGTTGTCAACATACAATGTTATATTATAGGAGCTGAGGTAGTATAGATTATTGGTTTTACTCTGATAATCTTGTTTGGATCACAGAGTTTTAAACTAAAGTATCTAGGATTTCTAGACCATAGCTTTAAAGGATTTTCACTAAAATTTGGTTAAAGTGTTTGGTAAACCCAATTATTCTCATTACGTTCTTTTATTTCATTTAAACACTCACCACGTTTTTATGGCGTCAACCCTATTTGGCATCTATACTTGTGTTCAACAAGTATTGGTATTGATACCTTCTCACCTTTTAGGATAAAATGAGCTTGGTGTCATGAATTTCTATTGGATAGTGATTTTGAAGGAAAGCTATTTTCAAAAATAAAATCACCATGCATAAAAAGAAAACATAGAATTTTTGGAATATAAAATTTTTGAAATAATTTTTTTTGTATTTCCTAACCAAACTGATAATTTTTTGGCTTTATACTCTATTTCAGTATTATTATCATCAATACCAATTGTATGTAACGAAGTATTCATTTTTTTTCCCATTTTTCTAATGGTAATGTAGTTGGGTTACAGACACATGTTGTTGCTCCTATATCAATTAGAATATCAAGATAATATGATTTATATCCTGAAAAATTAAATTTACCTAAAACGAACATATATCGCTTTCAGTTTTGATTATGTGAAAAGATGATTTTTTTCATCTCCTATTTTCATTCTAGATATAGTTATGGATTGTTGAGTCTCTTCTTGATATTATTGATTATTTTTCTGCTCATCTGCTTCTGTTTGTAGAGAAGAACTAGATCTAAGAAATATATGAATTTGAATATTCTTGTATCCCAATGGTTTTTGGTTTACTATAGCTTTTGATTTTTGATCTAGTTGTTCGAAACTCATTCTTCTTTCATCAATAAAATTTCTGGGTTTTTCAAAGTTTAATCTTTTATTAGAGAAGCGTAGATCATTAAAATATATGTTGTTTTCAAAGGCTTGGAAAGTAATAGACATACTCCTTTTTTGGAAGTTTTTTTGTAAAATTTTCAATTAGCCAATTAGAAGAGATCTCAAGATCTCGCCAGTTGATTAATCTTGGTTGGATTTCTGCATCAAAGTTACGAGATTCAAAGATTTCTACAAATCTACTGTCAATATTCTTTGTAGAAGTCTTAGTCACACTAATTCATTGATTGTTTTCCATTCTATTGCAAGATCAAAACTATCTCATTCTATTCCAATATTTTTTGTTTGGGTTAAAATTTTGACAGTATCTTGAATGTTTTTATCTTGCACTGAGATGAAATAATTAGGTTTTATTTTGAACCAAACTCTTTCAGTGACAAGATTAGATTGTACACCTTCTATTATTGCCTTAATAGGATCATTGAATCTTTTGTCCAAACCAAAGCAACCACGAATTTTGGCGTATCTATCTCTTGTCGAAATAATGCTATTATTTTGATTAGGATTACACCAATATGCATATATCTGAGTTTCTGATATTGCTTTATGAGTTTTGCAAATTTGATTTTGTAAAAAATTGCTATTTCAACGGAACTATTTTCTGAGGCTTTCGCAGTTTTATTACCACTAAAATGTTCAAAGTGTCTAGTATTCCAAAATTGGAACTTTAACAGTTTATATATTTCTTTTTTCTTAAGAGTCTTTAAATTTTCTAATTTAGACTCATCGATTGTATATTCTTCACGAATTACATCTCCTAATTTGGGAACTTCTTGATGCTCTTCATAAGGAACTCTGTTATATGTTCTTTATTCATCATGAAGACTATTTCTGATTATGAATAACTACTTTTTGATTCAGTCTCAACTTCAAATATAATTGGTTCATTATCGAAAATTTCTTCTCTGAAACAAATTTCATAATCATTTTCTTCAATGATTTTCATCATTTTCTTAACTTTTTTTCCTTTGAGGACAATTTGCAGCAATATGTCGTTCTTCATTGCATCTATAACATCGACAACTCTTTTTGGGTTTGTTGATGTTCTTCTTGACTACATGTCGTTTTTTACGATTGAAGTTTCTCTTTTAATTCCACTTCTTCCATTTGAAAGTTTTCTTTTTGAAAAATTTATTTTGTTTTTTTATTTTTGCAACCCAATTCAAAATTGTTTTTTAGAATTCAGCTACAATCTTTTTCTCCAAGTCCTTTATTGACTTGTTTATTTGCTTTTAAGTCTAAGCAATTCAATTTTTTGGAAAACAAATCTTATTCTATTTCCCAAAGTATCAGTTAATGATGTATCACTGACATACTTACTATATTCAGTGCTACAAATTTCATCCCATGGTTATAGTAATTTATGAAAAATTTGTTTTTTTCTTAGTTCTGATTTATTTTCATTCAGCATTTGGTACTATTTTTTAAATTCTTTAGCAAAAGCTTCGAATTCTTTAATGTTACAAATTCAATTTTATAGAAATTTTATAGGATAGAGTTTTAACTAGTGAAAAGGGGTAAGATCCTAGTCAATTTTTGTATTTTTTGTAAGATGGATGCAGAGGATAGCAGTCACCCCTTTCTCCACTGCTCTTCAGTCTGTCCTCTCTAGAGTTGGTAGCTTCGATCTCTAACTGGAGGTAGATCATGTCAAAGAAAATCCAGGACTTCTTACTCAGATTTTTCACCCTCCTTTCCCCTCGATGGGCATTCATTTGTAGAAGACTCTTGTTGCTGCTATACTATGGTACCTCTAGAAAGAGAGGAATTCTAGAATCTTTGAAGGGAAATCACAAGAGGCAGAGTACATCAGGAATCAAATCCTTCGAGGGAAGATCCAATGGGCTTAGACCCTCACGAACCTTAATAGTTACCCCAAAGAGGTCTTTTACTCCCAATTCTCAGATATTTTGATGCGTAATTCTAAAAAAGTCACAAGGTCCGCATGCTGGCTTCTACCTCCAATAGGGTGGCTGCAATTGAACTTTGATGGTAGTGTTCGACCAAATGATCCTGAAAAACCACCTTAGAAAGACTATTTTTACATACAAGGGTAGTCTGTTGTTTTGTGGCATTAATGAAATTGAGCTTCGAGCAGTGGAGGAAGGGGTCCTTAGACTTGACTGCAAACAAGACCCTGTAGCAATGGATTTCGATCATGGACGAAATTCAATTAGCCATCCTTGACGAAGAGGTAATATTTTGCTACGTAAATCGAGAAAAAAATGGCGATGTAGATGCTTCAGCTAGGCTTGTCTCTTAACGTCTATCATCCCTGTCGTATGTCCTTCTTCCTCTCTTTTTTAACTTTTCTTTTGTTACTCTCTTTATAATACTATGTAACTCTGAGCCTTCGATCAATTTTAATGAAATCTCTTGTTCACGTTAAAAAAAAAAAACCATACTCCCAATTGTCAATAAATAAATGAATGAATAAATAGCCATAATTTCAATTTTAATTTGTATTAAAATTGCAATTTGAGACATTTACACTTCTCAATAAGGTGCACTAGAAAAAATAGCTTTTGAAAGGTAAATTGTGGCCGTCCATCTAATCTGGAGCGTTGGAGGTGGTTGTGCATGAATTTGAGTAAGTAATTTGAATGTCCATATTATGTGGAACGCTCTACTATTATCCCTCAAATAAACATGGAAAGAGATTTTAAGCACAAGAAAATTGTACTCCCACGATTTTAACACCAAAAATCTTCGACCGCTTGGGTACTATATATCTCAGTTCTGAAGAATTATCACCACACAATATAAATTTTTTTTGGCAGAAGCCACACAATATAATTTATAGTCTAGGGGTGGCAATGGACCCATACCCGACATTCAAAACCGACCCAGGTCTGGGTATGGGTCAAAAAATTAGATCTAGCGGGTTGGGTTTGAGTCTAAATATTGGACCTGAACACCATTTGGGTTTGGATTTGGGTCCATATGGACCGACCTGACCCGAGAAGTGTTATTATTTGAATAATGTTTAATATATAATTTTAATAATATTGAATTAAATATAAATATCTATTTATAGTTTGGATACATTTATATATTTAACATAATGTTGGAATATATATATATATATATATGTTTTATTTTTGGGTCGGGTCCAATTGGATCTGCGTCTATATATATATAGATTACTTTTGTTTTATTTTTGGGTTGGGTTCAATTGGATTTGCGCCCGGCCAGACCCAACCTGTTTGCCACCCTATTTATGGAGCTCCTTTTCTTTGAAATTAAAAAATAATTTCAAAATTATCAAATTTACAATGAGGTCCATTTTTTGTCCTTATTTTTCATTACCGAAATTACCCCAGATTCGAGCTTTGAAGGGCCGGACTACATTTTTTGTTATTAAGGATAACTCAGATCCTTTTAAAGGTTGAACTAAACTTTTACTGTTAAAATAAATTTGATTCCTTCAAGAGTCAAAATTTATTTATTATTAATTATTATTACTGAAATTACCCCAAATTAGAGCTTTGAAGGGCCGGACTAAATTTTTTGTTATTAAGGATCACCCAGATCCTTTTAAGGGTTGAACTAAACTTTTTATTGTTAAAATAAGTTTGACTCTTCAAGGGTCGAAATTTATTTATTAATAATAATAATATTATTATTATTATTATTATTATTATTATTATTATTATTATTAATAAAAGCCATCCTTCCAAACTTCGAAAGAGAGAGAGAAGGGCTTCATGGAAGTGAGAGGTTATCAGGAGAGATACGTGTTTGGAGAAACAAGGGAGGAGAGATAGAGTGAGAAACACAAGAAGAGAGAGAACGAGAGAAGTTCGAGGTATATAAGTGAAGAGAGAGAAAGAGAGAATTTCGAGGTATATAAGTGAAGAGAGAGAAACGATTGGGCTTAAAAATAACATGTCTTTCTCACATTTGTTTAGGTTAAAAAATAAGTTTAAAGTGGCCAGGGGATTAAAAGATATGTTTGAAACCTTGAGTTTATCAAGAAATGAAACCTAAAATTAAGGGATATGGAGATATTTTCCTTTATTATTATTAAAGTAATAATCCTATCAGACTCTCTTACACCCATGTGTGTAGAACTCTAAAAGATCACCATTAAATTTGGCATAAATCTCTAGAAAAGTAATCATATAGGTATGAAACTTGACTTTTCTAGAGATCTGTGCCAAATTTAATGGTGATCATTTGGGATCCGATACATATGGGTGGGGGAGGGTCTCACAAGGTCATTTCCTTTTTTATTATTATTATTATTATTATTATTATTATTATTATTATTATTATTAAAAAAGAGTCAAAACGTAATTGGTTAGTGCTTGATGACTTGGAATGCTATGTCCTAGGCTCAATTCTTACAAAGGGCCCTCTCCCCCACTAACTCATCCCAAAAAGAAAAGATTTTTTTTTTTTAAAAGTGGTTAGGGTCAGAAGATATATTTTGAAACCTTGGGTTTATCGAAAAATAAAACCTAAAATTAGAGGATATGGAGATATTTTTCTTTATTATTATTATTATTTAAAAGAAAAAAAGAGTCTAAGCTTAATTGGTTAGTGTTTGACAACTTAGAATGCTATGTCCTAAAGCTTCAATTCCTACGAAGGGCTCTCTCCCCTACTAACTCTCCCCAAAAAGAGCTATGTTTTTTGTTTTCGTTTAAAGTGGTCAGGGTCAGAAGATATCTTTTGAAACCTTAGATTTATCACAAAAATGAAACTTAAAATTGGGAGATATAGATATATTTTTCATTATTATTAATATTATTATTATTTTTTAAAAAATCCAAGCTTAATTGGTTAGTGCTTGACGACTTAGAATGCTATGTCGTAAGGCTTCAATTCCTACAAAGGGCCCTCACGCCTGCTAACTCTTCCCAAAAAAAAAAAGCTATTTTTTTTTGTTTCAAAAATTTGTAATTCTTGACAACTTGAGAAGCTATTTTTTTGTTTCAAAAATTTACAGTCCTGTAGGTCCTATTTTTTTGTTTCAAAAATTTATAGTCCTATTTTTTTGTTTCAAAAATTTGTTTAAAAAATTTATAGTCCTGTAGGTCCCCCCCACGACCACAAGGTTAAGAGCCTTGCGCTCTACCAACTGAGCTAGGCGAGCTTGTTGTTTGACATTTCTCGTAATATCTAAAATAATATAATATATTACCTTTTGTGATGTCGTCCACGGTGGATATAATGGCATGAAATAGTTTTAGATCTCTCTCTTCACGCACTACTCTCTAAGATTTATGACATCAAGATCTCTCTACCCATTTTCTGTTTAAATAGATCACTATCATATAAGATGTCTCTCTTAGTTGTGTGAGATGGCCCAAATTCCTTGCTAGATTTAGTTAAGCGAAAAGTTTACATATAGCCAAGGCTCTAAATAATTAATTAGAGCATATGTCAAAAATTTCATTAGAAGAGTTTGTTTTGATGTTTAAATATCCTCAAATTGATCATCTCAACATCAAGATGCGTGGACATGAGAAAAAAATAGATTTCAAGTTTTAGAAATAGTGTATTTGTAACACATCTTTGAACCGTCAATTTTCAAGATTTTCAAGTTTTTCTACACTATTATTGAAGCTTTAGTATTTATAAATAAAGATGAAAACATATTTTAAGGCTATCACAAAGATTTTTAGTATTGAAACCGTATTTCTCGATACTATTTGAAGGTAAGCTCAAATTTGATTGATTAGAGCCTAGGCTCTATACAAACCGCTCCCCTTTAGTTAAAATTATATTAATAATTTGTTCACCCCATGGATCCTTAAGATGCCAAATAATTAAAAATTTAAGATCTTCAAAATCCAAAATTACTTCTTCAAAGGTAATACTTGGGGATTTTTTTAAATTTTTTTGCCCTCACTAAATTTTTAAATATTCAATAGTTGAATAAATAGAAATATATGATCCAGCGGGAAAATGCAATTTTAGATTCTAAAAATCTAAAAATTTAATATCAAAGTAAATTTTGGACTTTTAAATTTGAAAATGTTGGGGAGGCGAAAATGTAATTTTTGGATTTTGAAAATCCAAAAATCCAGTTTCCAAATAAATTTGGATATTCAAATTCCAAAATTGTTGAGGCACTAAAATGAATTTTTGGGATTTTTAAAATTGAAAAATTAAAAGTTCAAATTTCATATTTTCAAAATCCAAAAGTTTTGGGATGCTTTTTTGGGTAAATATAATTGTTGGGACACTAATGTTTTTCAAATTTCGGATTTGTAAAATCCAAAAACTTAATTTTAAAATAAATTTAGGTTTTTCAAAATCCAAAATTGTTGGGACTCTTTTTTCCAAAATCCGAAATTGTTAGGACACTAAAATGTAACTTTTGGATTTTCAAAATCCAAAAATTCAATTTTCAAATAAATTTTGCATTTCCAAGATCTGAAATTGTTGGGTCATTTTCTTTCGGTAAATATAGTTGTTCGAACACTATTTTGGTTTTTTGCAGTTTTTTGGATTTTAAAATCTAAAAATATAATTATCAAGTAAATTTTGGATTTTCAAAATGCACTTTTTCATGGGCCTTACATTTTATGATACTACAAGAAAACGGAGATCATACGATCATACCTTTCTCAACATATTGAACAAAGGGCGAGCTTTCTATGCTTCTTCTACCACATAAAACTTATATACTTCCCCTTATCTAACCGTCCATTTTTGATGGAAGCTTAAGATTGCCCCAATCAAAATGTCACGTCTCTACACTATTTTATTATTATTATTATTATTATTATTATTATTATTTTCTATAAACTATTTTTACATCAAATTGTGGACGTCCAATGCTCTATTAAACTCGTACTAGCGAAACATATAAAAATAATATTTTCAATAAAATAAAATGACCAAAATACCCTTGAAAGATTCAAAGGGTAATTTGGTTATTATATTTATCGATAAATTATTTTTAATATTTTTTATACATGCGCCCTAATGAGAAGGCAAGTACCAAATTTCATGTTCATACAATTTGTATAAGAAAAACTAAAACTAAAATACTTTGAGACGTTAGATCTAAGATCAAACGGTGAGTGGCTGTCTTGATCAAAATTGGACAGCTAAATAATAGGGGAAGTATAGATCTTCTATGCTGTACGGAAAATATAGAAACATTTCCCTTGAAAAAAATAGAGCATGTTCTCAAAATTTGCATGCCATCATAGAACGAAGCTAGATCGTCTCAGAGTTAAAATAATCATTGAGGACAACATTCCATAAAGGAAAAAGTTCATATAAGGTTGCAATCTCAAAATGTAGAATTACAAAATGCACCTCAATAATCCATCGAAGAATGTTGTTTTAATATTGAAATACCCTCTAATTGGTCATCTCAACATCGAGATGTATGAATCTGAAAAAAAAAAAAAAAAAAAGATTTTGGGTTCCATAAATAGTGCATTTGGCAACGCATTGTCTAGATTCTTCATTTCCAAGATTTTTATTTATTTATAGATCTACTTGATTTTGACCATTTTTTAAGTTTAAAATTTTATAATTAGATATAAAAATAGATTTTGAGATATTTCTAGGAATTTTTTACCCCAAAATTATATGTTAAGATAAAATTTGGAAGTGAGCCTCAATTAGATGGTTTAAGGTTGCAACTTTATAAAAACCACAACCTTACCTAAATCAATATTTACCGTTGCCTGAAAACTCTCTCTTTCTCTCTCTAAGATTCTAGATTGTTGTGGATAAATTTCGATAGAGGTAATATGAATGCTTATGAAACATCTAGATATCTCATTTTAGGGGTATGACATTTGAATTTTTACACACTAATCGTCGTTTTTTTCTTAATACCAAAATCTTGGTATCTCATTTTGAGAAGCATAATATTTGATTTCCTACATGTTTTTAGAATTTTTTTTATGGGTGCAGTTGGCATACGAATGCATTCGTAGTTGTAGAGGTAAGGTGCACCTTCAAATTTTATCATGGTATATAATTTTGATATAAAATGTTCTTCGGATTATCTCAAAATCTATTTTTATATCTAATTATAAAATTTTCAATTTCAAAAATGGTGAAAATAAAGTAGGTCTATAAACATATGAAAATTTTGAAAATAGACGGTGTAGATAATATGTTGTAAAATGCATTATTTCTAATACTTAAAATCTTTTTATTTTTCATGGTCATACATCTCGATGTCGAGATAATCAATCAAAGGGTTTTTTAACATTAAAACTACATTTTTCGATGAATTTTTAAACTGCCTCCGTAGTTTTACATTATAAGGTTGCATCATTATATAAACTTTTTCCTTTTTTTATTACACGTCTTTATATACCTTGTATTTGTAAAAAAACACGGGCGGAGCACGTACATTTCGCTACGTATACATAAGGAATAAACACATTCCACCACAAAATCCCAACTTTCAGGTTAAGGGAGAAATATGGACTAATAAAAGGAGCAATACACATTTCAAATCTCATTACGATTTGGTGGAAAATTGTCCAATTTCCTGAGGAGGAAACACTATGGACCTCTTTGGGTGCATAGATTTTAAGACATGGATTTCTAATATATTGGATATTGTCAAAATCCAGTTGTTTAATGACTAAAATACTTAAAATCATCAAAATCAAAATTTTGGAAATAAGATATACTTTTCCATGATTTCATTTTCACATCAAAACCTGTTCTTTTGTAGTTTCAAGGCCCATGGATTTCGCTCATTAGTTCCCTTGACTCAAAACATAGAGAGAATTTGGTAGGTATGAAAATTTTAGAGAGAGAAAGTATATAAATTTTGTAGAGAGTGAAACAATCTCAATTTTTAAAGAGAAAAACTATCTCAAATTTTAACTTTTAAAGAGAAAGTATGTTAAAATTTTAGAGAGAGAAAGCATGTTAAAATTTTAGAGAGACAGTACCAAATCTGTTTAGAGAGATGAACTATCTCAAAATTTTAGAGAGAGAAACTATCGCAAATTTTAACTTTTAGAGAGAAAAAATCTGTTAAAATTTTAGAGAGATAAAGTACCAAATTTTTTAGAGAGATAAACTATCTCAAAATTTTAGAGCGATAAACTATCTCAAATTTTAAGTTTTAGAGAGAAACTATCATATTTTAGAGAGAGAAAGTACATGCAAATTTTTAGATAGAGAAGCTATATCAAATTTTAGAGAGAGTACCTAAAATTTTTTAGAAATAGAAACTATTTCAAAATTTTTTAAAGAGAGAAACTATATCAAATTTTAAGTTTTAGAAAGAGAAAGTGTTCTTAAAATTGTAGAGAGACAAAGTATTCTTAAACTTGTAGAGAGAAACTATTATAAATTTTAGAAAGAGAAATGGCAAAAAAAAAAAATTAGAGAGAGAAACTATCTCGAATTTTAAGTTTTAGAGATAAACTATATCGAATTTTGAATTTTAGAAAGAGAAAATATATTAAAATTTTAGAAATATAAATTATATCAAATTTTAGAAAGAGAAATTACCTAAAACTTTTTAGAGATAGAAACTATCTCAAAATTTTTGAGAGAGAAACCATCGCAAAATTTATGTTTTAGAGAGAGAAAGTATATTAACATTTTAAATAGATAATTATATCAAATTTTAAATAGAGAAAGTACATGAAATTTTTAGAGTGAGAAACCATCTCAAAATTTAAGTTTTAGAGAGGGAAAGTATCTTAAATTTTAACGTTTTGAGAGAGAAAGTATATCAATGTTTAGAGAGACACTATATCTAATTTTAAAGAGAGAAACTATTTCAAAATTTTAGAGAGAGAAACTATTTCAAACATGAAGTTTTAGAGAGAGAAAGCTTCCTAAATTTAAGAGTAACTATATCAAATTTTAGAGAGAGAGTATATAATTTTTTTAAGAAAAATAAACTATCACAAAATTTTTAGAGAGAAATTATCTCAAATGCTAGCTTTTAGAAAGAGAAAGTATATTAAAATTTGATAGAAAAACTATATCATATTTTAGAGAGAGAAACTACTTTAAAATATTTAGAGAGAGAAGCTATCTCAAAATTATTGACGAGGGGAACTATCTCAAGTTTTAAGTTTCAGAGAGAGAGTATCTTAAAATTTTAGAAAGAGAAATTATATTAAATTTTAGAGCGAGTAAAACATCTAAAATTTTTAGAGAGAGAAATTATCTCAAATTTTTTAGATATACAATTTCAATATTTTAGATAGAAAGTATATTAAATTTGAGAGAGACAAACCATATTAAATTTTAGAGAGAGAAACCATCTCAAAATTTTTATAGATACACTATTCCAAATTTTGAGTTATAGAGAGAGAAAGTATATAAAAATTTTAGAGAGAGAAATTGTATCAAGTTTTGTTACCAAATAATGGACATGGAAGTATATTAAATTTTAGATAGAAAGTATATTAAATTTTAGATAGACAAACCATAATAAATTTTAGAGAGAGAAACTATCTTAAAATTTTTATAGATACACTATCCCAAATTTTGAGTTTTAGAGAGAGAAAGTATATAAAAAATTTAGAGAGAGAAATTGTATCAAGTTACCAAAAAGCGGACATGGAAGTGATTGCCAATAATCCATGAATTTTGTATGGTTTATCCAAACAAGAGATTTGAGGAATCCATGAAAAAAATCCTTGATATTGAAAATTCATAGATTTATTTGGATTTCAAATATCTGGGATTCTTAATTTCCTCCAATCCAAATGGGCCATGGTTTATTACTTGGACTCTTATATAAGGGAAAAGTTTATATAAGGTTGCAACTTTAAAATGTAGAATTAAAGTTGCACCTCAAAAATCTATTAGAAAATATTGTTTTAATGTTGAAAAATACTCTAATTGATCATCTCGACATCGAGATGTATAACTACGAAAAACAAAAAAGATTTTGAGTTCCAGAAATAGTGTATCTTACAACATATTTTCTATAGTCCATTTTTAAGATTTTTATATATTTATAGATGAACTTGACTTTAATCATTTTTAGAGTTTAAAATTTTATAAATTAGAGATAGATTTTTTTTTCAGATAAAATTAAACATTTTTTAGACTAGAATTACATGTAATGATAAACTGTGGAGTTATGCCTTAATTAGATTGTTTAAGGTTACTTTATACCATAGAAGTAAGGTGCATCTCAAAAATCAAGTAAAAAAAAAAAGTGTTTTGAAGATGGAAAACTTTTCAATTGATCATCTCGACATTGAGATATAGAGCTATAACAAAAAAAAACAAAATCTCAAGTCCAAAAAATAGTGCATATTGTAACAAATTATCTTGACCGTCTATTTTCAAGATTTTCAAGTGTTTATAGATTTATTTGATCTCTACATTTTTTTAGACTTTGAAATTTCTTAATTAGGAGCAAATATGGATTTTCAAGCCATTGAAAGGTTTCCAACACCAGAATTATATCTTTGTGGCAAAAGTTAGAGGTGTGCCGTACTTGAATAGTATAGAGTGGGCAACTTGTACAAATGTCACTCCTCCAAGTATAGAGTGGGAACCTTGCACAAACCTCACTCAATAATATATGGAAAAGATTTCTATGCTTCTCCTACAACATAAAAGATATATACTTCCCCCTTCATGTAGCAGTCTAATTTAGATCAAGTGAGCTACTAACCATTGAATCTAGATCCAACACCTCATAGTATTTTATTTTTAATTTTTTTTACTAACTATATGAATATAAAATTTGGTACGTTCCATCACGTCAATGGGATGCACCTAAATAAAATATTAAAAATATATTTTTGATAAAATAAAATAACCAAAATGTATTCGAAACTTTTAAGGGTATTTTAAACATTTTGTTTTATTGAAAATATTTTTTTATATTTTTTATAGGTGCGAGTTCAAGAGAAGATTGGATGCCCAAATTTTGGTGTCAAAACGTTTTGTATAAATAAAAATAAAAATTAAAAAATATAGAAAGTAACATCGTCATTGGAGTCATCTAAGCCGTCCATTTAGAATTGACTGTCGGTTAAAGGGCAAAAGTTTTATGATGTAGAGGAAACATAAAAAGCTTCCCATAATATATAGTTTGGAAAAGTGTTTTGTAAGTCAGCAGATTCACTTGCGCACTGACTCATAAACGTCCATCTTTACTACTAAAGATTCCTATGCAATGGATAGGACAAAAATTCTAAAAAGAAGGTTTGAAAATTTTATTTAATTTTTTATATTCATGATCTTAGATCACGGATCTCTACAAATTTGGATCCAAGATGTATAAAAAAAATGGGTGTCAAAGGGAGCCTGCAATAGAATACTATGAGTCGGGAAACTCATGAAAACAAGCTCCATATAAATTTATACTATTATTTGTTTTTTTATGATTCCCACAAAAACGAAAAATCTGACATATTGTCCTGTTTTCTTTTGTCCTTTTAGAGGGAAATGCTTACTTCATCAATATTGCCCTTCTTACATTTACATAAGGAAACTTGTTTCATGTGGTCTGGACCGCATGAAACAATGTGCGGTCCCAAGTGATAAAACATCCACCTTATCCAAATAGGTGGTCCATCTAAAATAATTGAAATTAATGGTCCAAATATTTTTTTCACAAAATTATTATTTCTACTTTTTAAAATTTATTTATTTTTCAAATTCATGATCTCCACGTTAAAAAATTACATGTTCTTAAAAATTAAGTCCAAAAAACAATCAGGGACTCATTTCTACATGGACTCATAGAAACCATATCCTTCACATATGGCTGATATCTCCAAATTGCGTGTCACAGTAAGGCTACTTAAAAAACTTAACCTGCGATTTGTTTGGAGACAGTTCCTCTAAAAAGTCTTCTCATATTAATTGCTTGTAACCTTTTGAATATTAATGGGAGACAATGGAACTCTATGTGTCATGTTGTTGTACCCTGAGGCCATTCCTCTATAAAAGTCCTCTCTCTCTCTCTCTCTCTCTCCCTACATCATCATAAGAGCATTGATTAAAATATAACTCATGGTAATATGAACAGTACTTGTCAATAGATATACATTGGAGTGAATGAGACCATCGACATGGGAGGGGAGGAAGAATACATCAAATACATAAGGATATGAATGAACACGTTACTGTTATTCATGACTGAATGTAAAAAACCAGTGAATGCTGGGAGGAAGAATACATCAAATACATAAGGATATGAATGAACACATTACTGTTATTCATGACTGAATGTACAAAACCAGTGAATGCGGAATCACTGAATAATTACATGAAGAACGAATGAGTTTATGTATATGCATATGAATGTAAAAAACTTTGAATGAATGAGGCAAAGACTGGTAAGATGCATGGAGAGTAGAGGACTCTTGATGTTGATGGCTATGGTAAGATGCTCAAAATCCATATCCATCAAGTCTGACAAACCAGTGATTCTAGTCTCCCATGCCCCTTCAAGGTTCTTGATCCCAAAAAAAGCCAGAGGAGGGGCCACCAACCGACCATTGACAACTTGGAAGGAAATCATCTTCTTAAAGAAGCTGAAGCGGCAGGGTGGAAGAATACATCCAATACATAAGGATATGAATGAATGAATACATGACTGTTATTCATGAATGAACGCACAAAACCAGTGAATGTGAAATCACTGAATAACTACATGAAGAATGAATAAGTTTATGTATATGCATATGAATGTACAAAAAAATTGAATGAATGAACCAAAGACTGGTTAGATGCATGGAAAGCAGAGGACTCTGATGTTGCTGGCTATGGTAAAATGCTCAAAACCCATATCCATCAAGTCTGATACACCAATGATTCTAGTCTTCCCATGACCCTTCAAGCTTCTTGATCCCTAATAAAGTCTGGAGGAGGGGCCACCAACCAACCATTGATGACTTCGAAGGAAATCATCTTCTTGAAGAAGCTGAAGCGGCAGGGTGTGAACATCTCCCCCATTAAAATTGTCAAAACCATTCAATTTTACAATGTCATCCAATCCAACGAAATCAGTCTCATCCAAAGGTTTCACAGTTTCTGTTATCAATCTCGCACTGGCTTTATCGATCTCCATATCTAACGATGCCAACATAGATTGGGGACTCTCACTGGAATGAACCCCAAGGTAGCTATCATTGAGAAAATGCAGACATTCATTGATTTCTTGGTGCTTTCTAACTAAGTCTCTACTTAGTTTGTCAATTTGGGCTTCCAAAGTGCTATAAGCATCTATCTTTCTTTTGCTCCAGTTGCTCTTAGCTAAGATGATGCATCTTTCGAAAACAGGCATATGTGTCGACTGGTCCTCTGGCCATGTCTCAAGCTCACCATTGGGACCAAAACAAATTACGCACACGTCAATAGTGCAAAGAGTGGATAACTCAGAAGCCTTTTTCTTAATCCCCTTCAATCTCATCTTAAATCTGTTGCTATTTGAGCTGGGAAGTCGACCCATTTTGATCTGATAATATACAGGAGCTTGTAAGGAAATGGATCCATTAAGCAAAATTAAGGCAATTTTTTGTTCTCGGTAAGCAAATCAAGATATTCAACAAGAGTGGAGACAGGATAATATAAGTATTTTTTAGGACAATTACAAATTAACAACCGGCATTGCCATATATTAACAAATTATAGAAGATAGACAATAAGTACTCTTTACAATTTCTTGTAAATATTTGATTTGAAGCATGGGATTTGGTATGAGAGTTTTTCACACCATATGGCTGGCATATTGGGATAGCCTGCATCCACGAGGTAGAATTTACCTAAGACAAATATGAACCTCCAAACGTCTGACAAAGAATAATTGCATAATACCTGCCTCTATATTCATCTTAAGGGAACTCTAAATTGAAACAAATAGCACATTCAAAGGTGCCACAAGAATCTTAGTGAGAGTCAAAGTTGGGAGCAGATGCTCTTGCAAGAGATGAAGTTAAAAGAAAATATGTATTTACTACACAAACTGCCCTTTGAAAAAGTCCTGGAGGTGCTAATTCCTTGTAGCTAGAGACACGATTTTCTAATTACTCTTGACTCAATTTATCAAAGTGCAGATATAAAGATGAAAATAATTAAACAGTAACTTCTTAAGAAAAAGGTGTGACAGACATCCAGCATCCAAGTTCCATTGGATCAAAGAAGGTCCAAGATTTGTCATACTCAACATCATGGAATTGGGAATCCAAAAACTATTCCCTCATTTGTGTCACTACAATTTTCCAAAAAGCACAAACAAATCAAATCATCCTTAATCCCATATATATCAGGCTACCTATGTCACTTCAATTCTTCAATTCTCCAATTTTCAGGGATGTTAGGTGTCCTACCCTAGCTGCATTTCTCTTAAGAAGTTCCTCATTTTCATCAATTTCAATTTTGCTATAGCATTACCATTACAAAGCATATTGTCGAGGCAACAACACAAACTTGATGAATAATCGAAATGTAATCCATACATACAAATTATGAGTTAAAATAGTACGAATGGTGTAATTCAGAAAAAATTATAGAAACTATATTATTAAAAAGAGAAAATCATACCAAATGGAAAAAGTAGACATAACCCATCTTTGATTTTCCTCTTTTACTTTTTAAATCTAAGGAAAGGACTAAAGAAATCGTATAATAAAACTACAGAAGAGCAATCGGCATTCAAAATAAAACCCAATTTCACCAACACAAATCCTCACTAATTAAGCAACCATAAATTTCATAAAATTGAAATAATTGATAAATTGATCAAATGCAGCTAAAAGAGACCAATATAATATACAAAAAATGAATAAACAATGAAGAGATTCACAACCAAAATCCGGCTTCTAGCTCTTAGCCTTCATTGAACAAGAAAAATAGAGCATTCCAAAGCTTGCAGGACCAGCTCCACTTGATCATTATCCATTGACCAATTCCATATATAAACAAAATAGAAAGTGCGTTTTTAATGGATTACTGAAAAAAAACCAATACTAAAAATAAAAAACCAGAAAAATACAGCAAAGAAAACCTATTCACTTTTTTTTTTTTTTTCAGAGAATGGAATGTTGTTGTGAATTTATCATGAAGAATCCTTACGCTACGGATATAATGTCGGTTCTATTTACCCCAAGTAAGCAAACCCACATATCAAAGTTAGATTAAATTTTGTTTTTGCCCATAGATTCTGACAAATACAACATTCTGACAAATACAACACACAGTTAGAAGAAATTCCTTTTTTTCATTAGAAGCAGAGAAAATAGACCAAAGCATCAATCTCATGGAGTCATCAACAGCCTCATACACAATGATTTACCTCCAACAAAAAGAAAAACCAGCAAAAAAAAATAAAATAAAAGGAAAACCAGCAAAAAGGAGAAGAAAAAGAACCTTACCTTTTGTTGAAAATGATGAAGAATGTTGAAGAAGATGAGACTTCGAAATGGATTATCGTCTCAGAGAGAGAGAGAGAGAGAGAAGAGCAGAAGAGGCAGCGGGGGTGAGAGACCTTTAAGCCGCTGTTTTCACGCTAAAACCCCTTTTATTTATTTGATTTTTTTTTGGAACGATCGTCTGGATTTTGAATAGAGTCCGGTTTGCATAGAGCCTAAGCTCTAAACAATCAAATTAGACCCTATCTTCAAAATAGTGTAGAGAATTATGGTTTCACTACTGGAAATGTTTGTGATAGCCTTAAAACATATCTTCAAATTTATTTATAAAGTTTAAAGCTTTATAAATGGTGTAGATCGACAGATCTATCAAAACTTGAAAAATCTTAAAAATTGATCGTCCAAAAATACATTATAAAATACACTATTTTCAAAACTTGAAATCCAATTATTTTTCATGTCCATGTATTTTAGTATCAATATGATCAATTTAAATATATTTAAGCATCAAAACGACATCTTTTAATGAAATTTTTGAGGTACGGTCAAATTTGATTGTTTAGAGCCTCAGCTTCATATAAACTTTTCTCTTTTGAATATACCTATCTAAATTGTAGACGCCGATTTTGAAGATATAAAAATCTGGGAGCATAGCGCGCACAAAGAGCTTTTTTTTTCCGTTAAATTAATTTTCCCGTTGAATTATCATTGAACTCATTCCTTTCAAATTCTCCTTTCCCTCTCTCTCTCTCCACTATTTCTCTTCCGTTAAAAAGGTCCCCCTCTCTCTCTCCACCTCTTTCTCTCTCATCTATTGTCACCGACTCTTCTTCCCTTATCTCTCGTATCCTCCAAGCAAGAAGTATTTGAATGAACCGGTAAAAAGCGAGTGAAGACAAAAGCAACAACTATGATATATTTTGAGTGTTTGAAAAATCAATTCGAAATGGTTAATCAAATATGAGGTCAGAAGCAGTTAGGTCCAAATCGGGCTAACCGGGTGATTAACCGCGCCAGTTTGATTCGGTAGAATTTTATTTTTTAAATGGATCAAAAAAAATCAAAATATATGAAAAAATATTGATAAGTATATACTAAGAAAATTATCTCTAATATACATAAATTTTAATAAAATCACAAGAAAAACCCTTAATTTTTCAAAACTTTACACAAACCTTTTTTTTTCCAATGTTCGGTTTTTTTAGACGAAAATACCTTTTATAGTAGTCTTTCTACTGTATACATTTTGATCTTTACAGTAATTTAAATACCATTACAAATTGAGATAGTATTACGGTATATAAAATACCGTAATAGTATGAAGTTATATCATGGTACTTCGATTACCGTAATAACTAATCTTCTTTTTACAATATTAATTGTTTGAATTATTACAGTAATTAAATTACCGTAATGTGTGGTGAAATCCTTACGTTAATCTTATTACTGTAATAGGTTGAAAAGTTTCAAATCGAATCTAATATTAGAGTTCCCCCACTCATCCTTATCCTCCCCGTAATTGTCCATTAAAGAATACTTTTTTTACCGAGTGAAATGCATGCTTGTTTCTTGATTGGAAGTTGAAAGTCGTGCACGAAACCGGAACCAAAACCAGAATCCAAAATCATATAACTTCTCTCTGACCGATTTACATTCCTTTTAACAAATCTCTTATGATACCCTGTTGAAACTTGAAATGAATATGCAGTGCCATTTCACGCCATTTTAAATCATTCGTTTTGTAATTTATAGAAAAATGGTTGCTCTCTTGTTAGGCAGGAGGGTCCCATTGGTTCTTTGGATCTCTTCTAGCATCTGTGTGCTCTCGGGATAATTCAACATGGATACTGACTACTATTAAAGAGCCTAATAATCCTGGTCGGCAATTAATTGAATATTTAAACAAAGTATTCTTTGCATACAATTACCAATTTAAGACCCATTTGCGAACAATTTCTCCTTCTCTCTCTAAATTGATATTCTTTCTCTCTCTATAAATTTGGTGTTTGCTGTAGTATCTGGTGGGCAAGCATCAGATAAAGATGAGAAGTGTGATACAAGAAGTTTTAGAGAAAAGGGTAATCCTAATATTAGTTTCGGTTTGAAGCTTTTCATACGATAACAAGAATATGGTGACACCACACATTACGATAATTTAATTACTGTAATAATTCAAACAATTACGGTATTGACAATACTGTAAAAAGAAGATTAGTTATTACGGTACTCGAAGTACTGTAATATAACTTCATACTATTACGGTATTTTATATACCGTAATACTATCTTAATTTGTAACGGTATCTAAATTACCGTAAAGATCAAAATGTATTACAGTAGAAAGACTACTGTAAAAGGGTATTTTTGTCTAGAAAAACCAAAAATTTGAAAAAGAATGTGGGTTAGGTTTTGAGAAGTTGGGGTTTTTTTTGCGATTTTATTAAAATTTAGCTATATTACTGATAATTTCCCTATATACTATCTTATTACCTACATTTATCTTACAAAAATAATTTCGAAATAACTTTTAATATTTGAAGCCTATGAAGAAGCCTCATTTAAGAAAGTAATTTCTAAAATGGAATTCATAATCAAATAACAAAAGACTAGTAATAGAGAGCTAAATTATAATTAAGTCCATCTCAATACTATATTTCCATAATAGAGAGCTAATTTATATAACTATATCATTCACTTAAAAAAAAAGGAAGGAAAAAACAAAAATTATTTCAAGGATTAAGAACACAAACGGTACAATGGAATTTTTTTTTCCTTTTTAATTAATACAACAAGCAAACATCATCTAGTAATCCAAATGTCCTATTTGCATTATTCAATAATTTTTTACTTTTATCTAAGCCACCCATAAAAGAGATATGCTATTACAAAAATAGGAGAAATCCTTAACTACAATTAAACAAGCCAAAATACATGAAGATCAAAGATAAAAAAATCATAGCGTTCATCATGAAACAAAAAAAGAAGAAGAACATGTTGGATTATTAAAAATAAATGGAAATAACAAGATATATGCATACATTCAAGTCCAAATGTTATAAAAAATAATATTAAAAATATATATAAAATTAAAAGAAAAAACAAGTTTTATTAAGCAAAATAAATTTTTTTTATAAAAAATATAACATTACAACAAAAAAATATAATTTAAAAATATAAAAAACATTATTCCCATATTCATCAAAAGAAATAATTTTTTTAAGCAAAACAAATATATAAAATTAAAAGAAAAAACAAGTTTTATTAAGCAAAATAATTTTTTTTATAAAAAATATAACATTACAATAAAATAAGATAATTTAAAAATATAAAAAACATTATTACCATATTCATCAAAAGAAATACTTTTTTTAAGCAAAATAAATATTTTTTTAGAAAAAACGATTTATCAAAGACCCCTAAAATCGAGCAACATTTCAAGCAACGATTTATCAAAGACCCTCAATCTTCTGATAATCAAATAAATCAATACACATTTATTGTAAAGGCTTCAATTATCTTTCAAACACACCAAATTTCATAAAAAAACAATTCGATATTGAAGATTTAATTGAAAAATGGCAAAAAATTTTGATCTATAAAATTTTCATCACATCAAGCAAGAAAAAAATTCATATAACAAAATTACTCAATCATAAATAAATTCACCTATTTTATTTGATAGTTGAACACTTTATGAGAAAAAATAACAACTCAATTTGATCCAAAATGAGCAATAAATTGATAAAAAATCTTTAATTTTGGATCAAACTTAGGTTTTTTTAACAGCAGCTTTTCGGGCCAAAATCGATCCACAATCTTCTATAGATCGAACAAATTGAAATACAAATTTGGTAGGGGTTAAGATTATCTATCAAACGCCCCAAGTTTCATAATAAAGGATTTGATAGTGAAGTTTTAATTGAAGATATGGTGAAAATTTCAAAAACCACGAAAAGCGTCATTTCAATTGATTGAAGCTCTGTTTTTATGGATATTTCATTCCAAAATAGTTGTTTTATAGATATAATATGATTATTTACATCAAAATACACTGGAAAATACCAAAATATAGCAGATAAAGAATAAAAAAAAAAAAAAAGTTAATTTACAAGTTTCTGCTGAAAAATAGTGGGCAACTGTTTAAATAACAGTCCGTGTTTCAAAACAACATTTATAACGTCAATAACACCCAATTTATCAGAAAACCAGTTCAGATAGCAGAAGACTAGGCAGTAAAGTAGACATCAAGTCAATTTGTGTACTAACTGGCTGTTTTTGGGTTACTCAAAACTGGGGGGTCCCGATTCTGTTCTAACCAGTCGGTTCTGGTTAGGACTAGCCATTTTTCTTTTCACAGTGCATTACAAAGTTTGAGCTTTAATGTCACCCATCAAGCAACCAAGATGCAACTATATTGTTAAGCACATTTTGCTCATTTATCTTATTTTTGCCTTTCTGATTAGGACGTTCAAAAAGTGTTTCAATTTGGGTATTTCTTAATTTAACTTTTTCTCATATTCTCATAACAGTGGTTATCTTTCTTTTTTATTGTTTTGAGGTTCTAGAGAGTATAGAGTTGAATAGGGATCCCATAAATTGCTTTTTAAGAGAGAGAGGATGTCACATCCCAAGAATTTACAATACTGTTATTCCTGAGATGTGACAGACAAAACATATATACATCTATTGATAGGACAAATTTACAATGGCGAGGTCTTATAAAGTAAATAAAGAAAGCTAGCACAACAACAGTATCTTCCAAGGTTGATCTT
>NW_006496564.1:1648255-1670822 GCF_000471905.2 Amborella trichopoda | reverse complement strand
CTAATTTACAGTATTCAAAATTTCTAACATAGATAAAATATCACAATTTTTATTAAAAAGATTATTTTTCAAGATAATGAGGTCACGTGCGCATAAAATTTATCGCGCCTAAAATTCATGATAATAAGCAGAAATAATTATTTCATTTTATTTTTAAAAAGAATGGATTATTTTTCTAGACAATGAGGTCACTTACACATAAAACTGATAAAATAAAGATCCTAGACGGAAATATCACTATTTATTAAAAATAGACTATTTTTCAAAAAGACGATGTCACTTACACATAAAACTGATAAAATAACGATCCTAGACGGAAATATCACTATTTATTAAAAATAGACTATTTTTCAGAAAGACGATGTCACTTACATATAAAACTGATAAAATAAAGATCCTAGACGGAAATATCACTATTTATTAAAAATAGACTATTTTTCAGAAAGACGATGTCACTTACCCACAATTATTTGAGAGGGAGCTTCCGATAAAAAATTTCGGTTCGAGAGAGAAGTTCACTGTGTTTCGACCAGAGAGAGAGATCTCAAAATTTTGTTTTAGGGTGGGAGTGCTCACATCCCCTATTTAAATTCTTATAACGTATTATTATATTATTTTCTTACGCTCTACCTCATACCTGAGGTGTCGCGTTAAAAGCAGACTTTTATCTTACGAAAACCACGTCCGCTAAAGGACGCTGCCAGCTGCATGCAGCAGGAGGCAAAAGCAGGAAAAAAGGAAAAAAGTAAAGGCAAAGCAAAAGTTAATCCAAAGCAAAAGTTTTTTAAAATAGTGATGGTCCGCAAGGACCATCATACTCAAACAGAACATCACCTATTTATAAGCATATTTTCTCCTTTTTTTTTTTTTTGAAATTTTAGGATTGTTACAGAGGACTAGGTAGGTGGGATTAGTGAGAGAAGATAAAGCATGATTCTCTCTCTTTCTTTGAAATTGTTAGTTATGTGAACTCACTTTTAGGGTGTGTTTGATAACATGAAGTGTCTTCTAGGAACTTGGAAACTTCACTTTACTATTCATGTTTGGCGTTTGTTTTCTAAATGCTCTTTCATGTGTATTGCGATTTACTACTCTCTTTATATAATACTTTCTTATAGTATTTTAAACCTAAAGGAAACATCATGCTCACAGGTTTTGCAAAGCCGACATTCTCCAATCAAGATTGAGTACCAACAAACGAATTGATAAAAAAGCTTATAGATTGGAAAATTATTCAGGATGAAATAGAATGTAAGCACTTGGACCACTTTGAATTTGGTTGTTAGATACCTTTCATTTTTTTTTATTTTCTAACATTATAATTGTTATTGTTATTATTATTTTTGAGTATCTAATCCTGGAAGTCCTTTCCTTATATCAAATTATCAACACACAAAACTCCATTTTTATCTCACTTGTCTCTTAATATTATTGCCATGTTATTATTACAGTTATTCCATGACATGTTCTTGATTTTGATAGACCAACTACATCACATTTTCTTTACATCACATTTTCTTTTTAGTTGTATTTATCAACAACGCCTTAAAAATTCCAAAGATTTGACCTCTTACCTCTGATCAGTGAGTCTGCTTGGCTTGGTAGGTTCCTAAGCTAAGTCATACATGATCGATTTGGTTGAATCTATTGATTAACCAATAAAAAGAGGCCTGACTCAGTTGAGTCTTGTGATATTACAGGACACTTGCCAAGTTGTCGAGGCAATTCACAAGTACTTATTCAAATTGCATATTTAAATAGGATAGCAGATTTTCACATGCGAATTTAAGTAGTGCACAAGTTATTACGTGCTCAAGTTATTACAGGTTATTGTTGAATGGGTTGATTTCTTACTACTTGCATTTTCAATTATGTATATTTAAATTATTACATGCTATTGTTGAATGGGCTGGTTTTGTATATGATCATATATGGATGCATGAATTGTGAATGTTGATTGACATGCGTCCCAAATGCCTTAATAGATAACATATAAATGTTGTGTACCATTATAATCTTGGAGAGAGAGCACAAATGTTATGTGCATGACTTGCGAATGACATATATTTTGAGTTGTGAATGATATATATTTTTTAGGTTGGGATATAGATGTATCAGTGGTGAATGTAAGTAGTGCTCAAGTTATTACAGAAAAATAATATTCTACTTTACTTTCAATTGATATTTTATTTCAAAAAATAATATTCTACAAATTAATAAAAAATAAAAAATATCTAGGGCTCAATTTTAACATTTACATCTTTCTTATTACTTAAAGCTAATCAATATATATACCAAGTTCTTCTTTAACTTCCCAAGATGTTATCAAACACAGAAACCATGAACCTCTTAAGTTCCAGAAACCATGAACCTCTTAAGTTCCAGAAGGTTATCAAAGACAGAAATCAAGAACTGCTTAACTTTTTAGGGATGTTATCAAACACAAAAACCAAGAACTTCTTCAAGAACTACTAATGTATAGTTCTTCAGAAACTTTCAATTTATAATTCATGAACTTGCTTCTAGTTATCAAACACACCCTTAGGGAGACTTTCAATTTATAATTCATGAACTTGCTTCTAGTTATCAAACACACCCTTAAGGAGAAAAAAAAAAAATGAATACATCTCTCTTGAGATGGGCCCTAGTTGTATTTTTTGATGTGCCCTTTCTCAAGTGGTTCAATTGTAAAAATTGAACTTAAAAAGCAATTTATATCCCCAGCAAAAATGCAAATTAGCATATCTCCTAATACTATAACATAATCCAACAACCATTTCATGAAAAATTCCTGCTTGGAAAGAAGACCTAACCTTATTTTGCTACCCTAAATATATCCATCCAATTGCATCTTCTTCAGTTTAGGCTCCTTTTCTATCAGTCTTCCTGCCTATTTCATCCTTTAACAAACCCCACTTTACGCATGATAGGGCAGTTTTCATAAATATTCATTTTTTGTATTTGGCAACATTTAAAACGCTCATAAATTTTACGCTTTACATCTATATTTTTTTGCTCCAAATTTTATTATAATATGCAATTTTGGTATAATTTTTTTAAGATTATTTGAAAATTTAGTTTTATACCCAATTATAAAATTTTAAACTCAAAAAACGGTTAAAATCGGGTAGATCTATAAACATATGAAAATCTTGAAAATGGACAGTCTAAATAATGTGTTGCAAGATGAACTATTTCTGGGACTCAAAATGATATTGTGTTTTTATTTGTTTATTAACTTCCCAGGAAAATGGAAAGATTGAGAAAAATATTGTACACAGAATTAAAGTTTGGTGGGCGAAGTGGAGATGTGAAATCAAAATTTTATGTGAACGCCACACACCAATAAAGCTGAAGGGCAAGTTCTATAGGACAACTGTAAGACCAGCTTTGCCCTATGGAGCAGAACATTGGACAAAAAAAAACAATATACCCATAAAATAAGTATAGCAGAAATGAGATGTTGATATGATGATTGGCAAAATACGAAGGGATACAATTCGAAATAAATCCATTCAAGAAAATTTAGGTGTGACACCAATATGCGATAAGGTGAGAGAGAATAGACTTTGATGGCTGACCATATGTGGCGCGGACCTAGTACAACACCTATTAGGAGGTGCGAGTTAGATTAAGTGGAAGACTCAAAAAGGATAAGGAGTATGTCAAAAAACCCATGGTTGGAAGCAGTGAGAAAAAATATGGGGACTTATGGCCTCACCGAAAGTATGACATTAATAAAGTAGAATAGCGGACCACGATTTGTGTAACTGACCCCAATTAATTGAAAAAAAGCTATGATGATAATGATTTACTTCCCAATCCTAGTGCATATTAGTATACTGCCAAAAGATATTCTACTCCCTTGGGAGTAGAATGTCCATTTATTTCCACTTCTAATTATTTTTAGGACCCCAAATTTAAAGGTATAACATCTTCAACCCATAGATTGACCTTCTTGATATTATTCTTTATTATATACCGAAGTTTATACCCATCGATTTCCTTAGTTGTTTCCCCTTACCACTTAGGTTTCCATAGATAAGCTATATTTATTCTCCTTCATCTCTTTGTATCCACTAACTCTATACTCTTACCTATAAGTATTCTTATATTTCACATTGCAAAACGAATCCTATCCTCTTGGACTAGCTTCTCTACCAACGTTCTTCCAGAATGTCATGGGAACCCTTGCCTATATTTTTCATCACAACCAGGCGGCATTGTGGTATCTCGCATTTGGAGAATGCCCTTGCTAACCCTTGCTCATTTCTCACTGTACCCAGATTCTAGTACTGTGTATTGCTTATGGGAAACACCCTAACATAAGTAGACAACACAGATTCACAATTCATGAAAAATTTTAGCTAAGTTTTACGTTGGCTGCTTACTTTACGCAACCCACCTCTTTTACTCGGGCTTGAGATGGATTAAGGGAGAGTTCAACATTCTCACCCTTCCCAAAATGTCTTACATTACAAAGCAAGGGCATTTCTTTGTAAAAAATTATTACTTAGGCCTGTTAGTTCACAAGTCCCTGAAAACATTAGCAAGTTCATATTCTGTCACTATGAACACAAACCCATAAAGAAGCACAAAAGTGGGAAGAAGAACAATATCCAGTGTCTTATGATCTTCTTTTGACTATTATCAAATTATTACATCTAAACCTTCAAAACATCAACAAGTAGTAGTCTGTGGTACAGATTCGAGAGTCAACAATTAACAATATAATTGAAAAAGTATCATTGAAAATATTTATATCCATATCTATTTATATTTAAAAATATCTCCAATAAATAATTATAATAATAGTAGTGCATACATAATGCAAAATATTGTTTTTAGATTTAATTTAACTTTTTTGTTTATACATTATTGCTATTGTTATTGTGTTGATTGTCTCATGTGGCAACTGTAGAAACCGGAATCTACACAAGAAAAGAAACCATACCGCATTTGATAAAGGAAAGAGTTTATATAAGATTGCAACCTTAAAATGTAGAACTACAGATGCACCTCAAAAATCCATCGGAAAAAAGTTGTTTTAATGTTGAAAACCCTCTGATTGATCATATCGACATCGAGATGTATGACTATGAAAAATAAATGGATTTTGAGTCTAAAAAATGGTGCATTTTACAACATATTATCTAGACCGTTCATTTTCAATATTTTTATATGTTTATAAATCTACTTGATTTTAATTATTTTTGGAGTTTAAAATTTTATAATTAGATATAATAATAGATTTTGAGATAATCCTAAAAATATTTTACATCAAAAGTGTATGATATGATAAAATTTGAAGGTCCGTCTTAATTGGATTGTTTAAAGTTGCAACCTTATAGAAACCACACCCTTTGACAAATAAATAATTAACTTATGAATGCCATACAAATTAAGAGATAATTAACTTGTGAATGCCATACAAATTAAGGGACGCAGAGAGTTTTATAAAGTAGAACCCGATCCAGAGGATAATTGAAAATTATAGTCCATTAGAATCGTGTCCTGTCTTGGTGCATTCAAACTCTTCTCCATCACAGTCCATTTTGATCACAACACAACTATGGTATCCTAGTAAATTAAATTACAACTATGGTATCCTAGTAAATTAAATTACATTATACTCGTAGTATTTTGTATGGTTTTGTTTTAAAAAATGATGAGTCACAACGGACTCGTTCGAGTCGACATGGGAATCGGTCATCCTGTGTCGATTCCAGTGAAACATGCTGAATCACCGGTTATAGAAAAGAACCGTCGATTCTCTACAATAAACCGCCCGAGACAGTTCAAGACTCGATGAACAATGTAAAGCATGAAAAATCATCACATTTTGGATTTTTTTTTATCAATTATTGGATGTTGCAGGCTTTGGATCAAATATTGCAAGCTTTGGATCTCACTTTTCAGCCTTATCGAGCATTATAATCGAATTGAAAGCTCAAATTTAGATAAAAAATTTACGGTTTTGTGAAGAACACGAACATTTTTTAGGTTTTCCGCCACTTCTTGGATTGCAAACTAAATACAACACTATTTTTGGTCAAATCAGAGAGTTCTTACTCATGATAGTATTATTGAGTAGAGATTATACACTATTTTCTCTTATTTTGGTTGATTACAAGTCAATTTGGATTTGAAGTCACGATTTCCGAAGAACAGGTAAGGGCTTCTTTTTTTTCCGCCATTTAATTGATTCCAATCGATTTTTAGCAAATATTTTCTTCATATCATAAGGTTTTGGTTCTTTATAATGTTATTGACCATAATTTATATCTCATTTTCTCTTTTTTGGTCGATTTATGGTGGATTTTTTATTTTGAGTCACGGTTTTCTCAAGAATAGTTAGGGCTTTTTTTTTTTTCCTTCGCTAAACTATAAATTTTAGATGAACTAAAGCACCATTATGAATTATTTCAAAAGGGTTTTTAAGGTAATATTATTCTTCATATGATTAAAGTATAAATATAAGAATAATAATTGCAAAATATTTTTTCTTGAATTGTATATTATTTCAGTATTACTTTGTTTAACTGTTATTGTGTTTTGGGTGTAATTTGTGGGATTAATCAATTTTTATTGCTCGATTTTTTAAGACATGAAGTTGTGGCTGTGTTTTTAGAAAAAGAGTTAAAAAATCTGCTAACTGAAAGCATCATTTTGAATGATTTCAGAGGGGTTTTGAGGATAACAATGTTATTCAGATGATTATTGGTGCTATTTGTGTGATTAACTAAACTTTGGTGATCATTTTTTTCAAAAATCATGATTGTTGGTGTTTTTCAATATTTTTTAAAAAATTATGATTTCTGAAAAATAATGAAAAACTGTGACCAACTTGTATTTTTCAATTTTATTGTTAAATTTTTATGCAAAAAACATGTATGTTGATACATAAAACATATGTATATTCTTGATACATATTTTATAATTATATTATCTTGATATATGTACTAGCATTGTGAATGACTATATCATTGTAAATATTAGTTGTGGCAAGTCTACATGTAGTGCATTGTGGATGACTATATCATTATAATTTTTTTTATATTGATACTATATCATTGTAAATTTTTTTTTTCTTGATTCTAAGTTGTACTTATACAGACTCTTTTTATCTACAATGTTTTATAAATATTTTTTTTTTGCTAGTAGAGACTAATTCATGCTCATCAAAATGAAGATTTGTAACGAGGCTATATGTAGTGGCATTGTGAATGACTATATCATTGTAAATATTTTTTTTATTGATACTATATCATTGTAACTTTACTTATTTATTTCTTGATTCTAGGTTTGGCTGATACAGACTATTTTTATCTATAATGTTATACAAATAAAATACATTTGTCAGTAGGAAATCACTCTTGCTTGTCAAGATGAAGATATGTGACGAGTCTACATGTAGTGGCATTAGGAATGACTATATTGTTTTTTCTTGATTCTAGGTTCACCTGATACATACTAGTTTTATCTATAATGTCGCATAAATAAAATATTTTTGCCAGTAGAAGTATTTTTCATGAACAACAAAGATAACTTCATGAACTAACCCTACACATTATCACTACACATGGTGATTATTTTTTATGTTGAATTGCCAGGTTCATTTTTAACCATTTACATATTAAAAAAGTTGAACCATAGCAAGATCTAGGGAAGACCCTGTATGGAAACATGGGGTCAGACATGATTCCAACAAAAAAAGATAAAATTATTTGTAATTACTGCTAAAAAGTGATAAGTAGTCATAGGTTCAAGCAACACTTGGCAGGGGTTAAAGAGATGTTTCTGCGTGCAATAGTATCCTTAGCAATGTAAGAAAGCAGATGACGACCATTCTCAAGGCTATCAAAGGTAAAAAAGACGCAAAACAGAGGATGGATGAGAATATAATTGGCTTATATACACCATCGAGCGAGATAGATCCAAAAAAGCAATATAATCATGACTTGGAGATGGCCACAATAATGAGCTTGCACGAAACGTACCAGAGGGAAAACGGGTTCAAAATTCCTGGTGGTTATGACATGGGCATGCATGGTGAGCCCAACCCAAGTATGCATGATGGGCCCAGCTCAAGCATGCATGGCAGGCCCAGCTCGAGTATGCATGACAGGGCCAACTCGAGCATGTATGGCGGGCCCAACTCGAATATGTATGGAGGGGTTGTTGGTAATATGTATCCAAAGGCACCAGATGTTGAGGAAATTGTTCCTGACTTATCTAGAAGCACCAATATTATAGGTCGTGGTCATATAGACTCATTTCCCTCAAAGCCCAAGTCACAACAGATGACCCTCAAAGGCATGGTAAAAGACACAAGGAACATATTGGGCTGATATGTTGGTAAATGATTTTACGATAAAGGGATCCCCTTTGATGCAGCTAATAGCCCATATTTCCCGCCTTTGGTCAATGCAATCCAGAGAGCTGGGCCAGGGTAAAGCCCTTGATTGCATATGAGGTCAGTGGGTCGATCTTAGATGAAGAGAGGTGGAGGAAGTTAGGAAGTAGATTGAAGAATATAAACAAGGTTCGCCAAGAACATGCATTATTCTCATGAATGATGGTTGATTGAATAAAGTTAGTACGAAGAAATATTTTAACTTCTTGGCCTATTGCTCAAAAGGTACAACCTTCTTGTCTAGCAAAGACATCTTAAAGAAAAAGAAGAATGCAAAGTTCTTGACACGACAATATGACCAGATAGTGGAGTAGGTAGGAGATAAGCATGTGGTCTAGTTTATTACGAAAAATGCGAGTGCTTGTGTTTCTACAGGTAGCTAGTTGATGGATAAGCAGAAGCATCTAATATGAACCACGTGTGTTGTATACAACATCGATCTTATATTAGAGGAGATCAGCGAGATCAAAATTGTGAAGGAGACTCTAGAGGTAACAAGGTTCGTGTCAAGATTTACATATAACCACTCTAAAATCTTATTTTTGTTCAGAGAACAATCTGAGAAAAAGATATAATCAGGTCTCTCGTAACCCACTTTACGACATATTACTTAGCTGTGGATTCCATTTGGGAATCCCAAGCTGCATTGAAGAGATATTTTACCAGCAAAGAGTGGTCAAACGACTACCTCTTGAAGTCTAAAAATGGGCTAGAAGTGGAGGGGATAGGAGGTTCTGGTCTCGATGTTCTAGTGTCATAGAGGCCACTGCCCCTTTGGTCACGGTGTTAAGAATGGTGGATGCTGACAAAAACGCTACCATGTGCATCCTCTACGAAGGTGAGGGCCAAATTAGCTATTGAGGAGATGTGTAGTTTTGCTAGTAAAGTGATCGAGATTATAGAAAGAAGGTGGAACACCAAATTGGGCCGCCCCATTCATTATGCAAGTACATATATATTTATATCCTTAAAATGTTTATATCTAAAATATTTTTTTAATAAAAATTTAAGTGACCTTTATCTATCTATGTATTTTCTAGGTTATTACTTCTACCCAAAATTTTTCTATTTGACACCTGAACATCCACACAAGATTATGGAAATTTTTGTGGAGAGAAGAAAAATTTTCCATCGAAACCAGGTAGTGGCAATACAGGAGGTAATATTTAATATTTAGATAAGAACTTCATTGAGTTGTTATATTTGTGAGGAATAACTAATGCACTATAACGAAATATTTTGTTTTAGCTTTCTATATATAAGGATGATGTAGGATCCTTCAGAATTAGACATTCCAGGAATTCTCGAACTAAGATGGATCCAGGTTAACCCCTAACTAATATTTTGTTCTTTCATATACTTAATCTTTATGAATTGTTCTTGCTCTTATATTGTTTTTTGCATTTTAATCCAGCTGAATGGTGGGAGATATATGGTAGTGATGCACCTCACTTACGGAGGATAGCAATCAAAGTGTTCTCTCAGATACGTTTTGCTACTAGGTGTGAGCGAAACTAGAGTATGTTTCAATAGTTGCACACTACTAGGAGGAATTGACTCGCTTCGAAGAGGCTTCATATGCTAGTCTACGTTCATTACAACTTGAACCTTTGAGAGCGACAAATAAAAAAGAAGCTTGAAGGTTCTAGGCCAATAGACTCTGACACAATATTTATCACAGACACAACAAAATAATAGATAATAGAGGAAGATGAACTAGTGTTGCACAAGAGAGCGTTCCTTGAAGCTATCGGTAAGGAAGATCGTGAAGAAAGTGATGCGCAGCATGAAAGAGGAAACAACCCGCCAACATATCCATAATTCATCGGAGATGTCGGTGGTGTTGCACCTAATGAGGGAGAGTGGACAAGGGGTATAAGAGAAAATAAGAGAGATGACGATTCCGAGACCTCCATATCCTAACCAAATTATTCACATACTAGGTCCCAACAGCAAGAGGGTAGGGATGAGTACGACAGTATAGGTGAGCATGAAGGATGGATAAGTATCAGGGATTTTGGATTAAAAGCGCAAAAAAACACTAACACTCAGGGATTTGGGTATTGTTAGGGACCCACTAATTTAAATGATTTGTTCTTAGATCGAGTCAATAAATTGTCACGTAAATTCAATCAATGGCACCTGCATGACCAAGATGAAGAATGACATCATCTTTCATTTTATTATTAGGTCATATTTTACGAATTGTATCATCTATTGTAGTCTATGTATGATGATATACTCCATCCATAATAATTTTATGATTCTCCTTTTGTGTGATATAAATTTAATGGTTAACAATAGTTAATACATGCAGTGGTTTAAAAAACGGATCGGTGCCCCGGATCGGGCACCCAAAAACCCATCGAATCGGTGAATCGGCGATTCAGATAGGGAATCGGCCAAATTGATCGGATTTAGCCTTAAAAAAATTACTAAAATTATTAAAAATCATTATAAATTTTTTGTTTTAGGAATTCAATAAGAAATGGGGGTAGTCCATTAAGAACTTTCATGTTTTTGCATCAATACGCAAATATGGAGATGTTCCTTCCTTGTATGAACTACTGTTAACTATTAAATTATCACAAAAGGTGAAGCATAGAATTATCATGGTGGTTAGGTACCTCGTTCACACCCTTCGGGTCGGGTTGACCTGGTGGCGTGGTTCCGGGTTCGAGATGGACCCGGGACCTGAGACCGCTCTCTCGTAAACCATGTGAAGAAGACATGGGCCAGAATACCAACTGATGAGAGAGGAATTAGGGTCGCAAGGCGGGACTCACCTTCCGTGGGTCTGTGACGCCCTCGGGCTGCTCGCGTGGATGCCCTCTTAGATCGCAAAGAATGCCCCCTTAGCCTGTGGCAAGTTTAGAATCGCCTCTCTTGACCTCTTTTCTTCTTACCTACAAAACACACACACATATTAAAGTACAGACAAGTGAGTTTGAGGACTCCACCTTGTTATAGGGTGAACGCACACATGGTGTGTGCTTTTTAAAAAATAACATAAAAGAGCCCATGTCAATTTGACAGCCTCATGGCATCTCTTTGACGAGGGACTTTTGATAAGATCTTATGGTAAGGAAAGAAAGAAAGGGGTGAGATAGAGGAAATGACAGAGAAAAGGAAGAAGGGTTTGAAGGCTAGTATGTATTTCAACTAGTCTTTCAGAGAAAAGTGGGACGAAGGTTGGTTTGGATTTCACCCAACTCTTTAGAGGCAAAGAACGGAAATTTTTGTAGAGAGAAGAAGAAAAAAAAGAATGAGAGGAATGATGAAGGCCAGCTTGGCTCTCGCTGAATCTTAAAAAAAAAAAAGGAATAAGTCGTTTGGCTCGACGGCTAGACGGATGTAGTGACAAGACTAGCGCGACGACTGGTCTGGCGTGGCAGTCAGACGGGCACAGTAATTAGACCGGCACAATAGCTAAACTACTCAATGAAAAGATTGACACGACCACTAATCTGGCATAGTGGCTGGACTTGCGCGACAGCTAGACAGGCACTGTAACTAGACTGGCACAACGGCTAAACTACTCGACGACAAGACGGGAATGGCGACTGTCTTGGCACAGTGACTAGTCTGGCGCGGCAGTTAGAAGGGTACGGTAACTAGTCTGGCACAACGGCTAAACTAATCGACATCAAGACTGACACAACAATGTAAGGCTCAGCCAGCCCTCTAGTCAAAAGAAAGGAGATCGGCTCAATAGTGTGTGCTGCCGTGAGGGCAGAAAGTGGGAAGGAAGAAAGATCGTGCTCGACAGTGTTTCTGTCGTGCGTGATAGAGAGAAGAGAGATGAGAGGAGGAGAACATCACGTTCGGCAGTGTGCATTGCTGTGCACAACAGACAGAGAGAGAAGTGAACATCACTCTCGACAGTGTTCATTGTCGTGTACAATAGACAAAGGAGAGAGCGCCATGCTCGGCATTTACATTGTCATGCGTAACAAACTGAGAGAGAGAAGAAAAATCACGCCTAGCATTTGCAATGCCGTGTGCAACGAATAGAGAGGGAAAAGAACGTCACGCTTGGCAGTATGCACTGTCACGCGCAATAGACTGAGAGAGAGAAGAAAAGCATGCTCGGCATTTACACTGTCGTATGCAACAGACTGAGAGAGAGAAGAAAAATCACGCCCGGCATTTGCACTGTCGTGCGCAACAAACAGAGAGGGAAGCAAACGTCACGCTCAGCAGTATGCACTGCCATGCGCAACAGATTGAGAGAGAGAAGAAAATCACGCCCGGCAGTTGCACTGTCGTGCACAACGATCAGAGAGGGAAAAGAACGTCACTCTCGACAGTATGCACTGCCGCTCGCAATAGACTGAGAGGAACATCAGACGAGAAAGAAGCAAAGAGAAAAAGAAAGAGAAGAGCAAGGAAAGGAAGAAGAAAGAGAGAAAAGGAAAGAAGAGAGAGAGAAAAGGAAAGAAGAGAGAGAGAGAGGAGAGAGAAAGAAAGATGAGAGAGAGAGAAAGAAGATTACCTTATGCTCAGGGGTACCACCAAAATTTTTCTCTCTCCTCTCTCCTCTCTCCCTCTCTAAGACGTGACCAAAATCTCAAGCAAAAAATAGGATTTTTATTGATGAAACTTGGGTTCATTACCTGAGGTGCGTGCTTGTTTTTATAGAGGTATGGCCTAAACATGGGAGTACAATCAAAATTTGACCTAATTGCTACAAATTAACAATTAAGTGAATTAAAGAAATTCCAAGAAAATGGGACAAAATGATAATTGTGCCCTTGCACCAACAATTCATGAAATTCCACTTGAGTCCCTGATGTGCCAAGAACTCTTGCGATCTTCCCGGGTTGGTTCGGGGTCTTTATGGTCTCCGTTGGTCGAAAGATGATTCTTTTCTTGATCGGCTCGAGAAGACGATTGTTTTGGTACCGCGTTTGCACCACAGATCAGGTTTTTGCGCCACAATCACGAAGTGCGAAAATCACGAGAAACATGCGATCTTTGTTTAAGGACTATGCCCTTTTCAGTGTTTGTTTGATGATTTCTTCGTTGAATATCGACGTGCAAGTCATTGTGAGTGTTTGGCGGCGAACGTGGCTTGATTTGGTGCCCGAACGACTATTTTCCGTCTTTGATCTTTTAGCTGGAATTTTGTTTCCAGTGGCCAAAAAGTGCAGCAACTTCGTACTCATTGTGCGTCGAATCTGACCGCCCATCACATGCAAGCTTTGGCTCTGATGAAGCCTCGAACCTCGTGCTCATAATGGGTATGATTTTGGGTCGATCCGACATGCGAGCGCCATGATGTGGCCGCTTGATCGAAGTGTGCTCCTGTTGGAAAACCTGCAACCTTGCCTTGAATCGTGATCCTCTCTCGTGTTTTTCTCCCAGCTCAGGCCACACATGGGGTGCCACATATCAAAATGCTCGGGTCGACGAGAAGAACACGCCCATAAAATTTGAGCTTGAACTGGTTTGGGATGAGAGAGATACAATCTTTCAAAGTTAAGCCCGAAACCCATGAACACAGTTTCCATTAATGGAAATTGGTTCACTGAGGGTGCACGGTAATAGCGTGTGTCCTAGCTATTCGAGTAATTTGGCCATAACTTGGTCTAAGAACGTCTGATAAAGCCGAAACTAGGTCCCTAAAGGTTTTCGAATGTTTCAGATCTAATGGAGTGGTCCCATAGTCATTTGACACTCTAATGATAGGGTTGTAGTTATAAGGTCCATTTTAGGGCGACAAAGGCGGATTTTTCTAAAATTGTTTCTACGTCTGCACTACCTTAAACTCGTCGGATTGTGATGAAACTTGGCAAGTGTTCCTAAGAGACTTTTATCAACATTCTTGATCCTTCTTGGGTCATTCTATTACAATTGGAAAAGTCTCTTCTAGATCAGGGCTTATTATTTTACGACTTTCGTAATCCACAGGCATTTTGGTACCTATGAACATAGGTCACAAATTTCTCTCTCTTTTATTTGCAATGGGGATACAAGTGTTAAAAAATACCCTTAAACAGCTGGCCCCGCTGAATTTTATCCTTCGAGAGAAGCGAGAAGGGTAACATTTGGAATCAAAACTGGTCCTGTGGCCTTAAAAGAGAAACTTCGTAGTCCCTGGATCAACACATCCGCTGAAGGGGTAGTTGTGCGAAGCTGCTTCTCGGAGGGGTGACCAAGGTGCTCATACATAGAGGCTTTTTTTGTCAGGGAAGAGATTTTGAGGGATGATTTTAAAGTCTACACCATGTTGGACATCTTGGGGGTGTTGTTGGCAGTCACACTAGGTTTTGCAAGAGACCTAGTATGACAGTTTCTTGCCTGTGAGGGATGATTTTAAAGTCTACACCCTATTGGACATCTTAATGGCGTTGTTGGCAGCGACACCAGGTTTTGCAGGACACTTGATATGACAGTTTCTTGCCTGTGAGTGATGATTTTAAAGTCTACACCCTATTAGACATCTTAACGGCGATGTTGATAGCCACACCAGGTTTGTAGGGTGCCTGGTATGACAGTTTCTTACTTGTGAGTGATGATTTTAAAGTCAACACCCTATTGGACATCTTGGTAGCGTTGTTGGCAGCCACACCAGGTGTGTATAGCACTGGTATGACAATTTCTTTCCAGTGAGGGATGATTTTAAAGTCCAATCGGGGGCTTTTTGTTGGCTTGCCTGAACGTTTAGTCTAGTCAGGGAGGGGTTTTGTCGAGGCGGCCTTGAAAGGGGTCTACGTTGGTTGCCATGGGTAGATATTGACTTGGTTTGACAATTTCTTATCTCGTGAATGATCTTGTTTTTGGGCCCCGATAACAAGGTATTCTGCTACCAAGGATTTTTTCTTGAAATGTTGGCTGAAGCTGCTTATGAAGACGAATGCTGCATCAACCTGCTTTTATTAGTCCGAGCACCCTTTGTGGGTTTTCACTTGGACTACGGAAAGTGGTGCCGTAAAGATGGTTTTCACCAACTTCCTTTTGCCCATGGCCTGGAGGCCATGTCTGCCTTTTGTTTTGTCCTTTTTAGCTCACTGTGTCCATTTCAGGTTTTCACCATGCCTGGTTTTTATTTACAGAACGCTTTTACTCATGGCTTCGTGACCATGCCTGTCCGTCATTTTTACTCATAGCGTTCCCCTTTTCAGGTTTACACTATGCCCGTTTTTTTTTTTTTTGTGGGGGCGTGTTTAAGGTCATGCCTCCGAGACTTGGGCAAAGTAGTTTAACATCATGCCGCCCGGACGTGCGCTACAGTTTAAGGTCATGCAATTGGACCATGATGGTGGTGGACGATGGTCTGTGGAGGCCATGGAATGAGTATGGCAGTGTATTAACTCATTTGGTGGAGATGGCGCGAGACTGTCTATGGATGATGGATGGTGTTTGTAGGGGAGGTAGATAATGGGTGACCCACTAACTGACAACGAGTGTGTGCAATGGTGGGGGGCACATGTGTATGGAGGCGTATTTAAGTTCATGCCACCGAGACCTGGGCAAGGCAGTTTAGTGTCATATGACCAAGATGTGCATTACAGTTTAAGGTCATGCAACTGGACCATTGTGCAAAGCAGTTTTAGCGTCATGCAGCCAGGACTTGCACTATAGTTTAGACCATAGTGCAAAATAGTTTATCGTCATGCAGCCAGGAGGTGCACTATAGTTTAGGGTCATACAGCTGGACCATTGTGCAAAGCAATTTATCGTCATGTGGCCAAGACGTGTACTGTAGCTTAGGGTCATACAACTGGAGCATTGTGCAAAGCAGATTATCGTCATGCGGCCATAATGTGCACTATAGTTTAGGGTCATACAGCTGAACTATCGCTACAGTTTAAAGTTATGCAACTGGGCCATTGTGTGGGTCGCCATATGTGAGGTGGACTCACTGGGGGATTAGGAACCAAGGGCTGTTCCCTGCTGGTGATGGAAGGGTAATGAGGACCGAGCTTGCCGGTGAGCACACGGACGGGTCAGCTAAGGGAAGCATGCATAAAAGTGCATACAAAATGCACGGGTCCAGTGGCAGAAGGTTGCGCACGACAGCATAAAAATGGTATGCTTGGCGACAACATCAGCAGAGTACGCATGACGATGAATGTGTTCGACAGTAAGAGGCACACTCGTCGGTAAGGGGTGCACGGCAGAAAGTTGCGCGACATCAAAGCGTGCACGGCAGTGAGAAGCGCGCGGTGGTGAAAAGTGTGTGGCATCAAAACACGCACGGAAGTGAGAAGCACGTGATAGTGAAAAGTGCACGGAGGTAAAAAGTGAGCAAAATCAAAATGTGGTCGTCAATAAGAAACCCGAGGTGGTGAAAAGTGTGCGGCATCAAATGCACGGCAGTGAGAAGCGCGCTTGGCAATGTGTCTCAATTCGAGTTCGGGTTCAAATCAAGCCCGACCCTGTCCGGCCCATCACCGTTTGAACTTCTGGACCTGGGTGTCATTTCTTCCTTGTGAGGGGGCTTAAACCCCTTTTACCGTTTTACCTTAGTTAAAATGGCCGAGGGTTTTTAGCAGTGAGAGAGAGTGAACACTAGCAAGCAAAGAGTTTTTCGATGGGAGGAACTTGCGGGAAAGAGGGACAAAAAGGCTCAGTGTTTGAACGTATTTTTCATCACCTTGGTCTCTGGTAGGAAGCAGGTCAATAAAGCCTACAAAACAGTGGAAATTCCAAACAGTCTCATAATGGCCCCAAAATTACTCAAGATCGTTATCAAAACTTCAAAAGACCACCTGCCAAGTTTCGTCGCAATCAGACATGTCTAAGACAGTGAACACAAAGAAACAATTCAGCAAAATTGGCCTCTAGCACCTTAAAACAGACCCTACAACTAGAACTACATTTTTGGTGTCTCAAATCACTAACGAACCACTGCCATTTGATTCGGCACGGTGGAAAACCCCTATGGGTCATGTTTCAGCTTAATCGGACACTCCAGAACAAAGATATGAGCAAAACATTAAAACAGGAGAGGGCACACTGTTCCCGTGTGGCCTCGCTGCACCAAAACACCATTAAAGGTAGCTGTTTTACAGTCACGGGCAGTCACTTTCGAGGCCCGTAACTCACTCGTTCCAAGTCAGATAGCTCCCAAATCTGGTGAGCGTATTCGTCTCATCAAGATGAACAATTCGATATATGGTATGCCACAAGGCGATGTCCGAGCAGGGAGAAACGCTAGAGAGAAGTTACCGATCCGTGAAGAAGTTGCAGAAATTCAGCAGCGACACCCCTTGCTCGATGGACTAAATCACAACGCTCGTGCAACTGATCAACACGAAAATAATTCCATTGTGTGCGTAAGGTCCAGGGATATTGTTGGTCTGAACCCCATGCATAATGAATGGTCAGATTTCATGCACGAAGCCGACTAAGTGACTGAAATTCCGGTCGCTGAATTTCAAACTTCGGCCAAAACTCAAAAGTCGCGAAATCTTCGTTCGAGCTCTAAATCACATTCCATTTGTTGCCACGCGATCGTGACGGCATGCTTAGTGCGCTACAATGAATAAATCACATAAAAACATTAGGAACGACCGCACTATTGATCCGAAGTTTCCAAGATTCAAACAAATTTCAAGTATTGTGATCATAGCTCAAAAACATGATTCATGGTGGTATCAAAACGATTGTCATGCCAAGCCCTATAAGAAAACAATAATCTTTCGTTTAAACGGGCATCAGAACAACTCCGGGTCAGCCACGGAAGATCGAGCAAGATCTCGAGCACCAGCATAGACTGTTCTGAAATTCCACATGTTGTTAGGCAGGGGAAAAACAGTCATTTTGCACCCATTTTTAGAATTTCTTTTAATTCAATTAAATCTTAATTTTCAGCAATTAGGTCTAATTTTAATCAATCCACCCATGTTTGGGCACAATTCTATATAAACATGTACTTCCTCATTGTAAACAAACCCCTCAACCTTCAATTGATTTTTTTTAAAGATTAAATAAAAATTTTGTTTCCTTGCTCGAGCCTATGAGTACGTCTTGGAGAGAGAGAGAGGAGAGAGAAGAAAAGGGTCGATACTCTTTAAGCAAGCAATTTTCTCTCTCCTCCCTCTCTCTCTCCTCTCTCTTCTCTTACTTTCTCTCTCTTTTCTCTTTTTTCTCTCTCTTCTCTCTCTTTCTCTCTCTTCCCTCTCTCTTATATCTCTCTTCATCTTTATCTCTTTCTCTTTCCTCTTCCCATCTCTCGCTCTCTCTCTTTCTCTCTCATCTTCTCTTCTCATCTCTATCTCCATTTGTCCCCTTCTAACACAACTGACGAGACCTAACGGCGGTTGGTCTTCTCTATCTCCTTCTGTCAACTGACGAGACCTAGTGTCGGTTGGTCTTCTCTATCTTCTTCTGTCTGTCGACAAGGCCTAACACCGACTGGTCTTCTCTATCTTCTTCTGTCAATCGACGAGGCCTAGCACTGGTTGGCCTTCTCTTTCTTCTTCTATCAGTCGACAAGACCTAGCGTCGGTTTTCTTCTCTCTTCTTTTATCAGTCGATGAGACCTAACATCGGTTGGTCTTCTCTCTCTTCTTTTATCAGTCGGCGAGATCTAACACTGACTGATTTTCCCTCTCTTCTTCTGTTAGTTGGGGAGACTTAGCGTCAATTGGTTCTCTTCCTCTCTTCTCATCTGACATAGTCGGCGAAGCCTCACGCCGGCTGCTTCCTCTCTTTCCCATCTCTAGAAATAGTCGACAATGTCTAGCACCGACTACATCTTCTCTCCCTTCTTCTCTCTCCTCTCTGCCTTCTTCTCTCTACTTCTGTCTATTCCCTTCTTCTCTTTAACCATTACTCTTTCGTTCGACTAAGAGGGATTGAGGTTAGCCTCTCATGGTAGTCATGTCGTCTAGCCGTAATGTTGTTGCGCTAGAATCACTTGGCCCACTTTACTGTCATGACAGACCGACCATCGTGCTTAGCTAATCGATATTGGTAATAACGTCTAGTAGTGATCCCATGAGCCGGTCTCAGTTATCGAGCACGTTTTGCTACCACATTATGCCAATTATCCACCAGCCTAGTCACTGCTCTGATCCACTTGCTTGATCAAATTATTCTCTCCCCCCATCTTTGTTTCTTCTTTTTGAATGCGCGTGCTTGCGTATGTTCATCAAAGAGGAAAGGGTGAGGTGTGACCCACCTGTCCCATAACCTTTACCATATATGTGTGTGATTGCAGAAAAGTAAAAAATAAGAAGAATACGAGCCAAGGGAGGCAATTCCGAACCAGTTTCATTATTGGGGGGCTTTCTTCGTGATCTAAGAGGGCGCCCATACGAGTCAGCCTGAGTAAGTCCCGAACCCACCTTTAAAATTCCTCTCTCACCGGTTAGTAACACTTGCCCCCATTTTCGAACGAGATTCCCGAAAGAGCGATCTCATAAATGTCCCAGGTCTCCCACGAAACCTGAGACACGTGCCGTCCGATCCTCCAGGGATCCGGAGGGCAATATCGAGGCACTTAACTAGTCGGTAGTGGGTGTTTTTAGGAGAAAGGAATGCGGCAAAAAAGGGAAGGAAAGGGACTCAATAGTGAGCAAGCGTGTTCGTTGGGAAGATGAAGAAGGTGCGACATGGCCTTTTTCGTGCAAGGGCCTGTAGGTGGCATTGGCAGAGAGTTTTTCGATGGGCAGCAAGGCATTGGTGGTTTTCTGATCAGATGGCTCATAGGGGAGCCGAAAGGTCGCTGAGCAGCCAAGGGGTCACAGGGCAATTGAAGGGCCACGCATGCCGATGCAGTGAGTCGCTCCGCATGCAGGCGCATCACACGGAAAGCGAAGAGTCGCCCATCAAGGAGGCACCACACGCAAAATTCAAGGCGTCATACATGGTCGGCGGTGTATACACGGTGGTGAAAACACACACGGCAGCAAACGAACATGCGAGACAGTGGATGCGCATAGTGGTGAACACACACGGCAGGAAGCACCCGCATGACGATGAATACACATAGCAGTGAGCACACATGGCAGGAAGCTCGTGCGGTAGTGAGCACACACGACAGTGAACACGCCCGGTGGTGAGAATGCTCATGGCAATACCCGGGCACGGCGATGAGCCCACACGGTGTGCTGCTTGCGCAGCAGTGCATGAGCCAAGGGGCTGCCTGAACTGTGGCGTATGTTTAAGAAACATGTGCGGTGGCTTGAGGGATTTACAGAATGTCGAGGTCTCAGGGAAAAATAGGCAAAAGGCTGGCATTCTCATGAAAGCCATGTTAGTCAGAGGAGACCTAATCTGGCTCACAAAGTTTGTTGGAAACCAAGTCCTCCAACACAATTGTGAACTCCATGTTGTTCTGCGGAAGGGTACCCACTATGATCAGGGCGTGCTCTCCATCATAGGCCAGCTCCTTGCCAGAGGGGTCTGTTTTGGTCCTCTAATGTACTCGATCTAAAGCCTTTCTCTTTTCTTCTTTTGATGTACGAGCGGTACTGATGATCAACTGCTCTCTTTTTCTCAGATGCAAGAGTAACACTGATGATCAACTGTTCTCTTTTCCTCAGATGCAAGAGCAACACTGGCGACCTCTTTACCTTTTAAACTCCCCACCCCCGCCCCCCCCCCCTCCCCATTCCCCTTTTTTTTTTTTTTTGAGATTACATACTTTTAACTTGTAACTTCTCTTGATTTAATGGAAATTAAGAGAAGATGGTGGCCCAAGAAGACGTACTTTTAACTTCTTGGGCCACCATCTTCTTTATTTGCTTTCGATGCCGTCTACTGATGTTGTAACCTTTCAGTTCTTTATCAAGGGCCTCGTAGTTTGGGCATTCAGGAGTTGTACTTGAGGAAGAAGAAGAAGAGTTAAATGAACTGGGAGCAGAGAATGAGGGAGGGCTTTTAAGGTCATCACTCAATTGGACTGATCCGGGTAGCTTTTAACGTCATCACCGAAATTGGATTTGTGCAAGGGATCTTTTAGGTCTTCACCTTGCTCGGACCGTTGGGGGGTGCTTTTAATGTCATCACCCTTATTGGAAGTTTTGGGATCCTAAGGAGAGAAAGGCTCAGCGAAAGCACCTGACTTGGGGAAGAAATCCCACATAATTGGTAATGGAGGAAGGGGCTCAAGAAACTCTGCCATGGTCTGGGGGCTGACGGATTTTCTTCTTTTGATAAACGACCCTTGGTGCTTATCTCCTTTTACCTTTTTCATGCACAGGGATAGACTGATCAGGCTCACGCGGCTTGGGAGCTGGCTTTGCTTGGTGAACTGCTTCCCTTCTCATGGACATATTTCTGTTCCGTCCTCGATAGACTTGCCATAGTTGGGAAGTTGAAGATCCGTTTGGATTAGAAAGCTCAGGCTGCGCAGAGGAAGTCTGTGTTCGAACTACCTCTGATGACGGTAGTCTGACATAATTGTCTGAAATAGGGACGGTGAAGTGTCCCTCTTGTATTTCCTCCTTCAGTATGGCTTGAAAGGCAAAGCACTCATTCAGGTCGTGACCTCGTATTTGGTGATACAAACACCACAGTTTTTTGGCCCCTTGAGGGAGGTATCTTGGCTATACAGATGGCTTTTGTGTAATGACCCCAACTTGGAGCATCATGTAGTACAGCGCCTGGAGAAGGTCTGGTGGCAGGTTGTCACACCCCAAGAATTTACAATACTGATATTCCTGAGATGTGACAATCAAAACATATATACATCTCTTGATAGGACAAATTTAGAGTGGCGAATTCTTACAAGGTAACAAAAGAAAGTTTAAGCACAACTACAATATGATCCTGACGAGCACTCAAAATGAAACCGCAGTTATCCTGAAAAAATGTTTACCATAGTTTGATGAGATTGGCTACTTAGTAAGTGATCATCATAATCCTAAAAATAATCACGATTGAAAGATATCAATATTTTCAAAAGGGAGATCTATTAACAGAAATGCATTAACAGTTTCATTTTCAAAAATACATAATTAGGAATAATCCGAATTATTGAAATGCGTATAACATTTTAACAGCAATGCATAATTCAAAGGATTTCACAAATTACCCTACTGGCGTCCCAAGTAGGTCACCTAAATACCCCATCAACGTCCTGATGGGTTCACTTAATCCCTATCGACGTCCCAGATAGGTCCACTTAGTCCCTGCAGGTCCACTTATACCTCACCGGCGTATCGGATGAGTCCACTTTATCCCTACGGCGTA
>NW_006496564.1:1584471-1640304 GCF_000471905.2 Amborella trichopoda | reverse complement strand
ATACATTATATAATTTATAATGTAAATAAAGTAAGATAAAATGCAAGATTTGGTTATCAATGTATAATTATTAATTATAATATTATAGTAAACATGATTAAAAAATTATTCGAAAATGCTTCCATATCATATGATTAAAAATAAAAATAAAACCTCCAATAAATTTTAATGTTATGATATTAAAAAATTCAAAAACAATTTACCCAAAAAAATAAAAATAAAGATATCAAAATTCAAAAAAAAAAAAACCTATCAACAACATGCACAATAGTTACAAACACTTCCATATTATAAAATTAAAAAATTTAATTTCCCACATATAGTAGTATCACATCAAAGTATCAAGCATTTATTAATTCATTTTACTCATCCAAAATTATTACAACTTAACTAACTATAATAATATATATTGAAATTGAAGTTGTTGGTTTATAACTTTATATTTTATAATTATTTTACTATACAAATAAAAATATAAAATGTCTTATCATATTATCTAATATAAAAAATCTTATTTACTATTATAAGAAAATATAATACATTACTAAATTTACATTATAAATATATTAATAAATAATATACAAGATTTGGTTATTAATAATTAAAAAAAATTCATATTTGCAATGTGGGATAATTGATAGAACAACTTGAAATAAATTCTAAAGTTGTATGAGTTAGTGTTATTTTTTTCTTTTAAAAAATCATCTAAACTGATTTTTTTTAACATTCAATTTACTAGAATTAGTATTATTTTTTTACTTTTTTGAATATCTTTTAAGCTAGTACTAAATTTTTAATCCTAATTAACTAATTAATTAATTAATAATCATATAATAAAATAATCCCATGAGATCATAGCCTGATAGAGTTTTTATGTTTTTTTTTTAAATAAATTTCAATTGTTTTGGTGAAAGATAGTAGTGATGGGCACCCAATTATTATTTTTAATAATTTTTTTCCTTTTTTTATCGTCTAATTTAATTGCCACCATTAGCTTCTTATTCATGATGGACGTACAACGTCATGCGTCGCGCATCCACCATCTCACTCCAATTTATCCCAAGCTGCTTTTAACAATATTTGCCCGTCGTGGCTACACCATCGGGCGCTGGTTTTTTAACTCATAGAATTGTCCCACACTCGAAACGATGTGGGAAGAAGAAAAGGTGGTATAAAAGAATCCAACCAACCCAAACAACTTGATGTTGTGTGGGTTGTTGCACGCTAACAATTGTTTCATGTGGGTTGTTGCATGCTAACGGTTGTTTCATGGCTACGCGAATGTGGGGGTTGGTACATGCTGACATAAACAGTTTTTTTGGGGCCTTAATTGTAGTGACTCGGGCGATTTATTGTACAAAATCACTAACTCGGACAGTTTACTATAGAGAATTGTACAAAATCGCTAACTCGGGCGGTTTACTATAGAGAATTACCGTTTGGCTTGCCAATCCTAAGTAGTGACTTAGGCGCTGTACAGAATTGCTGACTCAAATGGTTTACAGTAAAGAATCGTCAGTTTTTCTCTATAACCGAGCAACTCAACGTGTTTCAGACAGTTACTGTAGAGAATCACCGATTCTTAATCGTCGATTCTTCTCTATAACCGAGCGACTCAATGTGTTTCAAACAGTTTACTGTAGATAATCACCGGTTCTTCTCTAAAACCAAGCAACTCAACGTGCTTCATGGGAATGGTCAATGTGTTTCAGAAGGTTTACTTTAGAGAATCACCGATTCTTCTCTAGAGCCAGGCAACTCAACGTGCTTCATGGGAATCGACACGAGATGACCGATTCCCATGTCAACTCGAGCGAGTCCATTGTGACGGGAAAGTGTATTAAGTAAATTGATTAAGATTCCTAAACTTGCCCTACAAGAACAATTATGAGATTAACCGTAATAAAAAAGCTATTCTAATTATACCCTCTACATGAAAAAAAAATAATGTCTCGAGATTGAATAAAGACCATCAAATGTTTAGATGGTGAGATCTAAGTTCTAAAAATCTCAAATTTCAAATTTTTTTAGAATAATCATCTAGTAATTCTTAAAAGGTGCATGCTAACGTAAGTAGTTTTTTGGGGCTTTAATTGTAGTGATTCAGGCAGTTCATTGTACAGAATCACTGACTCGGGCAGTTCACTGTACATAATCGCTTTAATTATAGTGACTCGAGCGATTCATTGTATAGAATCACCGATTCGGGTAGTTCACTGTACATAATCGCTTTAATTATAGTGACTCGGGCTGTTCACTGTACAGAATCGCTTTATTTGTAGTGACTCGGGCAGTTCACTGTACAGAATTGCTGACTCGAGCAGTTGAATCGTAGCGACTCGGGGGGTTCACTGTACAAAATCACTGACTCAGGCAATTTACTGTAGAGAATCGCCGGTTCTAGGTAGTGACTCGAGCGGTTCACTGTACAAAATTGCTGACTCAAGCGGTTTACTATAGAGAATTGTCGGTTCCAGATAGTGACTCGGGCGGTTCATTGTACAGAATTGCTGACTCAAGCAGTTTACTGTAGAGAATCATTGGTTCTTCTCTAGAACCGGGTGACTCAACGTGTTTCACTGGAATCAAGTCAACTCGAGCGAGTCTGTTGTGACTGGAAAGTATATTAAGTACATTCATTCAGATTCTTGAACTTGCCCTGTAAGAACAATTATGAGATTAACCTTAATAAAAAACCTATTCTAATTATACCCTCTATATGAAAAAAAAAATGTTTCGAGATTGAATAGAGACCGTCCAATGTGTAGATGGTGAGCTCTAAATGTTAGAAATCTCAAATTTCATTTTTTTTTTTTTTTTTTGAGAATAATCATCTAATGATTCTTAAAGGGTGCGGTTTGTATAGAGCATAGGCTCCAAAGAATCAAATTAGAGCCTACCTTCAAGTAGTGTTGAGAAATGTGGTTTTAATACTGAAAATCCTTGTGATAGCTTTAAAATATATTTTCATCTTTATTTATAAAGTTTAAAGCTTCAAAAACAATATAGATCAACAAATCTATGAAATCTTAAAAATCTTGAAAATTGACTGTCCAAAAATGCTTTACAAAATACAATATTCCAAAACTTGAAATCCATTTTTTTCTCATGTCCAAGCAACTTGATGTCAAGATGATCAATTTGAGGATAATTGGGCATCAAAACAACTTCTTCTAGTGAAAATTTTGTGGTAGGCTCCAATGTGATTGTTTAGAGCCTCGGCTCTATATAAACTTTTCCCATACTTAAATGCTTCACAGAATTTCATATTGAAAAAATCCTCCCTAGTAGGTTTTCTAACCTAGGGAGTAGAGGCAAAAAACTATGCTCTCAAGGAAACATAGTATACATGCTCTTAGTCTCGTACTAAAAAACATAATCATACAGCCATTTTTCAGCTAATTAACCAGAGAGTTCAAAAACGATGATCCACATCAATCAAGACTTCTTTGCTTTCATCAATTTGACCATCAGTAACAACACCCCAATAAGTCGATTACTGGTAGTTGGAATTTTATCTGAGACAGAAGAAATGCAATGGATTTATAACTAACAAATAAAGGGATTTTTCCTTGCATTTTGCTGATGAATACACCCAATCAAAGTGTCACTTTATTCTTCGTAGCAAGCTACCAATCCAAATAGAAGATGACCATATATTCTATCATGCTTCAATTAGTTTGAACCAAACTAATGGTACTGTAACAAAGTAATGCAGCTGCAGCTGCCCCAGGTTGCAAACCTTATTCCTGAAATAGAAGCCTATGAGCCATAAAGCTTATAAACCATCACTCCATGAAAATTTACATCAATGCAAAATTAGTAGATTTATAAATACTATGACAAAGAAAAGGACATACTTTATGAGCAGCTTGCCTTATACGCCTCCCAGCCCTCAAGACGATACTGCCTAGCTGCCTCTGCTGGATCTGTCGCTTTAATGATGCCACGACCAATAATTATAATGTCACTTCCTCTATCATGAATGACCTGAGAAAGGGAAGCATTAACTGAAGAGCTCAAAAAAACAACTACATTAAAACTTGGATCTCTAGGAGGATTACATTCCTGATTCAGATAAATACAAAGGGCACAAATGTTGAATCCTTTATACTGGGATCAAAGAGTTGGTTATTCCCCACACGAGAGTAAATCAACTTCTTTAAGTGTGTGTCTCTGTAGCTTTCAAATTGAATAAAAATTATCCACTAATGATGCTGTTCTTCACAATATAAACTTGATGACAGTTATCAGCCATGGCCAAAGAAAAGCATCTCCCAAAGATTTTTGAAAAAAATCGAGCCAATTTGAAATTACTTTGCTCAAAGCATTTTGCAGAAGCCAATCCATTAGCTAAATTTGGATCTTCATTTTCTCCTGATTTCGACCATACCAGTCATATTCCTCAGCACAAATGTTCTGTAGTTAAGGCAGCCCATAGATCATTCTTGCTGCCAAGAGGTGTGATTAGGAAATCATGTCACTGCACTTGACATTTTATATATTCCAGGGGCTGCAAGGAGGTTTAAATAATTTTTTAGTAGCTTAAGGGGGTCTTAATTGTAAATTGATTGAGTAGTAGTTTGGTTCTACCAATCTTTAGGTAACTTTTCTCCAAGTGACTAATTCGATGATCCATTTCTCATTTAAAATATTTTGGATTGTGTTCTAAGCCTAGATAGACTGCCATGGTTTTGAAGTGATGGAAACGTGGAATATTCAATCCAAGCCAAACAAAATTGTGGTGTGGTATACAAGATTGTTGACACATGAAAAGACCTTCAAGTGTTAACCTCAGGGCTTTAAGAAGAGAAGGTTGGGGGGGGTGACCACTTAAAAGAGCTGGATGGTGCCATGGAGTTGGGTGTCTACAATATGACTTCCAAGTCCATAGTCCATTTAGACTCCATGGGCAGCGTTGAACCAGACATAAATGACAAATCATCCTAATTTACAAGGACCAATGTTCAAAAAGACGGATTCGGGTGCCTAGGCGGTTTGGGTGCCTGGCCACCTAGGTGGGCACCGAGAAATAAGGTGCCCTCATCAATATCAAACCCCCCCACCGCAAACATTGTCCAACTGAAAAAAGAATTCAATTAATCGCCAAAAAAAATCAATCTTTTAACTACAAACATGTAAATATATCGTAAAAAGATAAAAAAGTAAAAGAAAAAATACATGATTCATAATAGAATATGTTGTAGCAAAATAAAATCAAAACCCTCTTTCAAATATGATAATATTTTAAAAATATCCAAATCAAATCAATGTCGGTGCAAACCTTGTCTAGCGGGTCGCCAAAAGTTCTCAAAATTAACTACTAGAAGCTCCAAATCCACCCATGAACTATTGCCTTCATTTTGGGAAACATCGAAAAAATAAAAATTTATCGCTCTTTCCATAAATTACTAAAGAGTGGTTTTTGGGGGGTTCCCCACCCCAAACATCGTCCAAGTGAGAAAAGAATTCAATGAATCACCAAAAAAATCAATCTTTTAACTACAAACATGTAAATATATTGTAAAAGAAAAAAATAGTACAAGAAAAAACACATGATTCATAACATAATATGTTATAGCAACATAAAATAAAAACCCTCTTTCAAATATGATAATATTTTAAAAATATCATAATCAAATAGATGTCGGTGTAAACCTCGTCTAGTGGGTCGCCAAAAGTTCTCAAAATCAACTACTAGAAACTCCAAATCCACCCACGAGTCTTCGTTTTGGGAAAATCGAAAAAATAAAAAATTTATCAATCTTTCAATAAATTACAAAAGAGTGGTTTTTAAGGGGTTTTTATCACCCTAAAGGCCACGGATTTTCTATTGGGAGTTTACAATACCCCCTTAAACATTTTCCCCCCTATTTATGGGGGGGAAATTACATTTTTACCCTCACCAATTTTTTCACCCTCCCGCAAGTTGTCACTTGGTGGCGCCTAGGCGGGCGCCCAGACAATAGCACCTAGGTGGCACCTTGACGGCCTAGGCAGGCGCCCAGAAGCAGGGTGCATAATGACTCTGCCCAGTGCGCCTAGGCGTTCTCAAAATTTTTTCACCTAGGCGGTTGGGAGGCCGAATTTTCGAACATTGACAAGGACATTCACAATTCATGGGTGCAGCAATTAAGTTGTTGTGATCAACAATTAAGTGTTTGGGTTCATCTTTAGCCTGAATTGAAGTTGTCACTTATAATAAAATCACTTAGGCCTACAAAAATGATTGGGAAAGTCAGTATGGAGACCTACAATGGAAATTTCATAATGGGGAACATTCTGGAGGGCAATATTTATCGTATAATGGAAGAACTAGATAAAAACACAATACTACAATAGTAGAAATAGTTGAATCCAAATCACCAACCATTGTTGAGACAGAAAGCTAAGGTCATAAAAATCCAATATTAATAAGGTTCCTACTTCATAATCAAAAATTAATGAAAATAAGGTTCCTACTTCAATCATGGACTCACTGCAAGCATGTATGTAAATAATGTTAAGCACCAGACAAAAGGAATGGTCACAATTTCTATTACCAATAAGATGTTGCTGAATATTACCAATTCAAGTAATTTCCTATTATCAATATCCATCTGAATAAATTTTAAGGTCTTAAATCAAAGATTGAGCCCTTCGAATACTACATTTCTGACTTGGATCAGTTTTGGAAACATCAAGCATTTATGAGCTACAACATTCACCAAATACTGCTTCACAAATGATATGTCCAAAAATGGATCGTGGCTTGTTCATTTCACAATGGCCATGATAGCCAAATTTAAGCATCTGCATGTCTCTCATAACTGGCATGTATCGACCATAGAAAGAACAAGATTAGTTTAGAGTTCAAGCCTAAATGAGCAGATATAACAGCTAAGAATACAAATTGAACTACAAATAGATAGACTAGTTTGCTAATGTAGGGCCTAAGCCATGCCTAGTATTTAGATCATCAATACAACAAGAATTTCGTCCAAGGTACACTGACATAAACGCACAGTTTCTGAACATGCAACAGTTTTTTCATGATGAACTGAAAAAACTAAATCATACATTGTGTTTCGCCCTCTCTATTGAAGTGCCTAATGCAAAAGCTCCTAGTAACTCACATCTGACATTCTTCTAAACCAACAACTATATATCCATCACCTTCCAGCATATCTCATACAACTCTTAGAGAACTTGATCAATCATTGGGTTTCCCAAGTAAAACTCATATTAGTTCTATTTGTTGGTACTTTGGTTCAACAGCTCAACCATATGCAGTGTTTCAAAAAGCACTAGGCGGCACTTAGGCGATCAGGGGGGTCCAAACCGCCCAGCAACTAGGTGGGCGCCTAGAACCTGGGCGACCCAGTAGAAATTTTTTTTGGGGTTTTTCTCTCTGTAAAATAGGCTCTAATAGGTTCTAAGTTTCAAATGAACCTAAAACCCACAATTTTGCACCTTTAGTATTAAAAAAATGACCAAAAAATATCCTCAACGAGGGGCATTTCCACCCCTGGGCGGGGCGCAGGCCCTGGGCGGCCGCCCAGGCACTGGGCGATCTGCTTTTTGAAACATTGACCATATGGCGACCAATCACTCCTTGCAATCTTCAGTTAAGCCATGAAATGCTACACCCAATATCAAAGTTATTGTTGGACATATACTTCAAATGTAACTCCTTCACTATCATATAAAAGAGCCTTAAATTGTTTGCCTATCATATGTTCTCCTTCTAGCAAACCTAGTTATGACTCTTTGAAGGTCAACCAAATGAAACATTTAAGCTTTTTTTTTTTGTAATCATTTTTTTTGTAGTAATTCTTTTAATCCTCAATGAAATACTTATGTTGCTATTCCTAAAAGATGATTGCCTTGTCCGAGATCTAAATAAGGAAGCTTAATAAGACAGATCAAACAAGAATTACCAAAAGTATGAAATCAACCCCCAAACTTCAAGGATCTATTCTTACTACAATCATCTTCAATTCATCCGAATATCATCAGGATCGGACTAGTTTGACAGAACAGAAACAATAGCCAGCTTGCTCTGAACTAATTGCAATGTTTCATATGATAAAATCCAACTATTTCAACTGTTCCAGCCAGTTTGATCTGATTCTAACCAATCTAGCCACCTTTGTCCGATCCAACTGCTCTTGCACAGCTCAAGGGTCATCTAGACAAAAATTGGCTGACTCAAAGTCGCTGGGCCCAGTATGTTCCTTACAATATGAGTTCTTTTCTTCTCAAAGCAGAATTTACCAAATTTATAGAAACACCTTAGACTAGGTATCTTAAAATAAGAGACCAAACATATTTTAACATCTATAAAAGCTTGTGAATACTAACCTCCAGTCTAGAGCTTCAAAAAGAGTGTTAACAGGCTAATTTCTAGTGTTTTTAATCACTAGTTACATTTCCACATGATATAACACAGTTTTCTTTCATTGGGCCTCAAGACAGCCATAACACATATACACATTTGAAGCATTGAAATTCATCCATGAACATGTACAAGAAGAATCATTCTTAGGTTTCGTCTTTCTAAGAATCCATCAGACTGCAAATCAGCATCCAATCACATGGCTATTGGCAAAGTAGTCTTTGCTTTTATCAGAAGGATTTGTAAACGGTTACACATGGAGATGGCCCATGGATAAAGACATTCATGAGAACAAACAATTAACGGGATTCATTGATAGAATTTGATGTTGAGTTTTACATAAGACAGTGGCTGATGTCAAAGTAGTTAAATGGTAGTAGTTCTGATGCAAAATGGTGTTTAGTCAGGTATAAACTTGGTAGGTTCATCATGCAACAGTATTAACTCCAATATGACCATAAAAACAAGCTTAAAGAATTTAGCCTCAAATATATCAAGTGATAGTTTTAAGCATGTGAAACATGTGATATGAGACGCCATGTAAATTCAAGAAAGAAGACCAAACTTAAGGAGCTTATAATTTGCACAGTTCTGATTTCATAGTTTATGTTTAATGTCCTAATGTTACCCATCCTTTTATGGTAATTTGGGCCCAAAATGGTCTTGAAAGGTCTGATTGAGCCCAAATTTGGTCCCTGAAGGTTTTTCGACATTTCAAATCTAATGGAGATGGTCTTGTATTGTTTTGAAGCCCCAAAAATAGGGTTACAGTTATAAGGTCCATTTTTTAATATGATAGCAGCTGAGTTTGATAATTAAATTTCGTCCTGATCATATAAGAACATATCGGAATGTAACAAAACTGTTTGAGCATCTTTTGGGTATCCTAAGATACCCTTTGATGCCTTTTAAAGTCGTTTCAGTGTTTTTTTCTAAGGTTGTTCAATTTTAAGCTTATTTTGTAGTGTTCCCATGATCTGGCGGTGTCTTGGGTACTATCAGAACCAGGTTATTGCCGGTCTCTCCTTATGAAACTCAAGAATACAAGTACGTCAAAAATGACTTATAACAACTTGTTCCACCAAATGCTGATCTTCGAGAAATGTGGGAAGTGTAGCATTCAAAATAAAATTTAATGTCGAAGTTCATCTTTTGAATCCTTAATAAGAGTTTTTATTGTCTCTCAATAGTCTTTTTCTTCTTGATTGCCGGCATCAGCACAATCCTTGAGGAGGAGATTACGCCAAGCTTCTTCGTGGAGGGGTGATCGAAGTGGACTCTAACGATTGGGGGTTTGCTTAAGGGCTTTCTTCCCGATGCCACTAGAATATGTTTTTTGGGGGAGTGTGCTGATAGGGTGCCTTGTTGAAGGGCTTACCATTCCGTCTCAACAACACCTCCTAATGGACCAACTAGTGGGTTCCCTTGGTGGGCTTTGCCCCAATCTAGTTGGTGGGGAAGGGTTGGTCTGGATTTCACTCAATACGTTCCAATCTTCTTTGGCTCTAAGTGGGTACCTTGCTTAAGAGCGTTACCCCACATCAGTAGTTTCATTTGTATCAACTGAGGGCCCTTGGTGGGCTTGATCCCAGTGTTGCAGGAAGTTTATGTTGGCTTTGAGGCTAGCTTGTGGGTGCCTTTGGTGGGCTTTGCCCCAATCTAGTTGGTGAGGAAGGGCTGGTCTGGATTTCACCCAGTACCTTCCAATCTTCTTCGTCTCTGAGTTGCCTTGCTTAAGGGCGTTACCCCAAATCAATGGCTGAATTGGTAGCAACTGAGGGCCCTTGGTAGACTTGATCCCAGTGTTACAGGAACTTCATTTTGGCTTTGAGTCCTGCTCGTGGGAGCCCTTGGTGGGCATTGCCCCAATCTAGTTGGTGGGGAAGGGCTGGTCTGGATTTCACCCAGTACCTTCCAATCTTCTTTGTCTCTGAGTGGGTGCCTTGCTGAAGGGCGTTACCCCACATCAGTGGCTGAATTTGTATCAAATGAGGGCTCTTGGTGGGCTTGATCCCAGTGTTCCATGAACTTCATTTTGGCTCTGAGGTTCGCTTGCGTGTTCCCTTGGTGGGCTTTGCCCTAATCTTGTTGGTGAGGAAGGGCTGGTCTGGATTTCACCTAGTACCTTGTAATATTCTTTGTCTCTAAGTGGGCGCCTTGCTTAAGGGCGTTACCCCAGATCAGTGGCTGAATTTGTAACAACTGAGGGGCCTTAGTGGACTTGATCCCAGTGTCGCAGGAAGTTCATTTTGGCTTTGAGGCCGAGTAATTGGTGCCCTTAGTGGCTTGCCCCAATCTAGTTGGTGGGGAAGGGTTGGTCTGGATTTCACCTAGTACCTTCCAATCTTCTTTTATAATTGGTTGAAGTCGTCCTTGGTCAAAAGCTGCATCAACCTGTTTATTAGTCCAAGCGCCCTTTTAGGTTTTCACCTGAACTGGATAGAAGTGGCGCCATAAAAATGGTTTTCACCAGCTCCTTTTTATCGATGTCCTTTTACCCATGACTCTGAGGTCACATCCACCTTCGATTTCCGTTTTTACTCATGGCACCCATTAGGATTTTCACCGTGCCCGATTTTCTCATTTTCAAGACTCTCTTACTCATGGCTTCATGGTCATGCATGCCTATCATTTTTACTCATAGCACCCTTGTGGGTTTTCACCATGTCCAAATTTTTATTTTGGCAATTTTACCCATAGCTTCATGACTATGTTCGCCTAAAGCTCTCACTTTTACTCATGATGATCCTCATCGGATGCTTATCATGCCTGGCTTGTCTTTTTTTTTTTTTAAAAGGGATCCTTCTTCCTTGACAATGTATAGGACAGAGGGATCGCATTTGCATAAGGTTCCCTAGTTAACAGGTAGCCTATGTGAGCTGTAAGAGGATGGAGATGTGAAGTTTGTGTGGGAAGGCACACCAGAGCCGTGACATGCTCGTACGTGTGAAGAGCTGGAGAAAGCTCTTTTGATGGAGCCGCAGATTGATGGAGCAATGTCAAGGAGGCAAAACGTTTATGTGACGGATCCACGAATAGATGAAGAGTTGCCAAGAAGGTGAAATGTTTCTGTGACAGACCCATGAGTAGATGAAGCATTTTCAGGAAGGTGAAATGTTTTTGTGACATACCTGTGAGCATGAAGCATTGCCAGGAAGGCGAAACATTTTTTTGACAGACCCGCGAATAAAAGCAGCTTATAAAAGTGGAGGTAGAGAGAGAGAAGGGCTTCTTGCCTTCAGTTTCCCTTTTATTTCCTAGGCCTTTGTTTTTTTACAGAGAGAGAAAGAGAGTTGTCCCTCTTGAAGCATTCCTCTGTGACGCCATGGCCTTAGCTAGCACTAGCGTTCAAGCCTTAAAAGGTTATTTTTGACCTTCTCTTATTTTCACCTTTTGTGCTCGGTAAAAATCTTTCAATGTTTCCCCTTTGTCCCCTTTTTACTCTGTGCACCATCTTTCAGTTGGGAAGATGACTAAACTCGGATCCCCTACCCGTGATCCTCTATGGACCGTCATGACTGTGGCTTTCCCTTGCTATCACCAATTGTTCCAGGGGTTGCCATGGTAGGCTTGCTGCTAGATTGCTAGTAATTGTTCGGCAGCGGATTGGCATAAATCCCCATATTTTGGTTAACCTCTTGAATGATGCATTTCGACCAAGACGAGATGGTGTGGGACTCAGACACCGAGTCTATGGGGTAAGGCCAAGGTTTGGGGTGTCCGGACTAAGGGTAAATTTTAAAAGAGGGTAAGGTATGGGTACACCCACCTTTGGTTCGAGTCCCTGTGTGGGTTGTAATGGGAACAAATTATTGTTGGGTGCTCTTAAAGGCTAGGTTTATACAGAGGGTGCGCTCCCATTGGGAGCTGCCCTTCCTCGAGGAACTAGGTGCCCGTTCTAGAAACATTGAGGCTGTATCCGGGGTTTTTGAAAACTAATAAGGAATTTTTTTTTTCGTACCCTCTTGTGTGTGATTTGTGTTTAATACATACATGTGCGCATGACAATATGTATCAAACAAATAAGAGCACAAAGAAAGAAAATGTGAAGCACAAGCACGGTCCGTGCAAGTGTGGTGCGCCTTGGCCGAAGTGGGCTCAAGCGAAGCGCAGTTCAAGGGATGGACCTGGTGGCTCAAAAGAGTAAGAGCAAAGAAAATAGATAGCAATGAAATAAAATAGAATGGAACAAACAGATACTCACTTTTTTTTTTTTTTAACAAAAGTGTAAGGGAGAAAGTCCTTCTTCAAGTAAACAAAGGAAGAAAGCCTTTTTTTTTTTTTAATTATTTTTTCAAAACAAAAACTTAGAAATCACATTGCAATAGATCAGTGAGCACAAGGATAGCTACCACCAAAATTTGGGAGGTTTTTTGAGTAACGAACTAAGAGCGAAACTGCTTATAACGCAAGTGTAACAAGGTGTTACACCTGTCAATGGCCTCACTGGAAAAATCTAGGGACTTAAGACTCAACGAAGCTCCTATTTTCGCAAGTGTAATAACCGGAGACGCCCATAATTGAGGGCTCAATGGGTCTGCATAAATGACTCTTAAGCACTCGAATGTCCTCGTAACACAGACTCCAAAAAGCTTTGTGATCAACTAGTAAAAGGAGAATTGTCAAGAGACGCCAAAGGAAGACCTAAATGGAAAACTAGATCCTAGGATTTGGCAGTATTAGTGTGTATGAAAACAATTTGGGATCCAAAGAGAATTTTCAATAACTTCAAAGCCCCACAAGCTCGACGGGCCCCATGGTGGGCACCATACTGTTCACAACAATGCCCGAGGGCGTCAAGGTGGGGCACGACTCTTGACCGCGATGCCAAGCATCTTCGTACAAGAACGAACTCAATCAGAGGTAGTGATTAGAGCTCCATCAAATTATGTTCCGAGATGGATATAGACCAAAGGACATCTTTCTCTCACGAACCATTGGTAGATACCAGCTTATGGGACAATGAGGCCAAAAATTCAAACAACAAGTGGTTTTGGAAATTCTAAAGTAAAGAAGGGGAGAGATTTAGAAAATGGTTTTTGAAATAGGGAACTAAGTCTAAACTGCACTAAATATACAAATGAAAATCTAAATAAAAGAAGAAGAAATGAACTTACTTGAAACTGGGCCCACACGCTCGGCACCCGGAGTTGTCGATCTGGCTCTGATATGAGATTGTGCCACAACCTCTGTCGCCTCTTAGAGTTCTCCAATTGGGATTGAACAATGTTAAGATTGAGTGGGTGCTAACCTTGGTTCGAATTACATACTAAGCCTAGGGTTTAAAGGAACCGAGAGTCTATGATTTGATTGGCTTGAGAATATATCTTTGCTTAGGATAAGGTTTCAAAGGTTCAAAGTAGGTTTGGGTGTCTATGAGATGGGAAATTAGGGTCCTTGGCCTCAGGGTTTTTAAGGATCTGGGGTTCAATGCGTAGACACGGCAGGGCTTAACCTAATTCTCTAAAATCCGGGTTCCCTATACAGTAGGTGAGGGTCTATATTTATAGGCTAGGACTTAGATAACGACTCTTGCAAGTAGCGGCTCAATCTGGGCCGTAAATCTCTTGTGAAACACAGTATTACGCATGTGTAAATAGGTGTTACACTGACATGGTGGACCCCACAATTTTTGCAGTTTCATGCCACTTTCCTTGTTATGTCTGTTGGGATGTTTTCAATTTGTAAATGAGCCATTTTAGATTTGTTTGGGTGGTGGTAATGGGTTTAAATTAAGGGTTTCAAGGTCATAAAGGTGCGTCAAACGAATGTTTAGTGGGGGTTATGGTTTTAATTGGGATTGACCAAGGATTAAAGGTATGGCCCAAGTTTAGGCTAGTTTGGGTATGTTTTAGGTGGTTTATGCCATTTAGTTAGGTTTTAAAGGAGCTTAGGTCTAAATTGGAAGGTTCAAGAATGGTTAAATGCTTATTTAAGAAGGTTTAAGGGGGTTTAGTGGACTGAGATGGTTAAACTAATTTAATTTAGTTCTAAATGTGAGAGTTCATTAACTTCTGTGGTGCATGGGATGGGATACGGTGTATGGAGAATGGTGGTCCTAGAGTGTATGGCAATAGTATGGTCCTTAGTCTAGTTTTAGGCCAAAAGATGGGTTCTCGGTGGGGCGAATTTCAAGGTTTTGGTTAAGGGTTGTTTTAGGAATGGTTTAGGCATGTACTCTAAGTTTTTTGAGGTCTTAGCTGTTTGAGCACATTTTTCAGCACCTTGGGTCCCCAGTACGGAATAAAAGAGAAGCCAGTCAATAAAGCCCTGAGATATAGTGGAATTTTTGACAGTCTTAGAATTACCCCAGAATGGGTCAGAATCTTCCTAAGAACTCCAAAAGGCCACCTGCCAAGTTTCGTTGCATTCCGACATATCTAAAGCAGTACAGACAAAGAAACAATTTTGAAAAAATCAGTCTCTAGCATCTGAAATGGACTCTGTAACTAGAACCCTATTGTCGGTATGAGGATCACCACCATCGGATCTGGTATAGTCGTAAACCCCTAAAGGTCAAGTTTCGGCTTAAGCAAGCGTCCCAGGACAAAGTCATGGGTGAAATATTAAAAAGCGATAAGCTGCACGCTATTCCCATGCGGCCTCCCTACATCAATCTCCATTAAAGGAGACTGGTTTACACAGTCACGAGCAACAACTTTGGAGGTTCATATCTCCCTTGTTTTTAGTCGGATTGCGCTTAAATTTGGTAAGCGTGTTCGTCTTGCCAAGACGAGCGTTTTGATATGTGGCACGACTCGTGACAATGCTCGAGTAGGAAGAAAAACTAGAGAGAAGTTGGAAATTTATGAAGATAGTTGTAGGAAAATCAGAAGTAGCACGACCCACTCAAGCGGCCATATCATGGCGATCGCGCACCCGATCGACGCGAAACTAGTTCCATCACATACGTAAGGTGTGAGGCTACATCTAATCTGAACCCTACGCATGATGAACGATTGGATTCAACACATGAAGGAATCAAAGTTGTTGTAGATTTCTGCTGTCGGAGTTCAAGATCCGACTAAAAACCCAAGGTGGCAAAATCTTCGTTCGGGCATGAAATCAAGCTGCGTTTATTGCAATGCGATCGTGACGGCATGCTCAATGCGATATCATGAAGAAATCATGAAAAAAATCAAGGAAGAGCACACTATTGATCGAAACTTTCCAAGATTCATCCAAATTTCGAGTCGTATGATCGTGGCTTAAAACGCGATCCGTGGTACGAAGTTGGTACCAAATGGATCGTCATGCCGAGCCCAACAAGAAAGCAATCATCTTTCGGTCGAACGGAGGCTAGAGCAACCCCGAATCATTCATGAAAGATCATGCATGTCCTAGGGCAGTAGAAGGGTCTGTTTGGGAATTTTATGTATTGTTGGGCAGGGGCAAAATCGTCATTTTATACCCTTTTTTGGATTTTTTTTTAATTCAAATAAATTATAATTATCATCAATTAGGCTAAATTTTAGGCATCCAACCGTGTTTGGGCCCAATTCTATAAATACATGCTAAACCTAATTGTAAAAGGATTCCCTCATTCTTCATTTTCATGAATAAAATTTGAGAGAGAGAGAGAGAGAAGAGAGATAAAAAAAGTTTGGTACTCTTCGATAAGGTAACTTTCTCTCTCCTCCTCTTATCTATCTCTTTTTCTCTCCTCTTCTCATCTCTCTCTTTCTCTCCTCCTCTCATCTCTCTCTTTCTCTTTCCTCCTCTCATCTCTCTCTCTCTCCTCCTTTCATCTCTCTTTCTCTCTCCTCCTCTCATCTATCTTTCTCTCTCCTCCTCTCATCTCTCATCTCTCTCTTTCTCTTTTCTCCTCTCATATCTCTCTTTCTCTCTCCTCCTTTTATCTCTCTTTCTCTCCCTTCCTCTTTTTGTTTCTCGCTCTTCTCTCAATACGCATGGCAGTGGACCATCACTGTGGGTGTCTTCACCCCCTTCTTTCTTCTTTTTCTTTGTTTCCTTTTCTTCTCTCTCTTCTTTCCTTCCTTTCTCTCTCTTCTCTTTCCTAGTCTCTCTCTTTTTTCTTTCTCCTTGTTCCCTCTTCTCTCTCTCTTCTTCATTCATGCACGGCGAAGCCTATTGCCGAGTATGATGTTATCTTTCTCTTAGGGCATGCACAAAGACCAGGGCCTTAACCCGAGTGGCAGGCCAGGTCTTTGTCTAGGTCCCTCTCCTGTCATGGACGATGGAAGCTCATCACCATCCATGTTTCTTTCTCTTCTCTCTCTCTTATCATGAATGGTGGAAGCCCGTTGCCGTCCATGTTTTTCCTCTGTCTTCCCTCTCCTTTGTCATGGAAGGCGAAAGCCCGTTGCTGTCCATCTTTTTTTCTCTTCTATCTCTCTTGTCATGGACGGCGGAAGACCATCGGCGTCCATGTTTCTCTTTCTCTTCTTTATCTTCTGTCATGGGCAGCGGAAGCCCATCGCCATCCACATTTCTCTCACCTCTTTTTCTCTTCTGTCATGGATGGCAGAAGCCCATCGCAGTCCATGTTTCTCGCTTCTGTTATGGATGATGGAAGCCTATTGTCGTCCATGTTTATCTCTCTTCTCTCTCTTCTGTCATGGACAGTGGAAGCTCATCGCCATCCATATTTTTCTCTCTCCTCTCTCTCTTCTATCATAGAAGGTAGAAGCCCATCACCATTCATGTTTATCTTTCTCCCCTCTCTCTTCTGTCATGGACAACGGAAACCCATCGCCGTCCATGTCTTTCTCTTTGACCTGCTGTCTCCTTTCTTTTCTCTCTTACTCTTCTTTTCTCTTTTCCTTTACTCACTTCTTCTCTCTCTTTCTTTCTTCTCTTTCATCTATCTTTACTCTCTCTTCTCTTTTCTTCTTCTTCTCTCTTTCTCTATTTTTTCTTCTCCTTCTCTTTCTTCTCTATCTCATTTGACCAAGGAAGGTTAAGATTAACACTGCCATGGTAGTCCAATCATCGAGCAGTATTGCCGCCATGCTGGTCTGAATTACTGTGCCCGTCTTGCTGCCACGACAGGCTAGCCATTGTGTCAGGACTGGTCAGTGATCGTTCTGTCATCGAGTAGTATTGCCACTGTGCCCTCCTACTACCACTTCGGGTCAATCACTTATTGGTATAACGACTATGTCAGTCCAACAACTTGGTCAAATTCTTCTCTTCCCCTTCTTATATTTTATCTCTTTCTTCTTCTTTCATCACCCCAATCTATATCCTCTTATTCTTTCTTTCTTCCTTTAGAATGCGCATGCTTGTGTGCATTCACCCAAAGACATGGTGGGGTCCTTTGCCCCACTTGTCTTGTAAAATTAACCATGTGTGTGTGATTGCAGAAACATGAGAGTACAGGTCAAGGGAGGTGATTTCGAACCAGTTGAAGGACTGAGGGGCTTTCTGTTGTGATTTAAGAGGGCGCCCACATGAGCCAGGCCGAGTGAGTCACGGATCCAAGTCAGGTATGTCCCACCTCACATCAAATTCCTCTCTCAGCAGTTGGTGTACCTGCCCTTGTTTTCTAACAAGGTTCTCAAGAGAGCAGTCTAAAGTCCGGGGTTCCTCTGAAACGCGAGACACGTGCCACTAGGTCATCCCAACCCGAAAGGCAAGATTGAGGCACCTAATTAGCTTGACGACTCTACTGGGGACTTACTACCCCTTTGTCGGATCGTCCTTGTTTAGCTAGTCTCTCCTTTACTTTTCTGTATTGCATTCACATGGCTTTCGAGTTTCTTAACCCATTCATCCGGATTGGGGATTTTCTGATCCTCGTATTCGTGAGCATCCCCCTGGAACAAGTTACTCGAACTTTGTTCCCAACTTTCCTTTTGAGCAAAGACTCAGTGTCTAGCTCCCAAGTCTTAACCTTGAAAGGTGTGAGGAGGGACTTAAAGGTCCCTAACTCCCCATCTACTAGATCTAGTTGAACTTCCACCAAGGCTCTTTGCATCGGTACCACGTCTTCTACCACTCACAGCACGCACCCTGTCACTAGTAAGTCACTTGCAGGTCGTATTGCTAAGGTACGTCGAAAGGCTATCTAGTCCCTAGCTGCAAAAGGCAAACAAGTTGTCGTTGCTCTTGTGGGTCACTGTAAGGCCACCCCCTACATTCCTGCACCACCTCGGGTCTCTATGCTTAGAGGCTCGACAGATTGAGGCGGACACCTTGGGGCCTCCACCTCACATACACACCCTAAGGCTCGTGGATCATCCACTCGAGCCACACCTCGGGGCAACTTTTGTGTCACCTCAAGTACACGTCCAAGATCAAGCCTCCTTGGGCTGAAACTTGTGCACATGCATCTGCATCCCACCACTCAGGGCAACGCCATTAATGCGCCATCCCGAGTACACAGAAGACGACCACCTCGTCCTCCCTCTAGGAACACACTAGCATGCCCTGTAAGGAGCAGGCACCTACCTATTCTCTTACAGACATGTGCTCATGGCTCTCGGTCTCCTAAGGCCAGACCACCTGTTCGAGCCCAGGCTGACTCCCATGTCACCTGTGATCCTTCTTCAAGGGGCACACATGCGTCGCCTTCCCAAACTGCCGCTCCTCGCTCCTGACTCAGGCATTATCATGAGTCAATCCTTCCTCTGCTTGCCCCTTCTCCTCCCCGCAAGCACCTCAAGCCTTGGTACTCGAAGACCTTCCCCAAGAGTACCATCTTGAACCAGCCTCGTCATCTCGGTCATGCCTCTAGAGCCCATAAGAGGGCTCGGGGCAAAGACCTGATGGGAGATCAATTCCTTCATCCTCCCTTGCCAAGGTTGACCCCAGTGCCTGGCCCACACTCATTGCTTCACCTAATGGAGACGACTCTCTCTTGTGCAAGAAAGGCCGACCAGCCGCAGTCCCGATCGTAGTTCTGGTACAAGGTCCTTCAATGCCTCAAGGCCAAGTGCGACATGGGTGTGCAAATCTTGACTAAAGAAGCCACCAAAATAGTCGGGGCACCCAGCTCCGATGACCCTCTTTGCTAGAACCCCTTCCACCCTCTTCAAACGACAGAGCTCGAAGAAGAGGTGTGAGAATCCTATGCCGTGGTCAGTGTCGTAGAAGATGACCCAACCACTCAATAGCCACGGTCCCAAGACCGTCAAGAACCAGTCCTCACACTGTCGGCATATAAAACTCGAGTTCAGTCGGGGCATGCTGAGCCCCTACTGATCGATCTACCATGTGTTAGCTGCCAAGCTTAGAAGCCTTCTACCACACATAAGGCTAGCCTCCCTGGAGAAAAGGTCAACCTTATGGTTGTAAAAGAACCTAGTGACTCTCAAGAATAATGCATGGACATTTTCGAATAGATGGTGCGATCCATGATGGAAAAAGTTGACTGCATGGAAACCATGTGACATTCGGTTAACTATGAGGTCGATTCCCATCACTCGGATGATGCAGCTCCAAGGCAGCCTCCTCCTCCTTCTGCCTCATAGGACAATTCCATCCCTCACCCTGTCTCATAGGCAGACATCAATGCTATGGTGACCCATAGCTTGAAGAATAGGCAAATCCCGAGAATACATAGTACAACGCTTACCAAAAGCCGTATCCCTCTTTCATTGATTAGGTTCCGTTTCCCTCGGACAACAAGAAAGGGAAGTTTCCCCTGTTCAATGATATGACATCCCCGCATCAGCACATCGCGCATTTCTAAGCGGCATGTCGAGAGACAACAGCTGATGGGAGACTTCTCATCCGCCAGTTCCTTGAAACTCTTGATGGCCCGGCCTTTCAGAGGTATTCTTGACTTCCCCCAAATTCAGTACATACTTGGGAGGAAATGGAGAAATTGTTCCATCAACACTTCTATGAGGTTGAAAGAGAGGTCCAAACCATCGAGCTTCTCACCTTGACCTAGGAACCAGACGAAACCATCGATCAGTTCATAGCAAGATGGAGGGATTTGGCTGCTCGCCATTCTAATCCCATGCCTGAGAAGGAAGCAGTTCAGACCTGTGTGCGAAACATGTGACCTGAGATCACTTTACATGTTGAGGCCTCCAATCCAACCTCCATGTCAGAGTTGATCTCTAGGTCAGTTCACATAGAAAGTTTGTCGTGCCATCATGGTGGGTCACGACAATAATCTTCAAGCTCGAGAAATAACCAGGGCAACAGTAATTCTCGAACCAACGCCCGAGACAATTAGCAAAAAGGAGTGATTAGTGCAGCAGTCACCATAAGCGATCCAAAGAAAGCTGCCTCTTAGACTTTGGACCTCTCAAAAGGGGTAGGCATAACAAAGACAGTGCCTCAGGCAGGCAAGCAACAACAATCATACAACCGGGTGCCCCTACCTGTGAACCTTAATCGAGATGATTATTGGGACAGGCATAAGAATAAAGTCTACCTTTTGAAAAGGATTGGGTTCCCGCACTACTCTGATCATTACTGGAACAAAAAATGATCGAGCTACCTGTGACCAAGTTCCTTGAGCAAGCTAACTCATGCAAATTATGGTGCCATCATCAGAGGATAAATCACTCCACAAAAGAATGTTACACACTCAAGGACTTCATCGAGGCTTTGATCTAGAAGGGTCAGATAAAGCTTGAAGAGCATAAGAAAGCATTCAGGGCAACTGAGGCCTCCCACGCAGTGACAGTCAAGGAGGAAGACGAAGCGCCCAATCTCCAAGGAACCTCATTTTTCACCCTAGGGAGTCATACTTACCCCCCTAATCCCCAGTGAAGTCTGCTCCTATTTACCGTCTCCATCTAAGCTCTCTGTTTGTGTATGGCCTTAACCATCTTATCCTCAGGGAATTGGGTTGTCATCCATGCCTCAATTCCCCTTGGAGCCTCACCTACATGGAGACCAACACAATGGTATAAATGCATGACCCTAAACGACATGGTCCAAACTATACGACCTTAAACTGTAGCGACAGTTTAGATGCATGACCCCAAACTCCATGGTTCAAACTATATTATCTTAAACTGTAGCGGCGGTCTAGTTGCACGACCTTAAAGTGCATGGTCCGTGCTGCATGACCTTAAACTACATAGCCATGGTCTAAATGCACAGTCCAAAACTATATGTCCTTAAATTGTAGCGAAGGTCCAGTTGCATGACCGTAAACTGCATAGTCTTAGTTGTATGACCTTAAACTGCATAGCCATAGTCCAAGCTATATGACCATAAAACTATAGTGCACATCCTGATCACATGACGTTAAAAGGCTTAACACCATGATCCAAACTATATGACCTTAAACTGTGGGGAAGGTCTAGTTGTATGATCTTAAACTGCATGGTCCATGCTGCACGACTTTTAACTGCATAAGCCATGGTCCAAACTATATGACCTTAAACCATAGTGCATGCCCTAACCACATATCATTAAACTGCTTTGCATAGGTCCTGGAGGCATGACCTTAAACTCGCCCCCACGCGTATGCGCACACCCCGTGCATACACCACCTTCATCAACTCCCCAGAAAATCCATCTACTATTCATCATTTCCCAGTGAGTCTCACCCGTGCTCACAAAACCACAAGGAACTATTCCACGACCCATACTCGCCGTCAGCTACTGGGTCACCACTTTTTACCTTCAATCCATACGACATCCATCCCTTATAGGTAGCCTCATGCTATCTCCCCAAAGTGAGTCAAAACCACCACCATGCTCACTCCATGGCCTCCAATGACTGCCATCCATCTCCATCACGATCCAGTTGTATGACCGTAAACTATAGTTCATGTTTTGGCTGCATGACGTTAAAATGCTTCGCACAGGTCCCGGAGGCATGACCCTAAACATGCCCTCACAAAAAAAAAAAAGAAAAAAGAAAAAAAAGAAAGAGAATAATGAGCACGGTGTACACCTAGTCAAGGGAACGCCATGAGTAACAATGACGGATGGGCATGGTCACAAAACCATGAGTAAAAGAGTTCCGTGAAAATAAAAACCCAGGCACAGTGAAAACCCCAAAGGGCACCATGAGTAAAAATGGAAGAAAAGGGTGGACGTGGTCAAAAGGTCATGGGTAAGAGAGCCCCAAATAAAAGGAAGTTGGTGCAAACCGTTTCTACGACATCACTTCCCATGTCCAAGTGAAAATATGTAGAGGGCGCTTGGACGAATAAGCAGGTTGATGCAGCATTCGCCTCTATAAGCGGCTTCAGCCCGCATTCAAAAGAAAAATCCATAATGTCAAAATACCTTGATATCAGGACCAAAACGACGAGCATCAGGGAAATATTCTGATGGCCTGAGTCTATTCGCAAAAGGACTCGAAGGACAGAAGACTCGTCAAGAAGGCAAGACAAGTCTCATGAAGATGGGCTCCATTCTCAGGAGGTCATTAATGCGCTCCAAGATGTTGAAGTCACCCCAAGAAAGCTAAGTCAGCCAGACCTTGGATTTGTTATGCAGCAACCAAGATTAAGGCCCCAGGGGTCGCCTCAGATGAATAAGAGAGGTATCCTGCTTGTCAAAACTACTGGCTGAAGGCAAGGTTGAACCCAAAGCTGGTCACCTCAATAAACTGAGGTACCCTGCCTATCAAGGATGTTTTGGTGCGAAACGCAGACTGCCGCTAATAGAAGGCCCTTCAACAGACCATCCAGAACAAACAACAAAACAAAGAAACTCAGACTAAATGGGAAGAGTGTCCTTAATCATGCCACTTGGTCGTCAGACATGCCTAATTCTGACCAATGGTATCCATACAAAATCCTCAATTGTCAGAATCACAAATAGTCCCTTGAGGGTGAGGACTTTGACAGGATCCCTCAAAAGTCTCTTCTCCCCCTTAATTCTCTATGGATAAACCTGCACATTGCATCCAAATGTCTGAGCATCCTAGTTACAACATTGCTTGGATATCTCCTCAGCGTTCACATGGTCCTATGGCTAGGATGAATAAAGTAATAAAGCCGGAGGAAATTTGAAACTAGGATGAAAAAACTAATAAAGCCGAAGGAAATTTTCCAAATGTTGTCCTTCTCACTTGTCTTGAAGCACAACATTCGATGGGGTAAGCTATTTGAACACATTTTTCAAAACCTTGGGTCCCCGATGCGAAATAAAAGAGAAGCCGGTCAATAAAGCCCTGAGATACAGTGGAATTTTCAACAGTATCAGAATTTCCCTAGAACGGGTCAAAATCTTCCTAAGAACTCCAAAAGGGCACCTACCAAGTTTCGTCATATTTCGACATGTTTAAGGCAGTACAAACAAAGAAACAATTTCGAAAAAATCAGTCTATAGTACCCTGAAACGGACCCTATAACTAGAACTCTATATTCGGTGCATCAAATGGTTGTGGGACAACGCCATCGGATCCGGTACGGTCGAAAACCTTTATGAGTCAAGTTTTAGCTTAAATAGGCATCCCAGGACAAAGTTATGGGTAAACATTAAAAAGGGGTAAGCCACACGCTATTCTTGTGCGGTCTCCATGCACCAATCTCCATTAAAGGAGATTGGTTTGCACAATCACGAGCAGTAACTTATGAGGTTCATATGTCCCTCATTTTGAGTTGGATCATGCTCAAGTTTAGTGAGCGTGTTCATCTTGTCAAGACGATCATTTTGATATGTGGCACACCCTGTGATAATGCTCAAGGAGGGAGACAAACTAGAGAGAAGTTGGTCAGCAGTAGCATGACCCACTCGAGCGGCCGTATAACGACGCTCGTGCACTCGATCGACGTGAAACCAATTCCATCGCATACGTAAGGTCCGAGGCTACATCTGGTCCGAACTCCGCGCGTGGTGAATGGTTGGATTCAGCACACGAAGGCATAAAAATTGCTGCAGATTCCAAGCACAGGAATTCAAGATCTGACCTAAAACCCAAGCTGGTGAAATCTTCGTTCGGGCACGAAATCGGGCTGCGTTTATTGCAATGCGATCGTGACGGGATGCTCAGTGCAATACAACAAAGAAATCACGAAAAAAGATCATGGAACAAGTATCCTACTTATCGGAAGTTTTCAAGATTCATCCAAATTTTGAGTCGCATGATCGTGGCTTAAAACCGCGATCCATGGTTCAAAGTTGGTACCAAATCGATCGTCATGCTCAACCTAACAAGAAAGACATCATCTTTTAGCTGAACGGACGCTGGAGCAACCTCGAATCATCCATGGAAGATCACACACGTTCTAGGGTAGTAGCAGGGACTGTTTTGAAATTCCATGTATTGTTGGGCAGGGGCAAAATCAGTATTTTGCACCCATTTTTGGATTTTTCTTTAATTCAAATAAATTGTAATTATCATTAATTAGGCTAGATTTTGGGCATCCACCCATGTTTTGGCCCAATTCTATAAATACATGTTAAACTTAATTTTAAAAGGATTCCCTCATTCTTCAATTTCATGAATAAAATTTTAGAGTTTTGCATTGAGATTGTGGGTACATCTTGGAAAGAGAGAGAGGAGAGAGAAGAAAAAGTTCAATACTCTTCAGTAAGGTAAGTTTCTTTCTCCTCCTCTCATCTCTATCTTTCTCTCATCTTCTCATCTCTTTTTATCTCTCCTCCTCTCATCTCTCTCTTTCTCTCTCCTCCACTCATTTCTCTCTTTCTCTTCCCTCGTCTCATCTCTTTTTCTCTCTTCTCATTTCATCTCTCTTTCTCTCTCTTACTCTTTATGTTTCTCGCTCTTCTCTCAATATGCATGGCAGTGGACCATCGCTGTGCATGTCTTTCACCCCCTTCTTTCTTCTTTTTCTCTGCTTCCTTTCCTTCTCTCTCTTCTTTCCTTCTATTCACTCTCTTCTCTTTCCTAATCTCTTTCTTTTTTCTTTCTCCCTGTTCCCTCCTTTCTGTCTCTCTTCTTCATTCATACACGACGAAGCCTATCGTCGGGTATGATGTTCTCTTTCTCCTGGGGCATGCACAGTGACCCAGGCCTTAACCCGAGTGGCGGGCCGGGTCTCTGCTCAGGTCCCTCTCCTATCATGGATGACGGAAGCTCATCGCGTTCATGTTTCTTTCTCTTTTCTCTCTCCTGTCATGGATGGTCAGAAGCCCCTCGTCGTCCACGTTTTTCCTCTTTCTTCCCTCTCCTCTGTCATAGATGGCAGAAACCTATCGCTGTCCATGTTTCTTTCTCTTCTCTCTCTCTCTCTCTCTCATCATGGACGGCGGAAGCCCATCGACGTCCATGTTTTTCTCTCTCTTCTTTCTCTTTTGTCATGGGCAGTGGAAGCTCATCGCTGTCCACGTTTCTCTCACCCCTTTTTCTCTTTTGTCATGGACGGTGGAAGCCCATCGCAATCCATGTTTCTCTCTATTCTCTCTCTTCTATCATGGACGGTAGAAGCTCATCGCCATCCATGTTTCTCTCTCTTCTGTCATGGACAACGGTAGCCCATCACCATGCATATTTTTCTCTCTCCTCTCTCTCTTCTGTCATGGACGGCAGAAGCCCATCGCCGTCCATGTCTTTATCTCTCACCTTATCTCTCCTTTCAGTTTTCTCTTACTCCTCTTCTTTTCTCTTTTCCTTTACTCTCTTCTTCTCTTCTTCTTCTCTCTCTTTCTTTCTTTTCTTTCATATCTCTTTACTCTCTCTTCTCTTTTCTTCTCCTTCTCTCTTTCTCTATTTTCTCTTCTCCTTCTCTTTCTTCTCTCTCTCGTTTGACCAAGGAAGGTTAAGATTAGCACTGTCATGATAGTCCCGTCATCGAGCAATATTGCCGCCATGTCGGTCTGAGTTACTATGCCCGTTTTACTGCCATGACATGCTAGCCATTGTGTCAGGACCGGTCGGTGATCGTTCTGTCATCGAGTAGTATTGCTGCCATGCCGGTTTGAGTTACTGTGCCCATCTTGCTACCACGCAGGGTCAATCACTTGTTGGTCTAGCCATTGTGTTAGTCTAGCCACTTGGTCAAATTCTTCTCTTCCCCTTCTTCTATTCTATCTCTTTTTTTGTCTTTCATCACCCCAATTTCTATCATCTTATTCTTTCTTTCTTCCTTTTGAATGCGCATGCCTGTGTGCATTCGCCCAAAGGCAAGGTGGGGTCCCTTGGCCCACTTGTCATGTAAAATTAACCATGTATGTGTGATTGCAGAAACCGGAGAGTACAGATCAAGGGAGGTGATTTTGAACGAATTGAAGGACTGGGGGGCTTTCCATCATGATCTAAGAGGGCACCCACGAGAGCCAGCTTGAGTGAGTCACGGACCCAAGTGAGGTGTGTCCCGCCTCACATCAAATTTCTTTCTCATCGGTTGGTATACCTGCTCTTGTTTTCTAACAAAGTTCTCGAGAGAGCGGCCTCAATTCCCGGGTTCCTCTGAAACCCGAGATACGTGCCACCAGGTCATCCCGCCCCGGAGGGCAAGATCGAGGCACCTAACTATTAACTTCCTAAAATTTCTTCAACCGAGAATGGGTTGTCAACATAATCGAAAGAAGATGTTATTTAGAAGATATATGACAACAACGGCTTGAACATCCTCACAATAAAGTAGTTTGTCACTTAGATTCTAAACAATTGAATAATGTTGATGAATAAAATGAATCTCATTATGCTTGTGCTAGTTGTTAAATGGGGAAAAATTTAAACTCCCATTTAGAAGTACTGATAAGACCTTTACAAAACATATTTTTAAGATTCATTCTTATTTATGCAGTCTTGCTTTAATTTTATCGCATCAGAGTATCACTTGTTTGTGGTGTTTGTAGATGATTACACTCATTTTTGTTGGATTCATCCTTTGAAGCTAAAATCTAAATTTTTCTCTGCTTTTGATAAAAAAGGAGATTTAAAAAATGAATTCAATTTTTCAATGTGATAGAGGTGGTGAGTTTGCAAAGAAATAATTCATTTCTTGTCTTAGTGATAATGGAATTATGCAGTAGATATCTTGCCAGGGAATCCCTAAACAAAATGGAATAGTTAAAAAGAAAAATATAAATATTGTATAATTAGGTCTTACAATGATGTTTCATGCATGAATTCCTAAATGATTTTGGGTTGAGGCTTTCCATACCATAGTATTTTTCATAAACAGTATTTGTTTGGCCAATATAGAAATGAATTCGCCATACTCTTTGTTGTTTGTCCACTTATCAGACTATTCGTCACTTCAAGGTTTTGGTTGTTGGTGTTTTTCGTATCTTCGAGACTATGATGTCGATAAATTCAGCCTTCGTTCTCTTCGATATGTTTTTCTTTATATATGATATTTGACATAAGGGTTACAAATTCCTACATCCATTCACATGACAAGTCTATATCTCCATATTTGATGAAAATAATTATCCATATGCTAATCAAAATTCTTTATTTGACAGTTCTCAGGTTTACGGGGAACTGACTACTTATGCAAAATGGTTTGAGTGTTATGACCCTGACATTAATTCATGATTTCTACATAAACTATGCATAGGAGATGCCTTAGATATGAATACTCTTCCAGCTGATTTGCATAGGAGATGCTTGGATAAGGAAATAGATCAGAATTATCATGAGCATTATTTTTCACTACCATTGGCGTTGAAATAGGTTTCGCACCGAGTATCTAAGCACGATCAAGAAGATCTCGGGCATATTTACTTTGCAACAGAAAAATTCCACTTGAAAAATAAAATACCTCTATATCAAGGAAATAGTTGAGGGGTCCAAGATCTTTCATGCAAATTCCCTTCTAAGTTGGAAAATAAACCATTGTAAAAGATGAATCTTTCACCTGTAACAACAATGCATCAACATGGAGGAGAAAAATAATAGTACCTTGAGATGTGCAACAAACAAATAAAAATGAATTACCTATACTGCAATAAACCCCAACGATAATAAGTAGGAACTAAATCTATTAAACCAGTCTTTAAGTGCTTTCTGGAGACTATATAGAACCTTTTTCAATTGTCACACATGACTTGGATATTGTGAGTTGACAAAACTAGATGGTTGGTCCTTTATACGGGTTCCTTAAGAAGGCCATACAAAAAAGCATTTTTCACATCAGGCCTTTTGATAGGCCAGTGATGAATAGTAAATATGGTGAGCATGATCCATATACTAGCAAGCTGAATATTTTTGAGAAATCAACTCCATCAACCTAATTATATCATTTGGCAACTAGTTTGGCCTTAAGTCTCTCTAGACTGCCTTCAAACTTTAATTTAGTCTTATAGATGAAAATTAACAACATTCAGACATGGAAGATGCAGATTTAGCTCCTAAATAGAAGTAACATGTAGGGCTTCAGTTTCCTCTTCCATTGCTTTATGCCAACCTAGATGATCCAATACATTACGATAATATGATATGACATTTCTCATAGTGTCAATACAGTGTGTCAATTTATGCATGCCCCTGAAATTGCTCATTTTTTGTTTTCTCAATAGTACATAGTCTTGTGGTATAAGAATCTTACATGCTAGTTCTCTTAAATTATATCTTGTGGTATAAGAATCTTACATGCTAGTTCTCTGAAATTATACTCGTTCTGATGTAGACTAGTGTCGAAGAAATTCAGAAGAGGAGGCAAGAAGAGAAGCTGACGAAGAAGAAGAAAACACAACTTTAAGTGGTTCGGTCTCTTTGACCTACATCCACGGTTGAAGGGCTATTCAATTATGCCTATTATTTCATTCAGCCAATATTAAATAGAAGATACAAGATAACAACTAAATATAAATTGATTCCCCAAATATCTCCTAAATATATCATCAATATATTCTTCACATTTAGTTTCCTAAAATAGGGGATTTGGGTAACTATATCATCTGTCTATCATATTTGAGTAGCTACTTGTACATGGTTACAACTAGTTGCACACAGTTATATTTTAACACTTCCTCTCAAGTTGGTGCGATGATATCTATCAAGCCCAACTTCCTTAATGTTTCTTGAAAATGTACTTTGCTTGTGGCCTTTGTACGGATATCAGAAAGTTGATTTTTTCTCTGACAATCAGAGTAGCAATTTCCTTAGCTTGACCTTTCCCTCTCAACAAAATAACAATCTATTTCTATGTGATTAGTCTGTTCATAAAATACAAGATTTGATACAATACGTATTGAAACCCATATATCTGAGAAGAAATTTTAGCCAAATTAATTCATAGGTTGTAGTTGCCATGATTGTATTCGGCCTTTACAATAGATCGAGCAACCATCGATTGTTTCTTACTTTTCCAATTTGTAAGGTTACTCCTCTACAAATATAAAATATCATATGATGGATCTTCTATCTGTAGGACTACCTGCCCAATCAGCATCAGAAAAGCAATAATATTAGTATAACCATTCTTTATCATTAAAATTCTATTTCCAGGAGATGACTTAAGGTACCTTAAAATTCGATTGATAGCTTCAAGGTGAGCAGTTCTTGGAGAATGGATGAATTGACTTACCGTACTGACTGTATAAGTAATACTAGGTCTAATGACAATAAGATATATAAGTCGACCAACCAAATTGTTGAAACATCCCGATATCTTCTGAAGTTGTGCTTGAGTCTATGTTGGCTTTATAATTGTCTCAATTAGAGTATCAATAGATTTGCAACCTATATTGCCAGTTTCGTGCAAAAGGTCTAAAACATATTTCCTTTGGGAAATAAAACTAGGTCAGTCATTGTTGGCAGTATTATAAAATAAAACTCTCACAATATTCATTTTGACCACAGGAGCAATGGTTTCCTTGTAGTCAACATCATAGGTTTGAGTGAATCTGTTTGCAACAAGTTTCTCCTTGTATCTCTCAAAAGTTCCATCACTTTTGTATTTTGTTTTATAGGCCAACTTGCATCCAATTGGCTTTTTCTCTTTTGGAAGAGTAACGACATCCCAAGTATACGTTTTCTTTACAGCAACAAGTTCTTTATTTGAATTAGCTTCTTTGAAGCTAGTGGGTACTTTAGTTGAGGAAATTTTGGTAAAAACAACACTATTTTTCAGAGATAATATCTTAAAATCCATTAAAAGTAACGACTTACCCAGATAATATCCTAGGGAGAGATAATATCTTAAAATCACTAAGAGTGAATCTGGGTACTTCAGTCTTGTTTTTACCAAAATAGTGTTGAGATCAATAAAATGGACGGTCTTGATTCCAAAATTGAAATCATTAAGAGCACTATTTTTCGTTTTTCAAAGGGTAACAAATTTTGTGATTGTTTTTCTTGAATTTTTATATATAGTAATCCTTTAAACCAGGAGGACGTTGACTAATACGACCAGATTTTCTTAGCTGAGAGTCTTGAGGAATTATATCCCCTTGATATCCATTTGATTGAACCTCCTCATTGGGGTCTTGTAGTGTTTCAAGGATGGATTCTTGACATCTTTCCCAATTAGGCATAATACTCTTAATGATTTCGACTCTGGAATCAAGACCATCCATTTTGAGAGATCTTGGGTAGAGGTTGTCTTGATAATCTTCGCCTGAGGGTTCTCAGTTTGAAAATAAGGAAATTGTTCATTGAATTCAACACTCACTGAAACGTAAATTCCCCTGGTTTTGGGGTCATAACATTTGTAACCCTTTGTCGTAAGTGAATATCCTATGGATATACATGTAATGAATCATTTAACAAGTTTGTCTCTATGATTTTCTGATAAATGCACAAAGCATTCACAACCAAATATCTTTAAATGATGAACACGTAGTGAGAATACATTCAGACCAGGAGATGACAAGTAGTGAAAATACCCTCTAACCAGTATGATTTGGGAACATTCATTTAAAAAAGTATGGCACATGTTACTTCAAGTTGATGCATGTTTTTCCTCTCAACAATTCCATTTGGATGAAGTGTATCTACACATGATATCTGATGAATGATCCCATGATCCATCAAATATGAAGAAAATATATATTTGTACTTTCTATGCAATCATCAATTTTGAAAAATTTCACCTTAGCATCAAATTGATTAAAACAAGAGATCTGCTTGCTTTGCTTTGACAAGATCTACTCAGGTGCAACCGCATATGTAGTAGGTGCCAACATGTATGCAACACATATTTATAATGAATTTCAACCACAACTGTCTGTTGCTGCAAACAACAACATGCAATGCTTGACAAGATCCTTTTCAGAGAGAGAAACTGTACTAATAGGATGGAGGGGGCCGTGGATGATCACTTGCTCTAATACCATGCCGAGAAAATTAAAAAGAAGAGGCAAGACGAGAAGAACAGGAAGAAGAAGAAAATGCGACTTTATGTGGTTCGATGGCTTGGACCTACATCCACGATTGAAGGGCTATTCAATTATGCTCATTATTTCATTTACCCCAGTATTAAATAGAAGATACAAGATAACAACTAAATTAAAACTGATTCCCCAAATATCTCTTAAATATATCACCAAGATATTCTTCATATTTAGGATTTGGGTAACCATATCATCCGAATATCATATTTGGGTAGCTAGTTGTAATTACAACTAGCTGTATGCGATTATATTTCAACAATTAGGCTGGGTGTCCAAACACTCACTGTTCAAACACTGGTTTATGTTATCATGGTTCCAATTGCATAACTTGGAGTGCTAAGAAACAATCGATTATGACTCGTTCAAATGCTGAAGCTTAATACCGATCTATAATATCCACTACAAAATTGACATGGCTTTCTTTTATTCTTCGGTATATTAGGTTGCCTCTTCCTCAACCACCAAATTTTTTTTTTGACAATATTAGTTCTTAGTACATGATAATTAATCCTATTTTTTATGACTGAACAAAGCTCATTGAGTTAGACGATCATTTTGTTGGTGAAAATGTTGTACTTAGTTTGTTTCCTCTCGCAATCAAGTAACTGATATCTTCACCAAGCCTTTGCCACGAGATGTTTTCAAGATATTTGCTTTAAACTCGAACTTCAGGTGCCTCCCAGTGAGTTTGAAGGGGAGTAATAGAAATAAATCCAACAATCATAGTTTCTGGAAAGGCCACAGTATAAATACTGTTTCTAGTTAAATGGAAACTAAAAAAACTTTTTAGTTTCTAGTTAAATGGAAACTAATGCTGACATTTTTTTCCTTTTTCCAATGTAAGAAATTGATGTTGACTTGTTTCAAAGGCTGGCTTCTAGTTGGATAGAGACCTATTTTAGGCTTATCACCAATATTGAGATATCCACATGTTTGTTGCGTCACCAATGTCAATGTCCCATGTTGTAATTCTGATTTTGAAATTTACCATAAACATTTTACTTATCAATACTGGAATCAATAGTCCATGTCTGACACCTAGAAAATGTGTCTTCAACTACTAATATGAGGTAAAATGAATGGCAAACATAATTAAGAGATTGAGAAGAAGATGACCAAATTAAAAAAAGCTAGAAATGTTAAATTAAGTGTGGAATGTGTGGTTGATGCCCAAAACCACCCATTAGAAGTCTGAATTTCGAACATTGAGGCTCTTGTGACTTTTAGAAATAGAAAAGAAGGGATAGTCACGTTTAGAAATACGAAGAATGACTAAGAACATCTTAAGATTGTGCTATTTGGTTTTTTACTTTTAAAAAAATTTCTCTGAGAAACCAATATATTGTATGGGTCAAAATTTGGCATTAGAGGTTATCTACTTCAAATTTTAAAAGGCGAAGATATCTTTCAACTCTCATATATGTAATGCAGAACCTAAATAAAATCAAGCAAGGTTACCTGATAGGAATTAGTCGGTTCAAACCAAGTTTAATCACAGCACAGTTTGAAAGGACGCACTGATCCTATATTTCAAAGGGATTTACTACGAATCCTGAATTTGACATGGTTAATCCTTTCTTGCTCTACTTTAGTGAAAGTTTTATTGTTTTCTCTTTTTTCGTTTATCTTCTTTTCAGTGGGTACTTAAGATTTTAAGGGTTTCATGTGTCATTACTTACTGAGAATGAGGTGCAATTCTTCTACTGTGAAAAAGCTGGCAGCTCAAGATAAGGTCTTATCCCAACTTTGGTGAAAGTCATCAGAGAAATCAGACAAATTGTGTAAAAGTTGGGGTAATAGAAGGGAATCCTTGTTGTGTTAACAAAAAATAGTAATCTCAACCAATTGCTGATTATTATGGTCTATGTGGAGTTCATGCAGGGTGAGAACAGTAATAATTCTATGGGGTAACATGGTTAATATAATGAAGATATTAGCTATCCACGGCCATATCTTCTGTTGACTTATTTATTTTTAATTTTTATTTTTTTTTGCTTTTTTAATGGAGATTTTTGTCATAGGGAAAGGATGGTGGGGTTATAAAAGCTTTTATAGCTGTTAAGAAACTAAAAGAGGTTCTAAATTGTTTTTTTTTTTTTTTTTTAAAATGCCTAAAAACGAAAAACTTTTGAACATTATATAAGGAAAATAATTGCCTTAAAAAAAGTGAGAAAATAAGGGAAAAAAAAATCAAATCTTATGTTGTCATAAATGAAATTATCAGGCGTGCAACTGGATAGAGCCCTAGGTCCCGGCCATGTGTTGTCAAGCATGGTTGGAAAAGACAAAAAAACAGAAAAAAGTTTGGGCCATAAATTGGTAACAGACTTGCAGCTTATTAATACATAGCCATTAATCTGCATAGTTCTAGAACTTTGTATTTGGAGCTTTGGATCCTTTGCAATATTGTTTCCTACTCTCCATATTTTCCATTACAGTCTAGTTTCTCTATCTTTATCTCTAGAGAGAGAAAGGAAGTGCTGCTATTCTCCTCCCTAACAGGATCTTCTCTCCTAAAATAGCAACAGCCCAATATGTGAGTAAAGAAAAACTCATTTGGCTGGGATTTTTTATTTAGTTCTTCTCTTTTTTCTTTTATCGCTGGTCTCTCTGTATTTATTTTCCTTTCATTTTTTCATGATATCAAGAAATAAGTGAAATGGGTTCCATGATTTGTTTGTGCTTCTCCTCCTCAACAGGATCTAACCTGTTTCTTATTTTCTATTGCAGAAAAAAATTCTTCAAAGTTCTATTTTATTTGTTTCAGTGTTTTTTATGTTAGTTTTTCTATTTCGATCTTCTTTTGTTCATTCTATCACCACAACAGTGCTTTCTTTTGGCACTTACTGTATCCCAGTTTTCATTGAAATAATTTATCTTATTATCTCTGCATCTTTTGCTCTATGTCTGTGATTTACTTTCTTTGGTTTTATCTTTCTATTTCTGTGCTCTGTTAGAGACATGAATCCTTTTATTCCGAGACATGTACTTCAGATTTTGAGATTTTGGCATAATTCAACTCTCTATTAGATTTTTCATATTATCTACCGGTCTCTAAAATAAATGAATCCATGTTCGATGCCCACGAGAACTCATCATAATAATTGAGCCTTAAACAGGAAAGAATCTCACCTTCTCTCTCTAATGTTGTGTGGTGATCCATGATTTACTGTTGCTTATCCATAGGAACCAGAGGCCACCCTGGGCATGCGCGTCTTGCCGTCACCAACATATCAAATGCATGCTGAACTGCCCCATGCGCCCCTTCGTCCCTCCTCACGACATGTATGACTTATACAATGTCCAATGTGTTTTTCGCATCCACAACATAAAAAAGCTCCTCAGAAGGTATCATAGGTTTGTGGACAAGGCAGCCATTATTAACAACATCAACTTCAGGCCTACACAAGATTAGGATCATGTTCCCCATATTCATTAGGATCGTGCTTCTATTGACAACATGGTCGCGCCCCCATCTAAGAATGACCGCATTCCTATTTGGAAAGGATCGAGCTCCATTCAAGGAAGGATCACGTTCTGTGCATAGTTAGTCCACGCTCTCATCGCAGAACTCCACTTTTATGAAAAAATATAATTATTCTATCTAAAAAATTAATTTTATTTAAGAAGCTTTTTTTAAAAAGTTTCAGGAAAATAGGGATGGAGTTCCGAAAATACAGGGATTGCGCTCCTACAACTCCGGGAGCGGGAATCTAATTTATTCAGGAACAAGATCCTAAAATTTAAAGAACGCATTCCGTGCAGTATCTGGAGCGAGCTCTGTTGTGAACGGGATCGAGAATCCTAAAAGTAGAAACGAGTTTCCAACAAGTAGGGAACGAGTTCTAAACGAGATCCTGGCTGGGTTTCGGAGCGGGAGTGCCAACCTAGTTGAGCGTTCCCGATAACTATGGGTAGGAACAATTGAAGGGGAAGATGCATTATACAAGGATATTTTTCTATTATAGTGTAGTAGTTTACACAAGAGGGACTGCATTTTTTTTTACTCAGTACACAAGGTTTTCTCACGCCCATTCATTGACACTTATAGCCTCCTATTAGTCTAGTACATACTCTTTCGAAATATAAAATGTACTACAAAGCCTATTATTTTCTTGAAAGTATAAAATCTACTTCCTTTTTCACCTACACTGGAGATTTTTAGAGAGAAGACATTTCCAGGGAAAGAGAATTCTAGAAAGAGAGAGAAGAGAATTATAAATTACAATTTAACATCCTCTGTTTATAGTTCTTATAATTTTTCTAAACTGAACGAATTTTTCAGTACAAATTGCATTTGAGAAAATATCAACGACTTGCTCATTTGGGTTGATGAACTTTTGCTCTATTTCTCTTTTCTATATCAACACTCCGATGAAGTGATGTCAAATTTCAATATCTTTGATCGGCTGTAGCAGATTGGATTCTTTGTCGTGGCAGCGGTTGACATATTATCACATAAAATGATTTTGGTATTATCTTGCTTTTGCTGTAAATCTGAAAAAATTCTTCTAAGATAAATTGCTTCACGTATTGCACTTGTAGCTGACATATACTCGGCTTCAGCTAGTAAAAGGGCCACTGTATTTTGCTTTTTTGATGACGAAGATATTACCTTTGACAATAGACCTATTACATAGTCATAAATACTTTTCCGATAATCAACTAAACCTACCGAATCACTTCCAGAAAATCAAACTAGATCAGCAGCATTCTCAGCAAGATATTTGTTTTGAATTTCTATGTACCTCGAACATATCTCAAAAATCATTTGCCACTGCAAGGTGAAGTTTACTCTACTCATTCATGAACTTGGAAACAATGCTGACTGTATACACAATATAGCATTGTGTTTGTTAGATAAATCAAGGAACCAACTAAGCTTTGGTAAATTGATGCATCAACCTTTCTAGCACCATCATATTTGGAGAGGTTTTCATTTACTGTTATTAGAGTACTTACTAGTTTATTATTGGACATATTAATTTTTTTGAAGAGATCCTTATTATATTTTTCTTCAGAGAATAATTTCTCCAACTGATTACTTTCCATGGATTCTAAGAAATTCTTTCATGACATTGAAATCAGTCATCTCATACTTTTCCATCATTGTTTCCTTAAAATCTTCAACCATTTTTTAGTTTGTATTAGTGTAAATCAAATCTTCCACATAAATGAATACAACACGAAGGAACTTTCACGTACCTTTTTGACGGATGGTACTTGGACTCCTTTCAAATCCATTTTGGTGAAAATATTTATCAAATTTTTCATTCTATGCTCGTGGAACTTGTTTTAACCTTTATAAAGCCTTTTTAAGTTTATAAACTTTTTCTTGTTTTCCTTTTTCAACAAGACCCACAAGTGTTCAACATACACTTTATCCTCTAGTTCTCCATTCAAGAATGCAGATTCTAGAGCCAATTTGCCTACCTGGAACCTTGCAGAAACCCTGTTTTGACCCAGACTGAGCGACACGAGTTGGGCGACACCACTCGTGTCGCCCAGCATGTTTTGGCCCAAATTGAAATTTCCCTTCTGGGAGTGGTTTTTTTGTATTTTAGTGTGATTTTTACCCATTTTTCTTGGGCAACACTAGGCGGTCGCCCGGGTGACACCAGTCGTGTCACCAAGATTCGTACCTCAAAAATTGGAATTTTTGAATGAAGATCTGTTGGTTATGGAAGTATATCCCTTTCAATAGATCCTTGATCCTTATAAAAGATCTTTTTTGTGGCCATTCAAAGGCATCTCTAGAGGGCTTGAGAAAGATTAAAACCCTAGAGAAAAAGAGAGAAAACCTAGAATAGAGTTAGCAGAGGAAAACCCTAACCCGAACCTAAAACCTGAAAACCTAGGGCACAACAACTGTAGATCCCAAGTATCCTTAGGGAACAACAACCCTTCTACACCAGAGATCTGCTGGTCAATATTGGAATCAGAGAGGCAAAGAGGACGCTGGTGCTGATACGTGAGAGCCCTCAAAGGCTCGAGAGTCCTGAGCCATCCGGCCCGGTTCAGTATCGTTTTCTTCCTTTTTTTTTATTATTCTTTTACTTTTTAATTTTATTTTTATCTTATTTTGATTAGTTTTCTTAAAATTTGTGTTTTTAATGCTTTGGGTCATGCTGGCTCTGCCACAAATCTAAGAGCACATCTGCTCATTTCCAGGCAGATCTGGCCTCAGATCTGAATTCGATTTGTCCCACTTTCTCTACCATTTCTTTTTCATCAGTTTAAGGTGTCAAGATTCGAGAGATCTTCATCGGAAGATCTGTTTTATTTTTCATCGTAAACAGTTTGGCACCCATCGTGGGGGGTTTCAAGCTTGATCAAAGCACCAAAATACGATTTTATTTCATTGTTTTTCATTGATTTCAGTCACAAAAGGTCCCAAAAATCGGCTGTGACTAGGACCCAGGGTTTCGGTGCTGCGAAACCCTTTTCTTTTTTGGGTGACACTTGCAATGTTGCCAGGGCGACACCACCAGTGCCGCTCAGATCCAGGGAGACACTCCCCGTGTCGCCCAAATTTAAATGTTTCAGAATTTTTTGAAACTTTGCAGATCTATTCTAGGGTCTTTTTTGCGTGTCGCCCAAATTTAAATGTTTCAGAATTTTTTGAAACTTTGCAGATCTATTCTAGGGTCTTTTTTGTGACTAATAAAAACATTTCAGATCAAAATACAATTTTTAAAAATACCAAAAATATATTTTACTTGATACATATTTGTTTTATATGCGTTGTTCTTCTTTACTCTGTTTTAATTTATTTCATTACAAATATTGTTTTCTCTGCTTCTGCAAGTTTACAGTAGCCTTGTTTAATCAAGATTAACAAAATGAAAACAAAAAAAATAATTTTTTTTTTTTGGGTGACACCAGAAGTGTCGTCCACCCTGTAAGGGTAGCACTAGTAGTGCCGCTCGGGCGACACCACCCGTGTCGCCCAATTGCAGTGGTCCTAGAAAGGTTTTGGGACCCCAAAGGCCTATTTCAAATCCTTTTGGCTTCTTATTCACCAAATTTTGGCTCAAAATAAAATTTTTAAAAATATAAAAAAAATATTTTGCTTCAGATAGGTTTGTGTTGTTCCTGTCTTTTTATATTTTATTTTAGTTTGTTAATTTTAATTTAAATAATATTTTCCCTGCTTTCACCATGCTTAGTTTAACTGTGTTTCATCAAAGTTAAAAAGATAAAAAGATAAAAAAATAAAACAAATACATGGAGGGTTGCTTGCATCCTTCCTGAACTGTGTCTCGTGCAAGTCACCCTCGACTCGGGCCACACTTGACGTAGAGCGGACTGTGCCTGGTCTCACTGTTGTGATTGTACCTTATTAGGGGTTTCTTAGCCCTCCATATATACTGTTCTTCGAGCGATTTTCACCTTGAAGTGAGCATCTCTAGGCACTATCAGTGCCGAGCACTCACTTATTTCTGTGTGCGTTGTGTGCTTGACAATTATTTTTGCTTGCATGCTTCTTTACACACTCCAGCACACACCGGACCGGGAATGCCCGGGAAACCAACAAACAAAAAATTTGAAAACCCCCAAAATTTGCGTTAACAGTGTGAGGGTAACCTAACTTTGAGAGTCGTGGCGGTTGGGATTAGCAGAACTTTAACTGTGAGCACCCCTCCGTAATCCTTTGCCTCAAAGCAACTCTGTGTATAGTAGGACCTGGTGAACATCCTATAATAGGTGGCAAGGACCTATGTGGGAACCTATATCAGCCTAGTCACATTTCAATAGTTAGGAACCCACTCTCAAGCCATGCCTACCTATAATCTAGGTCAAACGTTTTCGTGTGCTTTGCTTGCTTATTTCTGTTGTTTAATCTTAGATCTCCTTCTAGACCTGCTTTTGGCCCTAGTTGAACCCTCTGAGTCCAAGTCCAGGCTTGTACGTAGTTTAGCCCAGGTTCGAACTAGGTTTCGCATTGGTCTGAACTTAGGCCCCCTCTTGGTCCAAGCCGAAGGCTCATTCCTAGTTCATCCTTGATCTAGTCTGGGTCCATACCAGGTATGATCATCAAAATTCTTTGGGTCCAAGTTTAAGCTTAAACCCAGCCTAGCCCAGGTCCAAACTTAGGCTTCCTTTTGATCCTAGCCAAGGGCTCATGCCTAGCTCAACTTTGATCCAGTCTGGGTCCTTGCTCGGTCAGATTATCAAACCCTCTTGGTCCAAGCCCAGGCATGCACCCAGCTCAATCCAGGTCTGAACTAGGCTTACACCCAGGTTCAAACCTAGATCCACTCTTGGTCCGAGCTGGGACTTGTACCCTTCTAGTCTAGGTCCTAGTCTAGGTTCTAGCATAGGTCTAAGCTTAGAGTTGCCTCTAGAGCTAGACTAGGCTTACCCTACTTCAGGGTCTGAACCAAACCCATTGAGTCTAGCAGTCTAGGTTCTAGATGTCTTAGTTACGATTTTTACCCCTAGAGTCAGACTAGGTCTGCCCTAAGTCTTCGAGTTTAGATCTTACCTAAGTCTAGATTCTAGAACCCCACCAAAAGAAATCACCATGTCAGTCACTCAAGGTAACTATGATGATCACTCCACGGCCGACTCTAAGCCTAACCTGCCCAAACCTATGAGCTAGTATGCCGCTATCCCTTGGGATTATCGACAGAACTTAGGTTAGTCCATTATCCAATGCCCAGGTCTTCAATTAGAGGCAGAATCCCATGGGTCCACTCTTAATCCTAAAATCTGTGTGGCTTGAAAACTCGGCTCCGCTCGAAAAACTTTGAATAGTCAGGGGGTCCGACAGGGCGTAGGCAACCAAAGTAGAAGCAAAGCAAGGGAAGAAGTTCAGGGCATATCTAACGCCAATTCTAAAACCGTGCAATTTCCACAATCGTGCAATTTCCACAACCGGTGACGACACCTATGGGTCAATACTTCCCTCAGGCACAAATGTATCAAACTGCTAGTGCGACTCATCAATCTCAGGACCATGCAGGCCAACATGTATCACAAGTTTCAACTTATCAGTCTACGCTTGGGAACCCACCGACCGGTGGGACTATTGTCATGCTAAATACCCAACAAGAAGTCACCATAAAAGCAATGCAAGATATGCTTGTAAGAATGGGCATGCATGAAATTCTACCCCTGAAGGCCTATATTCATGAGACCCTTAGAGGCATGGAAGACCTTCCCTTAGGATTTGTAGTCCTAGAATTTAGAAATAAGTTCAATGGGAAGAGCGATCCAAACACTCATGTCAACACGTACCTCCTCCCCATTCGAGCTTTGCTAGACATGCCTAACCAACTGAAGGCCATATTTTCTCAAATATTGACCAGCGAGGCCTTGAACTGGCATCGGAGAACAATGTTCGCTCGACCACACATCATTCCAGATGAAATGTTCAATCTATTCGTCTCTAACTATCGTGGGTCGACACCAAGATCTATCTCCCTGGGCGAGCTCAGTGCATCGAAACAAAACCCAAGAGAATCCTTCGAGGATTTCATCGGTTGATTCCGCGAGGCACCAATGCAGGCCATAGAATGTCCACTTATGGATGCAGCCAAAATCTCCATGGACTTAGAGAACACTACTGCAGAATACATGACCTTCTTTAGCCTAGGCCTTATCCCCCACTCTTTCGACTATATGAAAGGGCTAGAGGGACACCCCTCAGCACCAGGCCTGACAATAAACCGATAACAAATCCCCAAAATAAGAATAAAAATAATAACAAGGAGAATGCTTCCGTTTAGGTTAATGAGCTTGTCGTTAACGGACCGACTCAAGGTTCAGCTGCTCAACAAAATAATCAGAACCAAAACAGAAGAAGTCAGCTTAGTGCCAACGCTCAATATAATAATCAAAGGCGAGAGGATAATTTCACCCATCTCAAAGACCCATTAGAAAAAGTGCTGGAATTACTTCTGGCTAGAAATATGGTCTATCTCCTGCCACCATCTGAACCACCATTTCAAGTCACAAATAGGAGCAAGTGGTGCAAATGGCTTCAAAACCATGCCCAAGATACTCAAAACTGATTATATTTGAATTGGGTTATTCAAGGGTTGATCAATAGGGGAGACATCACTATCGCACCTAGAAGTGAACCTGTCGAAGAGCCTAATCAAAAGATGGGTATGTTCACAAATCCTCTCCTTAAAAATATGGTCACAACGACCAAAAAGCTGGGAGCTCAAGACAACTCAAAAGAGAACGTCGTCGTTCACATGATTGAGAGTGGATATGAAGAAGATGATCCCAGTCAATTCATATTTGCTTGTAATCTTCAGTTTCAAGAGCCCGAAGAAGATCTTTTGAGCCTTCTAAGAGGAAACCTTTCATATCCAAACCTCGATAACCTTCCCAAATGGGATCAATATGGCGAAGCTGATACGCTAGAGATCGATATGGTTAGGATCAACAAAAAGGGATCATCTTCCAAACAAGGGGCCAACAACCCAAAGTCTCCCATTACTCTTGCTAGGGCTGACCCTATAGCTCTTCAGGCTGGCGAGGTTGATTCCCTAACTCGATGAGGATGGGTGTTCAAACCCATTCAATTGATGGCCGATACTCTCAATGAAAGAATGAGAAACACCTCAAAAGCAAGACAATCAGCAGAGGTCATATATCATGAGCCGACTAAATAAATTCAAGGATCTGCAACTACCTACGATCTATTAGCTCATCTCGGGAAGATCCAGGCTCAAATCTGCAACTTGGAGTTGCTTGCCAATTCATCAGCACACAGAGCCCAGATCGAAAGGGTCTTCATCGAGACACACATCCCAAGCAACACACAGCTGGATGAGTTGTGCGGAATTATCAATCAACTGATGGCACCAACGTCATTCGTGTTCACAAACAATGACATCCCAGCCAGTTTCAATTGCTTTCATGTCCTACCTCTGCACATCACCATTTTCATGCAAGGATATGAGATACGGAGAGTGCTTGTTGATAATGGGCCATCCTTAAACATATGCCCTATGAAAATAGTGAGGCAGATAGGGAAATGCCTGGATGACTTCAAGCCATCTCAACTAACTATCGTTGCATACGACGGGAGCAAGAGACAGGCTAAAGGCATATTGCCTCTCACACTCAAGATCGAACCTATCGTCTAAGTGATAAAGTTTTATGCCTTGGACATAAAACCTTCATTCAACATGCTGTTAGGAAGACCATGGTTGCACGAAAACCTCGTGGTTGCCTTTACACTCCATCAATGCCTCAAAATTTTGACTAAAACTGGCTTCGCGAAGGTATGTGCTGAACCCCTTGCTTTTCTCAATCCTAATATACATAACGAGAATCTAACCGTAGGGGTTGAGCACGAAGAAATCCCGCTCGCTTCCTTCGAGCAAGCTGATTGTACCACCTTATGCCTAGAGGCTGGCAACCCTATTCCTCAAATTTCGCAAATTTCTACATCGATGGAGGACATTATCCAATGTCAACATCAATACGGTTTCAGGTCCTTCGAAACTTGGTACATGGTCTTCCCCCAAGGCTTCCAACCAGGCCAAGGCTTGGGGAGTCAAGGGCAAGGCTTAATGGAGGCAATTTCTAAATTACTCCAAGCCAAAATGAAAACGGAGATCGAAGAGGACTTGGGTGTTCTATCACCTTACTGCAAAGCTGGGCGAAGCCTTCAAGCTATCCGGGCTTTGTATCTAGAGGCATTCAAAGCCTCGATCCTCTCAATGCCCATCCTTCAAAATAGTCAAAAGTGATCATTGAATCCCCAACGGGGAATAATTCTTCTTCCACATCTCCGCACACACAATAACTAGGGATTGAAGACCTTTTTGCTGACCTGGATTTGAAGGTATACACAATCGGCTTTAACACAGTCAAGAATGCTTATTCGCCTATTCAACCCAGGAACAAAATTGGTCGATCATTCCTCTATCTCAAGAATCGCTGGAAGCATACCAGCGACATCTTCAAGTCTTGATGCCAAAAAATGGATTAGCCCAGGGTGGCCATCTAACCACCTTGCACGTCCAGTCCCCAACTGTGATGACCCCAGTCCCTAACCCCTGTCGGAGGACGACAGAGGGCGGGATCGCGATCAAAGGTTGCTAATGTCACTCCGGTGGGAGTGGCCCAACCCAAGAAAAACACAAAAGGCAGAGCTAATTATGAAAGAAACTAAAATAAATCCAATAATTATCAATCCAAAAAGTACAGCCAATTCATTCCTTCCCAAAACAAAGTCTTTACAAGTTTGTTAAGGCACTACTGGCCCAGAAATACACAAAATGAGGAATACATATCACTGAAATCACCAAAACATACTGCGGAGGTTTTAGAAGGCAGATTCTCAAACTTCTTAACCTCAGACTTCAAGCTCTCAATCTTCCACCCACCCTGAGCACAGCTGCCACCACCCGTCACTCTACAATTATGAAATTAAGATGGAATGAGCTAAAATCCCAGTAAGCAGATCACTACCCTTGCATTCTTGACTATCAATATATACACGCTAACATGCTCATAGTACATTAGACATCGTATTTTGTCTTACAAAGTAAGGTCACATATTAGAGTGCACATGACGACCATCTAAAAGAATCAAAATTAGTTAACGAAGCATTACTTGCATATCACAGTTACAGTCAGATAATCTTACAGAATACATAATTCAGACAAGCAGAGCAGAGTAGTTTACTCCCAAAGTAGATCGCAAAGTAGAAGCCACAGTGATAAGACTAAGCTAATCCTGAGCTTGGGACTTCTACCCTCATTCAGGAGGGAGGACAATGATAAGTAGACGCCCTATTTCGAAGTGTCCTCACTCACGCATACATCTCCAGCACGCTTTGGGGTTTTTGATAGGCTGAGGCCTTGCAAGACACTTCCCTCTTACTCTCTCACCACTAGAGGATGTTACACTACCAAAGGGGTCCCGATGGATAATGCCCAGAAATCTTGGGGGGTACGACCCTCCCAAGTACAATCAGAGCCTAGCTCCCTTCCTATCAACGAATCATGTGGAAAGTCTATGCTCACACTTACAGAGTCTGACATAAAAGCACTATATCATTGTGCGGCAAGTCCATGATCACATATACAAAATTAGAGGGCTCACTACCAATGGAGGATCCATTGTGCAGTCGTCAGAATCAGAGTCCATATAACAGAATCTGAACTCATACAATAGAATCAGAGTTCTTATAACAGAATCAGAGTTCATATAACAGAATCAGAGTTCATATAACAGTAGTCAGAGCTCATACAACAGAATCAGAGTTCTTATAACAAAATCAGAGTTCTTATAGCAGAATCAGAGTTCATATAACATAATCCGAGTATCGATGTTATGTTTTCTAAAAATTCAGGCAGTGACATCCAAGTCAAAACAAGGCTATAACTTTTAGTTCATTTAGAATTTGAAGACAATTTTATGTTAGACACAACTATCTTTCAATTAGGGTTGGTTTGAGTGCAATTGGACCTTATTTGTCCCCTCAAAAGAACCCAAGAATAGAGACCTTAATCTGAAATCTGTTTTGCAGTGGAGATGGTGGCATGTCTTTGAAATTCCGCCCATGTTTCAAAATCAAGAAGGAACCTCGAAAAGTGCCCAATACATGAATTAAAGATGACTCATCATCAGTTTCAATGGCAAGGGTTTGGGCTAAAATGGATACTTTTCGTTGGTGACATTAAAGTCTTTAAATATGTGCTTCTGCTAAAACTGTCCACAGCGACATACCTTCATAAAATGAAGCGTAACTTTCAATCTAAAGAGAATCTCAAAATATTTTCCACATGCAACTTTTAACTCATTCAAATATATTTCAAATGGTTGTGGTTTGGCAAAAAATGGACGTCGTTTGATTAATTAAAATAGATGAACACAGTGGTTACTGATGATAAATTAAGGAAAACAGTCCACAGTGACATATCCTCTCATTTCGAAACATAACTTCATTTTTTTAAAGAATTTCAGCAGTGGGTAAAAACAAACATTTTACTAGGCTCATGTATCTTTCCAACGGTGGTAGTTTGAGGTCAATCGGACTCCATTGGCTGTTCAAAAGCCTTATTCAAGGACACACATATTCCTAGAATTTCATGGTTTCATTTAACAGGTGTCAAGACTGCCTTCCATAACCATCATGTCATAATGAAGAACATGATAACATTCATTCTCTCACAATGTGAACACACATAACATGCATTTCTTACATAATCTAAGAATCACAACTCCATTTTTACATTCATCATTATCATAGAACAAAAACCCCAGATTTCCATTGAACAAAAACCCCAAATTTTTCTACATTGCATACACTTCTATTAATCATTCATATGCCTAAGTTTCCATGCATTCCCATGACTACAATACAAGGGTAATGGATCCACTTACCTAATTAACAATGGGGCCTCCTCCAACCTTTGCTCACAACTCTCACCCGCCCAACAATGGCTGCTCACAAAGCCACTTCTTCGACTTTGAGTCTAAGAGAGAGAGAGAGAGTAAGAATGAGGGGTGCGTGTGAGAGAAGAGGCTTAAATACTCATGATTTTGGGGTGGCTGGCCAAGTGTCACCAAGGAGGCTCAAAATATGGATAAGTGGCACCCACAACAACATGCATTAGACAAGTGTCACCTCCAACTCATGCACGTCAGAAACACAGCTGGCACTAGCCCTCTACACAGCCAGTGCTAGGCTCACTAGCCCAGGCAGCGCTGCACTTCTCAACCTGCGCTGGGCAACTAGTGCTGGGCTACCAGTGCTAGGAAACGGGCGCTTGGCAACTGGCGTTGTGCTTCTTCTCCTTCACAGCCGGCGCTGAACAACCCAATCGACACTAGGCAACCGGCACTGGCCTCTTTACCTAGCTCCAACTGGTGCTGGTCTCTCACTCCTACCCAGCCGGTGTTGCACAATCCAATCGGTGCTGGACACAACTTCTTTCCTCCTTGACCCTTCATGCATTCTAACTGGCCAGAAAAAGTTTGGGTTGTCACATCATCCCCCCCTTAAAAAGATTTTGTCCTCAAAATCGCTAATTGAATAAACGAGGGTATAGTGCTCGAATTTCATCTTCTCGCTCCCACGTTGACTCTTCTTGTGAATGATACTGCCATAAAACCCAGACTAGGGGAATCTCTTTGTTGCATAAAACTTGAACCTTTCTATCCAGAATCTCAATTGGTTGCTCTACATAAGTTAAATCCTCCTTGAAAGGGATTGGCTCATACTTCAAGACATGGGACGAATCAGGCTGATGCTTCCTTAATAATGAAACATGAAAAACATCATGAATATTGGCCAACTCGGTTGGTAAGGCTAGTCGGTATGTCACGACTCTGATACTTTCTAATATTTTAAAAGGTCCAATGAATCGCGGACTTAGCTTCCCTTTCTTACTAAACCTCATAATTCCTTTTGTTGGTGACACTCTTAAGAATACTCGATCCCCTACTTCAAATTCAAGGCGACGATGATTGGCATAATTCTTCTGCCTACTCTGAGCTGTTTTAAGCCTTTCTCAAATTAGGGCGATTTTCTCTGATTTCACTTGAACAATTTTCAGCCCTAAGAGTCTCCTTTTGCTGACTTCATTCCAACACACTGGTGATCTGCACTTTCTTCCATATAAAGCTTCAAAAGGTGCCATTTGAATATTGACATGGAAACTGTTGTTGTATACAAATTCTACTAAGGGTAGGTGATCATCCCAATTTCGTTTGAAGTCAGTAACATAGGCTCTCAACATATCTTCTAAGGTCTGAATGGTCCTCTCTGACTGTCCATCGGTCTGGGGGTGAAAAGAAGTATTGAAAGTAAGTCTTGTCCCCAAAGCTGATTGTAGATTGCCCCAAAACCTTGAAGTAAACTAGAGTCCCTGTCGGACTTGACAGGTACTCCATACAGCCTTACTATTTCCTTGACATACAGCTGAGCCAGTTTATCAAGGGTATAAGTAGTGCGGACTGGTAAGGCAGCCTTAGTCAATCGGTCCACAATAACCCAAACACTATCATGATCCAATCCTGATCTTAGCAAGCCGGACACAAAGTCCATGGTGATGTGTTCCCACTTCCATTCAGGCACAGGTAAGCGCTGTAATAATCCATCCAGTCTTTGGTGCTCATGTTTGAACATATTTTTCATCACCTTGGTCCTTGGTAGGAAGCAAGTCAATAAAGCCTAAAAAACAGTGGAAATTCCTGACAGTTTCAAAATGGCCCCATAATTTCTCAAGATCATCATCAGCACTTCAAAAGACCACCTGCCAAGTTTCATTGCGATCAGATATGCCTAAAGCAATGAACACAAAGAAACAATCGGCCTCTAGCACCCTAAAATGGACCCTACAACTGGAACTACATTTTCGGTGTTTCAACTCTGAAACCACCGCCATTAGATCCGACAACGTCAAAAAGCTCTATAGGCTAAGTTTCGGCTTAATCAGACACTCTAGCACAAAGATATAAGAAAAACTTTGAAATAGGAGGGGCTGCACACTATTCTCCTGTGGCCTCACTGCACTAAAACACCATTAAAGGTGGCTGTTTTCACAGTCACGGGCAGTGATTTTTGGGACCCATATCTCACTCGTTCCGAGTCGGCTCACACTCAAATTTTGTGAACATGTTTGTCTCGTCGAAACGAGCGTTTTGATATATGGTATGCTTCATGAGGATAGCCAAGCAGGGAGAAAACTAGAGAGAAGTTGAAAATCTGTGAAGAAGTTACCAAAAATTTGGCAGCAACATGCCTTGCTCGATAGACCAAATGACGACGCTAGCGCAACGGATCGATGGGAAACCAATTCCATTGTGTGCGTAAGGTTCAGGGCTATCATTGGTCCAAACCTCGTGCATGATAGATGGTCAGATTTCATGCACAAAGTCGATGAAGTGACTAAAATTTGGCTAGAAGATTTCAGATTCCGGCCAAAACTCAAAAGTTACGAAATCTTCGTTCGGGCTAGAAGTCGAGTCCCGTTTGTTGCCACGCAATTGTGACGCCATGCTTGGTGCCCTACGATGAATAAATCGCAGAAAAAAATTAAGGAACGACCGCACTATCAATCTGAAGTTTTCAAAATTCAAACAAATTTCAAGTCTCGTGATCATGGCTCAAAAACATGATTTATGGATCGAAGTGGGCATCAAAACGATTGCCATGCCTAGCCCTAAATGTAAACGATCATCTTTCAATTGAATGGGCAACAGAACAACCTCAGGTCTGGCATAGAATATCATGCAAGTTCTTAGGTAGCAGCAGGGACTATTCTAAAATTCCACACATTTTAAGTAGGGGCAAAACAATCATTTTGCACCCATTTTTAGAATTTCTTTAAATTCAATTAAATCATAATTACCTTCAATTAGAGTTACTTTTGGGCGTACACCCATGTTTTAGCCCAATTATATAGAAACAAGCACTGCCTCATTGTAAAAAGAGCCTTCGGTTCATTCTTTGAAGATTGAATAAAATTTTGATTCCTTGCTTGAGCCTATGAGTACGCCTTAGAGAGAGTGAGAGAGAGAGGAGAGAGAAGAAAAAGGTTGATACACTTCGAGAAGACAACTTTCTCTCTCCTCCTCTCTTTCTCTCTCTTCTTCTTTCTTTCTTTCTCTTGCTTATTCTCTCTCCTCCCCTCTTTCTCTCTTTCTCTCTCTCTTTCTTGCTCTCTCCTCCCCTCATTCTCTCTCTTCTTCTTTATCTCTTTCTCTCTTCATCTTTCTCTTTTTCTCTCTCTTCTTCTCTCTTTCTCTCTTCTTCTCTTTCTCTCTCCTCCTCTTGTATTTATCTCTTTCTCTCTCATCTTCTCTTCTCTTCTTTATCACTTTCTCTCTCATCCCCTTTCTTCGTCTCTTTCTCTTTCTTTCTCATCTTCTCTTCTCATCTCTATCTCATATTCTCTCCTTCTAATGCAACCAGCGAGGCCTAGTGCCGATTGTTCTCATCTCTCTGCTTCTGTCTGCCGATTGTTCTCATCTCTCTGCTTTTGTCAGTCGACAAGACCTAGCACCAATTGATTTTCTCTCTCTTCTGTTTTCAGTCGATGAGAACTAGCAACGACTAATTTTCTCTCTCTTCTTCTGTCAATCGATGAGACCTAGCGTCGACTGGTTTTCTCTCTTTTTTTTTATCAGTAGGCAAGACCTAATGCCGACTAATTTTCTCTCTCTTCTTCTGTCAGTCAGTGAGACTTAACATGGACTGGTTTTCTCTCTCTTCCTCTATCAATTGGTGAGACCTAACACCGAGTGGTTTTCTCTCTCTTCTTAGATCAATCGGTGAGACCTAGCACCGACTGGTTTTCTCTCTCTTCTTCTATCAAACGGCGAAGTGCAACGTCGGTTGGATTTCTCTCTCTTGATCCCTTCTCTTCTAATATAATTGGTGAAACCTAGCACCGACTGCTTTTTCTCTCTCTTCTTCTAACACAGTCGGTGATGCTTAGCCCCGACTGCACCTTCTTTCCATCTCTCTCTTTTATCCTCTCGTCTCTTCTCTCCCTTCTTCTGCCTCCTCTCTTCCTTCTTCTCTCACCTTCTGCTTATTCATTCCTTCCCCATAACCATTGCTCTGCTACTCTTTCATTTGACTAAGAGGGATCGAGGTTAGCCTCTCATGTAGCCTTGTCATCTACCTGTAATGTCATTGCGCTAAGATCACTTGGCCCGCTTTACTGCCACAGACCTACCTGCAACGATAGACTTACCATCTAGTCAATATTGTTAATAACGTCTAGTCATGATCCCGTGAGCCGGTCTTAGTTACCGAGCCTATTTTCCTACCACGTTAAGCCAACTATCCATCAGCCTAGTCACTGCTCTGATCCTTTAGCTTGGTCAAATTCTTCTCTCCCGACCTGTATTTCTTTCTTCATTTTGACTGTGCATGCTTGTGTACGTTCGTCAGAGAGGAAAAGGGTGAGGTCAGAACCACCTGTCTCATAACCGTTGCCATATATGTGTGTGATTGTAAAAAAGCAGAAAATAAGAAGAATGCCAGCCAAGGGAGGCAATTTCGAACTAGTTTTATTACTGAGGGGACTTTCTTCGTGTTCTAAGAGGGCCCAGCTCGAGTAAGTCCCGAACCCACCTTTAAAATTCCTCTCTCACCGATTTGTAACACCTGTCCCCGTTTTCAAATGAGGTTTCTGAGAGAGCATTCTCAGAAACGTCTCGGGTCTCCCCCGAAACCCGAGACGTGTGCCGCCAGATCCTCCAGGATCTGGAGGGCGAGATCGAGGTACTTAATCAGCTTGGCGACTCCACTGGGGACGTACTACCCCTTAGTCGGATTGTTCTTGTTTGGCTAGTCTCTTCTTTTATTATATGCTTTCATTCTCTTTCCACATTCACTTATGGTTGCTGGGTTTTATAACCCATTTATCTGGCTGGGGGATTTTCTCAACCCCTTATTCGAGAGTGTCCCTAGGGAACAAGTTCCTTCAACTTCATTCCCGACCATCCTCTTGAGCAAAGACCCCTTTAGTTCCCAGGTCTTAACCTGGACCGTTGCGAGGAGGGACTTGAAGGTCCCTCACTCCCCATCACTTCGCTCTGGTGGAAACTCCACCAAGGCGCCTTGCATGGGCGACACTTATGTTGCCCCACATAGCATGCACCCAACCACCAGCAAGTCTCTTGCTGGTCGTGTTTTTGAGGTACGCCGGAAGGTTGCCCAGTCCCTTTCTGCAAGAGGCAAGCAAGTTGCCATTGCTTTTGTGGGTTGTCATAAGGCTACCCCCCGCACTTCTTCCCCATTGGTCTCCTTAGAGTCTCAAACACATCGAGGTGGAAACCCCAAGGTCTCCACACCTCACACACACCACAAGAATTGTGGGTCACCAACTCGAGCCACACCTCGAGACAACCCTTCTACCTCGAGTCCGTGTCCAAAATCGAACCTTCCAAGGCTAGGTCCTGCACACGCTAGTCATGTGCATCTCACTGCTCGGGGCAATGCCATTATTGAGCCAGCCCAAGTACACAGGAGACGGCCTCCTCTTTCTCCTCCTATGCACACACAAGCGCACCCTGTAAGGGGCAGGCCTGCACCTGTTCTCTCAGACACCTGCTCGTAGTTCTCGGCCTCCTAGGGCCAGATCACCTGCACCAGCCTTGATGGACCCCTAGGTCCCCCGAGATCCTTCTTTAAAGGACGCACACGCGTCGCCATCTCAGGCATCCCCTCGCTTTCAACTCATGCCTCCTCATGAGTCAACCCTGCTCTTGCTTGCTCCTTCATGGAGCAAGCACCTTCAGCCTTGATACTGAAAGGTATTCCCCAAGAGTACCATCCTGAACCAGCCCCTCCACATTGGTCATGTCTCTAGAGCTCACAAGAGAGCTCGGGGTATAGACCTCATGGAAGATCGAGTCCTTCATCCTCTCCGGCCCAAGATGACTCTAGTTCCTAGGCCCTCATCCATTGCCGAACTTGATGGAGACAGCTCTTTCCTGAGCAAGAAGAGTTGACCAGCTGCGACCCAGATCGTAGTTTTGGTGTGAGGTCCATCAAAACCTCAAGGCTAAACAAGATATAGGTCTATGAATTTTGACTAGGGAGGTGACCAAGGCAGTCAAAACAGTCAATTTTGATGACCCTCTTCTCCTGAATCCCTTCTACCCCCTTCAGGCGATGAAGCTTGAAAAAGAGCTCCATGAGCCCTGTGTTATGGTTACTATCACAGAAGAAGATCTAGCCACTCAACAACCACGGTCCCAAGACCATCGAGAACCAGTCCAAATGCGATCTGCATACAAAAGTCTAGTTTAGTCAGGGCATGTTGACCCCCTACAGACTGATCTTCTACGTACGACCCGTCAAGCTCGCAAGCCTTATGTTGACACTAATATCGACCCCCATAATGAAATGGCCAGCGTAATGGTCGTAAGCAAGGCCCGTGAAATGCAAGTGTATCGCATGAACAAGTTCGAGGATGTGGTGCACATGATAATGGGAAAAATTGATCATATTGACGTTGCACACCAGCCAGCTAACCATGTGGTCAATTCTCATCACTCTGATGGTGTACCTCCATGACCGCCTCCACCGTCTACCTCACAGGACAATTCCATCCCTCACTCGGTCTCTCAGTTAGATATTGATGGTCACCCATAGCCTAAAGAACAGAAAAATTCTAGGCATACAGGGTGCGACGCCTTATCAAAGACCATATCCCTCCTATATTGATCAGGTCCCATTCCCTCAGACTACAAGAAAGGAAATTTTCCCCTATTCAGTGGAACCACCTCCCCAATTAAGCATATTTCCCACTTTCAGGATGCACGTCAAGAAACAACGGCTGATGGGAGACTTCTTCTCCGACAGTTTGTTGAGACCCTCGTTGGCCCAGCATTTCAATGGTATGCCTGGCTTCCTCCAAACTTGGTGCATACATGGGAGGAGATGGAGAAATTGTTCTATCAACGATTCTATGAGGTCAAGAGAGAGGTTCAAACCATCAAGCTCCTTACCCTGACTCAAGACCTTGATGAGCCTGTAACTCAAGACCTTGATGAGCCTGTAGATCAGTATGGAGAACTTGGCTTCCCGCCATCCTAATCCTATGCCTGAGAAGGAAGCAGTCCAAACTTGCGTGTGGAACATGCGACCTGAAATTGCTCTACATGTCGAGGCCTCCAACCCGACCTCTATGTCAAAGTTGATCTCTAAATCAGTTCTCATAGAAAGTTTGTCACGCCATCATGGTGGGACACGACAACCATCTACAAGTTCAGAAACCAATTGGGGCAATGGTAGCTCTCAGAATAACACAGAGGCAGCCAACTGAATGGGGTAATCAGTGCAACATCATGGTCACTGATTCAAAGAAGGTTCCCTCCCAAACTTTGGACCTCTCTAATGGGGAACCACATCAAAGGCAACACCCCAGGCTGGCAAGTAATAACCGTTGTACGATTGGGTACCTCCACCAGTGAACCTTGATCGGGGTGATTATTTCCCAGGCATAGGAACAAGGTCTATCCCTTGAAGAAGGAACGGGTCTCTGCGCTATTCTGGTTATTATTGGAACAAAATATGATCCAACTTCCAGAAATCAAGTTCCCTGAGCTGTTTGGCCTAGACACTTAGGCGAATTATTGTGGTTACCATCGGATCATCAATCATCCCACAGATGACTGTTACATGTTGAAGGACATTATTGAAGCCCTGATTTAAAAGGGTCAGATAAAGCTTGAAGACCTAAAGAAGGCCTTTGGGGTAGCTGAGGCCTCCCATGCCGTAACCATCCAAGAGGAGGATGAAATGCCGGGTATCGTCTATGCCTCTTCATAATAATGCACCAGGAAGGCATAATCACACTGAAGCAGGCAAGGCAACCCCGTCGCCTTGTTAAGGGGGCTGAAGATCATTGGTGTCCATACCATCAAATAAGAGGTCATTACTTGTCAGAATGCACAACTTTCCTTGACATATTCGCAAAGAGGATGTGGGAGTGTAAAGAATTTTCCAACCTCCCCGTAAGTGATCCCCAAATCACTTCCACATCAGGGCAAGAAGATCCCACAAGGCAGGACCTTCTGATTAATGACTCAGACTCTTCGGAACCCTCGACTTCCCAGCCATGGATGATCTACCATGGCCAAAGCATACTCAAGTCTTTGAGGCAAGAAGCAGTTCGCCAAGCTAAGGCTGCTTGCCAGCTCAGTGGGACAAATTACACATTACCTCAGAAACTAGAAAAAGACGGGCACCAAGTGCTGCTTGCCGAAGAAACAAGACCGCTTAACACACAGTCGAGAGGGAATTTCGCAGGGCCCTTCCTCCTTTGCCAACTTTGCTGGACTTCATCCCGGGCATGATCCTTTTTCCTTCTTCATCTTGTCAAGAAGATGTCCCCGTGCCATCTTCCATTCAGCAAACGTCCAATGAGGGTGACGACGTTAAAAGCACTCCTCAACGGTCTAAGAGAAAGACCTAAAAGATCCCCTGCACCCGTCCAATCCTGGTGATGACGTAAAAAGCTTCCCAGATCTGTCTGATGAGGGGAACGACCTTAAAAATCCCCCACTTTCTAACCCTTCCCCACCTTCTTCTCCTGCTTCTCAATCTCTCTCATATGTATTCTACAGGTACGACATTGTTATGCCTAGACTTCGAGGCTCTCGACTGAGAATTCGAAGGAATCAATATAAGCAGGACTCAATGGAAGAGATTGACAAAGACCCTAACACAAGCAGCATGATTCTTAACAGTTGCCGATGCAGCTAAAGCCAAGGCAGAACCACCTTTATCAAAAAAGCACAACAAGTCGAAGCCAAAAAAGCCCTAGTTGCCCCCTGAGCCTGACTTCGAGCAGAGGTTGAGGGAGTCGAGAGGGCAAATCTTCTATTCTCAGGAGGCTTGCCGCATGATAAAAGTCTGCGAAGAACTGGCCGGCTTGGAGCAAACACTTCTAGCATCCGTACGAATACCGTATGATTCGTACGAAGATACTCTTCACATCATCATCGCTAAACCTCAATTCCCCTCTAACTTTCAAGACAAGTCTCTCCAACCTGACGTGTTCACCACATTCGAGGTTGACCTTTCCGTCACTCGGTTCGAGAAAGGTGTAGAAATTATGACCCACTCTGGACCTCTATCGGAGGTAGAAATGTCAGGATCATGGGTCTCTGCACTTGAGGTTGATAAAAAAATCTCTGAAACCGATGATGAAGAGTTGCAAGAGGCTCCAGAAGAATGGGAAGAAGGTGGTCAGCCTACAACTGACGAACTCGAGGAAATAAATCTTGGAGACAAAGCGGATCCCAGACCCACTTTCATTTCAGCGAATATGTCTCCAGGTGAGAAAGAAGATTTCACCACCTTTTTTAAAGCAAACCGAGACGTCTTTGCTTGACACTATCATGAGATGCCTGGGTTAGACCCTCAAGTAGCGGTTCACCATCTCGGCATTGATCCACCTATCAAGCCCGTCAAACAGAAATGGAGAAGGCTCAGGCTTGACCTCGATATGCAGATAGACGACGAGATAACCAAGCTCAGACAAGCAGGTTTCATCCGTCAAGTCAAATACTCGAAATGACTAGCAAATTTCGTTCTGGTCAAGAAAAAGAATGGTCAAATCAAAGTGTGTATTGACTTTCGTGATTTGAACATCGCCTGTCCTAAGGATGACTTCTCGTTGCCCTTCACCGAGATGCTCATCGACTCTATAGCTCACGGCCAAATCTTTTCTTTCATGGACGGATACTTCGGGTATAATCCGATAAGGATGGCTCCCGAAGATGAAGAGGCCACTGCATTCTTAACTCCAAAAGGGGTCTTCTATTACACAGTGATGCCTTTTGGATTAAAGAATGCTGGTGCCACATA
>NW_006496564.1:1535093-1578990 GCF_000471905.2 Amborella trichopoda | reverse complement strand
CGCTTGGCTTCCCTTGAACGCAACTGGAATTCTAAGTTTGTTAAGGGAAACTGAGACTTTACCTCCTTAGAATTCCTGTTGCGTTCAAGGGAAGCCAAGCGACAACAAGCCGGGTCGGGCTTCGACACGAGGCCCAAGGTAACTCTCATCGATCCATCCCCAGCGTCAGTTGATGCAGCACCGGGTGAGTTTCCAAATGACCCTATTGTCGGTTGACTTAGCGCCATGTTTTCAAATCCAACCTTAACATCAGTTGACTTAACGCTAAGTGTGTTTCCGAGAATGACCCTAGCGCCGGTTAACTTAGCGCCAGTTGACTTCAGATAATATCATGGGTCGTTCACAACGCCAACTAAATCTTTAACAACCCAGCGCTGGTTGTGCTGTGAGAACTCAGCACCGGTTGAATATTCGCAATAAACCATTAGCACTACACATGGAGCTGGCCGTATTTCAAGCAGTGTATGCCCTACCAATATCCTTAGTGGAGTTGCACCCAAGCCATGATGTGTCATCCCCAGTGGACTTACACCCGGGCCATTACACCCAAACCGTGACCTCCCAAATGGAGCCAGGAGCTGTCCCTCATCCTCCAATAGGAGTCACACCGATAATGCAGTCCATTATCCCCAGGGGAGTTAGGGTCACTCTTTCCGTGTCAATTCCCAGCGAGTCAGCTTCACACTAAGCTATCTTATCCCCAAGACTCGGGTTATCTTCATAAGCCAATTCTCCAAGGAGTACGCTTACCTCCTTTTAACCCTAATGAAGTCCACCTTTGTTGTCCAGCCTTCATTAGGTCACCATTTCCATCTGAGCCATCATTTTGTGAATGGTCTTAACCATCTTATCCCCACGGAGTTAGATTACTATCCATATACCTATTCCCTATGGAGCTTCACCTACATGGCAACCCACGCCATGATCTAGATGCACGCCATGATCTAGATGCATGACTGTAAACTTCGTGGTCCAAACTATATGACCTTAAACTATAGTGAAGGTCTAGTTGTACGAACCTAAACTGCTCAGTCCATACTGATGGTCCAAGTTGTATGACTTTAAACTGTAGTGGAGGTCTAGTTGCACGACCTTAAACTGCACGGTCCTAGTTGTATGACTTTAAACTATATAACTATGGTCCAACTGTATGACCTTAAACCATAGTCTATGTCCTAGCCGAATGATGTTAAAAGGCTCAGCACTATGGTCCAACTATATGACTTTAAACTGCAACGGAGGTCTACTTGCACGACCTTAAACTGCAACGGAGGTCTACTTGCACGACCTTAAACTGCAACGGAGGTCTACTTGCACAACCTGAAACTGCACGGTCCTAGTTGTATGAATTTAAACTGCATAACCACGGTCCAGCTGTATGACCTTAAACCATAGTCTACATCTTAGGCACATGACGTTAAAAGGCTCAGCACCATGGCCCAAACTATATGACTTTAAACTGTAGCGGAGGTCTAGTTGCATGACCTTAAACTGCATGGTCCTAGGTATATGACTTTAAACTGCATAACCACGGTCCAGCTGTATGACCTTAAACCATAATCTACTTCCTAGCCGTATGACGTTCAAAGGCTCAGTATCATTGTCCAAACTATATGACTTTAAATTGTAGTGGAGGTCTAGTTGCATGACCTTAAACTATATGGTCCTAGTTGTATGACTTTAAACTGCATAACCACGGTCTAGTTGTGTGACCTTAAACCATAGCACCCGTCCTAGTCGCATGACGTTAAAAGGCTAAGCAATCCCGGTCCAGCTGTATGACCTTATACCATAGTGCACGTCCTGGCCTCATGACGATAAACTTCTTTGCTCAGGTCATGAGGGCATGACCATAAACTTGCCCCCACATACGTGCACACACTTTTACGTGCAGTTTCACGCACGCCTTTCCTAACCTACCTGTTAGTGTACACACACCACCTTCATTACCTCCCCAGTGAGTTCATTCATTTCATCACCATACCTCATTCCCCAGTGAGTCTCACCCATGCTCATAAAACGGCGAACCATCCTGCCATCCATACTCGTTGTAAGTTAGTGGGTCACCATCATCCACTCACATTTCATACATCATCCATCTCTCATAGGTAGCCTCGATCAATCTCCCCAAGTGAGCCAAACCACCATCATACTCACTCTATTGGCTTCATAGATTGCCATCCATCACCATTACGGTCCAACTGTATGACCTTAAACCATAGTGCATGTCCAGGCCGCATGACGTTAAACTCTTTCGCACGGGTCTCGAAGGCACACCCTTAAACACGCCCTCACAAAAAAAAAAAAAAAAAAAAGAGAAAAAAGAAATAGCAAGCATGGTGTATACTTGAACAAGGGAACACTATGAGTAAAAATGACGAGTGGGCACGGTCACAAAATCATGAGTAAAAGAGTTCCGTGAATAAATCAAAACTGGACATGGTGAAAACCTGAAAGGGCATCGTGAGTAAAAATGACAAAAAAGGGTGGAAATGACCGAAAGGTCATGAGTAAAAGAACCCTAAAATAAAAACAAGTTGGTGAAAATCATCTCTACGATGCCGCTTCCCATGTTCAAACGAAAATCCACAAAGGACGCTTGAACCAATAAACAGGTTGATATAATGCTCGTCTCAACAGGCGGCTTCAACCCTCACCCAAAAAGGACTTGAAAGACAGAAGACTCGCCAAAACTGCAAGACAAGTCTCATGAGGAAGAACATTATTCTCACGAGGTCACAAACACACTCTAGAAACAAACACTACAAAGGCAAGAAATTGACAAAGCAAGGGGAGAACCTGCCAGAGACTTCAGCTAGCCTAGCGATTTAATCCATGATCGATTTTTTTGAAAATTTGTTAGTTTTTTTTTTTAATCCATATTATTCAAAGAGAAAATGAGAGACATGATGATTCTGAGGCCACCCTATCCCAGCCATATTATTCACATAGCGAGTCCCAACAGCAACAGTGTAAGGATGAGCACGACAGTGCAGGTGAGCATGAAGGATGGACAATCTTCGAGGATTTTAGATTGGGAACACAACAAAACACTAACACTCAAGGGATTTGGGAATAGTTAGACGCCTGCTAATATCGATGATTCATTTTTAGATCGAATCAATGAATTGTTAAACGAATTCAATCAATGGCACCAGCGTGACCAAGAAGAACAATAACGTCGTCTATCATTTTATTTTTAGATCATATGTTACTAATTTTATGCTTTATTGTAGTCCATGTATATTGATATACTTATTCCATGATAATTCTATGTTTATCCTTTGTGTGATGTAAATTAAATGCTGAATGACGGTTCATGCAGGGAAAGAACATATCAATATTCACATATTCATTCAAAAGCATGAAAATTCTTAATGGAGTACCCTCATTTCTTTTTGAACTCCTAAAAAACAATATTTATAATGAATTTTAATAATTTTTTCGGATTTGTTTTAAGCTTTATTTTGACCGATTCACCCGATTCCCGATCCGGGTCGCCGATTCGCTGATCCGGATCGATTTTTCGGGAGCCCGATCTGGGTCACTGATCCGTTTTTTAAACCATTGGTTGAAAGAGTTGAGGTTCCACCCTTATACTTGCAGTTATTCCTTCCTTGGAACTAGAGGGTAAGGGCAAGCGCCACTCCACTGCATCCTCTATTAGTTTCATTTCTTGGACCATCAAATGTGCCACTGATATTGAGGGCTTTTGACTCAAGGGGTTGACGACTACATTTGTTTTGCCTGGTTGATAGTTGATTATGCAATCATAATCATTCAGTATGTCCATCGATCTCCTTTGTCTCATATTCAATTCCTTTTGAGAAAATAAATACTTGAGGCTCTTATGATCTGTAAATATCTTGAACTGAGCTCCATAGAGATAATGTCTCAATATTTTCAAGGCAAAAAAAATAGCCGCGAGATCTAAGTCATGAATTGGGTAATTTTGCTCTTATGACTTTAACTGTCTGGAGGCATAAACTATAACTTTCTCTTGCTGCATTAATCTCTGTCTGAAGCATCAGTGTTTACAAAACCTTCATTTCCCTCCGATAGGGTTAGTATCGGGGCCACAGTCAATCTCTTCTTTAATTCTTGGAAACTCTTCTCACAAACATCTATCCGTATAAATTTTACCCCTTTTTGGGTCAGGGGAGTCAGGGGAAGTGCCATCGTTGAAAAACCTTCCACAAAATGCCTATAATATCTAGCCAGACCCAGAAAACTGTGGACTTCTGTCACATTTATCGGTCTTCCCCATTTATGCACGGCTTCTATCTTACAAGGGTCAATTGCGACTACATCCTTAGAAATAACATGCCCACATTTGAGAGCCAAAACTCCCTTTTCCCCAGTTTAGCATATAACTTCTCCGTTTTTAGGGTCTGGAGGACCCTCCTCAAATATTGTTCATGCTCTTCTAGATTCCTGGAATACACTAGAATGTCATCTATAAAAACCACCACAAAGTCATCCAAAAAGGGTCTAAACATCCTATTCATCAAATCCATAAAAACGGCTGGGGCATTAGTCGGCCCGAAGGGCATTACTAAGAACTTGTAGTGACCATAATGAGTCCTGAATGCCTTCTTAGATACATCTTCTTCCTTGACTCGCAGCTAATGGTAACCTTACCGAAGGTCGATCTTGGAGAATACTTGGGCCCCTTAGAGTTCATAAAAAAGGTGGTCAATTCTAAGCAAGGGGTACTTGTTTTCACAGTGACCTGGTTCAGCAACTAGTAGTCTATACATAGCCTCAAAGACCCATCCTTCTTTTTAACAAATAAGATAGTGCACCCCAAGGTGCCACACTAGGTCGAATAAAACCCTTCTCCAGCAACTCTTGTAATTGTTCTTTTAACTCCTTTAATTCTGCTGGGGCCATTCTATAAGAGGCTTCAGAGATCGGGACGGTACCAGGAATCACATTTATCTCAAAGTCTATTTCTCTTATTGGGGGCGTAGAGGTTAACTCCTTGAGAAAGACCTCCAGATATTCTCTCACCACCTGTATCTCTTCTAACTTAAACCGGTCATCCCGATTTTCCATTATGTAAGATAGATACCCAACACAATTTTTAGTCAGCAAAAGGGAAGCCCGAATAGTCGAAATGAAATGCAGAGGAGGAACATCGTTGACGCCAATAAAGTTCAACTCAGGCTGGTTTGGGTGTCTAAGGGTTACAGTCTTATCACGACAAATTAAAGTAGCATGATGTGTGGTTAGCCAGTCCATCCCCAAAATAACATCAAAGTCTTGGATATCTAACAATATAAAATCTATATGCAGCTCACACCCTTCAAGTAAAACCCCACAATGTTTATAAAGAATATCAGTTTTTATAGATCCTCCCATAGGTGTGCATACTACCAATATCCTGTCAAGCAAAGAAGGTCTAGCATTTATGTGGCATGCAAAGTGAGGTGCACCAAAAGAGTGTGTAGATCCAGGATCAATGAAAATTTTTGCTTCGATGCCACAAATTGAAAGCAAACCCCGGATGACGGAAGTTGATGCCTTCGCTTCATGCTCATTAAGAGTAAACACTCGACCTTGAGTCTTTGGTCGATCCTGAGGCCCCTTACTGGGCAGTCTCTAATCTGGTGGCCCGGCTTGCCACATCTGAAGCATGCCCCTGTCTTCCTTCGGCAATCAGCCACCGAGTGATTCTCCTTCCCACAGTGCGGGCATATCAGGCGCCGATTTTCTCTTACATCGCCCGACAATGTTCTCAAAATCTTCATGCCCCTCTGATTTTCTCTTCCTTGAAAGTTGCTCTTCAGTGGTAGTCGAGCTTTCCTCCCCGAGATTCCATACCGGGCTGGTCTCATCTTCCAGTTTCCTTTAACCTAGGATTCTTCATCTTCCCTTTCTATCCTCATGGCTAGATCCTTTAAAGGGGAAATGGTCTTTAAATTGGCTGATACCACACCCCTCTTAATTTCCAGCCTAAGGTCTCTCTCGAACTTATTAGCCTTCCGTGTCTCGGTATTAATGATGTGTGGTGCATACTTCGACAACTCAGCAAATTTAGTTGTATACTGCTCCACAGTTAGATTCCCTTATTGCAGCTCGATAAACTCCACTTCTTTTCTTTCCCTCACAGAATCAGAAAAGTACTTTTCATTGAAGGCTTCTAAGAAATTCTCCAAGATCATCTTAGTCCCTGATCTTTCCCAAGATTGTTCTACCGAGCCCCACCAATGTTTAGCATCCCCTTCAAGCCTGAAAGTGCCCAACCTTACTGTTTGTTCATCAGTGTAGTTTAAAGCTTTGAATATCTTCTCTACCTGTCTCCTCCATCTCTCAGCCTTTTCTACTCCCCCAAGCCCCAAGAAGGTCGGAGCAGTCAACCTCCAAAACTTCTCTAATAAACCACTATCATTCGAATCAGGGACAGGGATAGATGGGGCTGGCACAACTTCCTTCATTATTTGTGTCATGGCCCCCAAGGGCTTGATCAACTCTCCGAGGGCATTAGTATTCTCATTACTGGAGCTAGCATTGTTGGCCCTCGTCCTTGGCATCTTCAACCTAAGACACAAACATTAAGTTACTATTCTACCCAAACTATTCTAAAGACACTTCTAAACTCCCTAGGCCAAGAATCCTATCATGGCTGCTTTAATACCATAACTGTCACGACCCTGCTCCTTGACCCTTGCGGGAGGGCGACAGAGCGAGAGGTCGTGAATGTCACTCAGGTGGGAGTGGCCCAACATAAGAAATCATGGAATCGAGAGCAAACCACGAAAGAAACTAAAATAAATTCAACTATTATCAATCCAACAATTATCAATCCAAAAAGTACGGCCAATTCATTCCTTCCCAAAACAAAGTCTTTACAAGTTCGTTAAGGCACTACTGGCCCAGAAATACAGAAAATGACGAATACATCATATCACTGAAATCACCAAACATACTGCGGAGGTCTTGGAGGGCAGATTCTCAAACTTCTTAACCTCGGACTTCAGGCCCTCAATTTGCCTCCCACCCTGAACATAGCTGCCACCACCCTTCACTCTACAATTATGAAACTAAGATGGACTGAGCTAAAAGTCCAGTAAGCAGATCACGGCCCTTGCATTCCTGACTATCAGTATAACATGTTAAAATTCTCATATTACATCAGACATTGTATTTTGTCTTTCAGAGTAAGGTCACATATTAGAGTGCACATGAAGGCCATATTCAAGAGTCAAAATCAGTTAACGAAGCATTACTTGTATGTCACAACTACAGTCAGATAATCTTACATAATACATAATTCAGACAAGCAGAACATAGTAGTTTACTCCCGAAGTAGAAGCTACAATGATTAAGCTAAGCCAATCCTGAGCTTAGGACTTCTACCATCATTCAGGAGGGAGGAAAATGACAAGTAGACGTCCTACTTCGTAGTGTCCTCACTCACGCACACATCCCCAATGTGCTTTGGGGTTTTTGATAGGCTAAGGCCTTGCAAGAAACTGCCCTCATACTCTCTCACCACTAGAGGACGTTACACTACCAAAGGGGTCTCGATGAATAGTGCCCAGAAATCTTGGGGGGTGCGACCCTCCCAAATATAATAAGAGCCTAGCTCCGTTCCTATCATCGGTAGTCAGGGAAGGATCATGTGGCAAGTCCATGCTCACACTTACAGAGTCTAACATAATATCGCATATATCATATTGCGGCAAGTCCATGCTCACATGTGCAAAATCAGAGGGCTCACTGCCAATGGAGGATCCATTGTATAGCGGTCAGAATCAGAGTCCATATAGCAGAATCAGAGCTCATAAATCAGAATCAGAGTTCTTATAACAAAATCAGAGTTCATATAACAGAATTAGAGTTCATATAACTGAAGTCAGAGCTCATACAAAAAAATCGAAGTTCTTATAACAAAATCAGAGTTCTTATAACAAAATCAGAGTTCATATAACAGAATCAGAGTATTGATGTCACGCTTTCTAAAAATTCAGGTAGTGACATCCAAGTGAAAACAAGGCTATAGCTTCCAGTTCATTTGGAATTTGAAGATAGTTCCGAAATCAATTTTATGTTTGACACAACTATCTTTAAATTAGGGGGGGTTTGCGCGCAATTGGACCTTATTTGGCCCCTCAAAAGAACCCAAGAATAGAGACCCTTAGTTTGAAATTTGTTGTGCAGTGAAGACGGTGGCATGTCTTGGAAATTCCGCCCATGTTTCAAAATGAAGAAGGAACCTCGAAGAGTGCCCAATACATGAGTTACAGATGACTCATGACCAGTTTCAATGGCATGGGTTTAGGCTAAAATGGATAACTTTTGGTCAGTTAGATTCGGTGACATCAGACACTTTAAATCTGTGCTTTTGCTAAAATTGTCCACAACGACATACCTTCATAAAATGAAGCGTAACTTTCAATTTAAAGAGAATCTCAAAATATTTTCTTCATGCAAATTTTAACTCATTCAAAGATCTTTCAAATGGCTATGGTTTGGGAAAAAATGGACGTCGTTTGATTAGTTAAAATCGATGAACAAAGTGGTTATTGATGAAAAATTCAGGAAAACAGTTGACAGTGACATACCTTCTCATTTCGAAACATAACTTCATTTTTGTAAAGAAATTCAACAGTGGGCAAAAACAAACATTTTACTAAGATCATGTATCTTTCCAATGGTGGAAGAGGTCAATCAAACTCGATTTGGCCATTCAAAAGCCTCATTCAAGAACACACATATTCCAGGAATTTCATGGTTTCATTTAACAGGTGTCAAGATTGCCTTCCATAACCATCATTTCATAATGAAGAACATGATAACATTCATTCTCTCACAACGTGAACACACATAACATGCATTTCTTATATAATCTAAGAATCACAACTCAATTTCTTACATTCATCATTGTCATAGAACGAAAACCCCAAATTTCCATTGAACAAAAACGTCAAAGTTTTCTAGATTGCATACACTTCTATTTCTCATTCATATGCCAAAGTTTCCATGCATTCCCATGACTACAATACAAGGGAAATAGATCCACTTACCTCGTTAACAATGGGGCCTCCTCCATCTTTTGGTCACAACTCTCACCCGCCCAACAATGGCTGCTCGCAAAGTCACTTCTTCCACTTTGTGTCTTAGAGAGAGAGAGAGAGAGAATAAGAATGAGGGATGTGGGTGAGAGAGGAGGCTCAAAATCTGGACAAGTAGCACCCACAATAGTATGCATTAAACAAGTGTCACCTCCAACTAATGCATGTCAGAAACACAGCCGGCGCTGGCCCTCTACATAGCATGTGCTGGGCTCACTACCCCAGCTGGAGCTGCACTTCCCAACTGGTGCTAGGCAACCAGCGCTGGGCAATCGGCGCTGGGCAACTGGCACTGGGCTTCTTTTCCTTCACAGCCGGCGCTGAACAACCCAATCGGTGCTGGGCTACCGGCGCTGACCTCTTCACCTAGCTCCAATCAGTGCTGGCCTCTCACTCCTACCTAGCCGGCGCTGCACAATCCAACCAGCGCTGGCCACAACTTCTTTCCTCCTTGACCCGCCATTCATTCTAACTGGTCGGGAAAAGTTTGGGTCGTCACACTAACATTTTTCTCGCGAGTCTCATGAGGGACCCTTTGTGTTATTTCCAAATTAGTTAAAAATTCAAAACATGATAAAACTGATAATAATGAAAAAGAATTTTCAAAAACGGCAAACCCCCAAGATAGCCCAATAACGGTGCATAATACCCAAGATGATGAATTGGACGACCAAGACAAAGATCAAGAGAGCCAAGACTCTGAAGAAGTCTCACAACTTGAGGATCTCACTTCCCATGTTGAGCAATTCAAGAGGAGGTTTGATGGTGACGAAGAGATGATTGACATAAACCTAGGAATTGAGAAGGACTCAACGTTAACCAAGATTGAATCCTCCCTATCTCTTGAGAAGTGGGAAAATATGATTTCCTTTCTCAAGGAATATCGCGATGTCTTCCCCTGGTCATACGATGATATGCCAGGGTTAGCTCCCACATTGGTGCAACATCACCTAATATTCAATGAAGGAGAAAAGCCTGTAAGGCAGAGACGCCGACGTCAAAAGACCCACCTTGAGCTCAAAATTAAGGAAGAAATCGACAAACTGCTCAAGGCGAAGTTCATTACCCCATCAATTGTTTAGAATGGTTGGTCAACATAGTGGTCATACCCAAGAAAGACGGGAGGATCTGAGTGTGTGTCGACTACAGAGACGCGAGCAAGGCATGCCCAAAGGACAATTTTCCATTACCAAACATAGATACCTCGGACGATAACACTCCGGGGCACGAGATGCTGTCATTCATGGATGGCTTCTCAGGTTACAACCAGATCCTCATGGCAGAAGACCACCAAACCAAGACATCATTCACAACGCAATGGGAAACCTACTACTACTGTGTTATGCCCTTTGACCTAAAAAAATGCAGGGGCAACTTATCAGCAGGTAATGACTAGCATCATCCATGACTTGATGCACACCATCATGGAAGACTATGTCGACGACATTCTGGTCAAGTCTAAGACTAGGTCGGATCTCACCAACCTGAAAGCCATTTTCGAAAGACTCCGGAAACGTCAACTCAAATTCAATCCACAAAAATATGCCTTTGGAGTTGAATCTGGCAAATTACTAGGCTTTATAGTGAGCCAAAGAGGCATTGAGGTGGACCCGTCTAAAATACAAGCCATCACTGAAATTCCCCCTCCCCAGATCATCAGAGAAATCCATGGGCTCTAAGGTCGCATACAAGCCATAAGGCGTTTTATTTTACAAGTGGCGGACAAGTGTGTGTTATTCAATAGGCTCCTTAAGAAGGATACCCCATTCATATGGGATAATGAATGCCAAGAAGCGTTTGATCAAATCAAGGAGTATGTTACCAAACCTCCCATCCTTAGTTCTCCTAGTCCAGTTAAACCCTTATTCCTATACATATCCGTGAAAGACAAGACCATGGGGGCAATGTTAGGACAATACGACGACCATGGAAAAAAACAAAAGATATACTATATCAACAAAACCATGGTCGACAATGAGACGAGATACACGTACGTGGAGAAGCATTGCTTAACACTTGTGTGGTTTATGTAGAAATTAAGACATTATGTTTTATCTCATACAGTCAAACTCATCTAAAAGATAGACTCACTCAAGTACCTATTGGAGAGACCAGTCCTTAACGGACATTTGGTGAAGTGGAGAATGCTCTTGAGAGAATTCGAGATCAGATATGTCACTCAAAAATCGATCAAAGGACAAGCCATTGTTGACCACTTGGCTGAACACGCACTACCAGATAGCACTCCCGTCAACACAGGTCTCCCTGATGAGAACCTATTCACAATTGAGGACTCAATATGGGAGCTATACTTTGACGGTGTAAGAAATGAATATGGGTCAGGTATAGGAGTCATGCTATGCTCACCTGAGAAGATTTTAATGCCAACAGCCGCCAGATTAAATTTCCCATGTACCAATAACATTGTTGAATATAAAGCCTTAATAGCCGGGCTCGAGCTATGAGAATGAAAATCCAACTGATACGAGTGATTGGTGACTCCTTACTTGTCATAAACCAAGTTTAAGGGATTTGGAAGGTGAAAGAAGAAAAGCTCAAACCCTATCAAGAAAATGTGGAAAAGATGATCCCATATTTTAAGAAAATCACTTTTTAGCATGTAACTAGGGAAAATAATCGGTTCGCCGATACCCTTACGACCCTTGCTTCAATGTTTGATGTTCCTTCAGATAACACCATGCTGCCATTCTACATCAAGAGCAAACATGATCCTTCCCTATCAAGGATCGAAGAAGAAATAGAGAAAGAAAATGAAAACAATGGGGAAGTGTCTCTCGTTGCTTCAGATGCACTAGTTAAAGCAAAACCAATCATGGTTTCGTTCCACGATGTTCTGTCAATGTTAAAAGATGGGTTATACCCCGAAGGAGCCACCAAAAAGGATAAAGATGCTCTTCGAAGGTTTTCTATGGGATTCTTACTAAGAGGTGATCTCCTGTTCAAGAAGTCTTTCGATGACATCATTTTACGGTGCCTCGATCAATCAGAAATCGACCAAATATTGTCAGAGTTACACAATGATGGAGGTCATTCTGGGGCAGCCGCCTTAGCTCAGAAAATCCGGCGCCAAGGTTATTATTGAACCGCCATGGCCGAAGATTGTTGGAAGTTCGTTAAGAGGTGTCCCAAATGTCAACTTTATGGAGACCTCATCCACGCATTGTCCGTACTACTCAACTCAACACCACCCGTATGGCCCTTTGCCATGTGGGGTCTTGATATCATCGAAATGATCTCTGCGAAAGCCTCAAACAACCATTGTTTTATACTAACGGCTACAGAGTACTTCACTAAATGGGTAGAGGTCGCATGATTTGTCAAAATTGAGGGACAACATGTTGCTCGTTTCTTAAAGAACAACATTTTATTCAGATTCGGTTTTCTTGAGTCAATCATTACTGACAATGGATCCAATTTAAAAAATGAACGGGTCACTAACGTGTGCAAAATGTTCGAGATAACGTAGAAATCCTCCACACCTTACTACCCTAAAGGAAACGGACAAGCAGAGGCCACAAACAAAGGACTTCTCATAATTATAGACAGAATAATAGAAGGTGGCAAAGATTGGCATGAAAAGCTGAATGACATGCTATGGGTCTACCGAACAACTGAGAAGACTCCTACTGGCATGACCCCATACTCATTGATGTATGGCATGGAAGCAGTGCTACCCATCAAAGTTGAGATACCATCTCTCTGAGTGCTTATTCACAAAAATTTAGATGAGGAACAAAATATCGATGCACAAATCACTGCCCTCGTTATTTTAGATCAAAGGCGACTACGAGCAATACAAAATATCGTTGCTTACCAGAGTAGAATCAAGAGGGCATACCAAAGGAAAGTTGTTCCTTGACAATTCAGAGAAGGGGACATGGTACTCAAGAAAATCTTCTACACTTCTGCAAATCCACACCCTTTAGGAAAGTTCAAAGTTAATTGGGAGGGGCCATTCGTGGTTCCCCAAGTGCACACAGGCAATTCTTATAAGATAAAAAATCAGGAGGGGTATGAATGCAATGACCCCATGAGCTCAAAAGCGTGATGAAAACTGGAAAAGGCATTACAAAGAAAAAATGAAAAAATAAAAACGAAAAAAAGGGCGTGGTGAAAACCTAAAAAGGCATCATGGGTAAAAAAGGAAAAAAAAAAAAGAATAAAAAATCTCCAAGAAGGAGCTTTTGATTCAAAACACTCAAGTACAAACAAGTACTTGCAAGTTCCAAACAATACTACACAAGCAGACACTATTGATGAGTAAGATCCCCCCAAAATACCCCATAACAGGGGCAAGTTGTAAAAGACCTCCCAATAGAGGCAGATTTCCAAAAAAAATAAAAAATAAAAAAATATTTTTTTTGAGTGACACACCTAGTGTCGCCCTGCCTGTGTGGGCGACACAACCCATGTTTCCCACATCCTTTTTGGAAAAAACTCTTTTTTTAATTTCTAGCATTTCCATGAAAAGAAAAAAAAATTCGTGGGTGACACGCCTACTGTCGCCCAGCCTATGAGGGCGACACTACACATGTCGCCCAAATCTTTTTGCCAATACCTTTTTTTTAATTCTCAAACTTTCCATTAGAAAAAAAAAAAAATTGTATGGGTGACACGCCTAGTGTCGGCCAGCCTATGAGGGCGACACCATTAGTGTCGCCCAAATTCCCTTTTACAAAACCTTGCTTTTTAAAATCCTATTGAAAAAAAAAAAAAAAATGGTATGTGCGACACGCTTAGTGTCGCCCAAATTTGTTTTTTACAAAAACTCGTTTTCATTTTTTTTTTAATTCCCCCATGTTTCCACTTACTTAAAAAAAAAAAATTTGGGTGTGCGGCACCAGTCGTGTTGCCTAGACATATGGGCAACACCACCAGTGCCACCCGAGTGACACCACTAGTGTCGCCCAAAAACCTTTTTTCTAAAATTGCCCCCACTCAATTTGGGAGTCTTTCGGGGATCGATCTTGGTTTTATCATGTATTTTATGACTGTTTTAAAAGTTTTAAATTAATTTCAAATTTTTTTGAAACGCTCCTCGGTGGAACGAGCCTAAACTGCCAACCAATCTGCCAAACATAATGATTTCAAAATATTAAAAAAGAATGCGCTCCTCAGTGGCATGAGCCTAAACTGCCAACCAATTTTTCAAAAAAAAATAAAATAAAAAAGAAAATGCTCCTTGGTGGCAAGAGCCTAAACTGCCAACCAAAGTCCAATCTAGAAAACGTCAAACTCATGCAACGTAAAAAGAGTTGAGACAGGAAAAATGTCAAACGCGTGCCACGTAAAATAGCTAAGATAGGAAAAACATAAAACTCATGTGACATAAAAGAGCCGAGATAGGTACTGTCTAGCCCCGTACGATGTAAAAGGTCGGGTGTATCCAGTTCAACGTCAAACTCGTGTGACGTAAAAGAGCCGAGATAGGTACGGTCTAGCCTCGTATGAAGTGAAAGGTCGGGTGTATTCCTTACATCCCCGTACGACATGAAAGGTCATGTATATTATGTCTATCCACGTATGACGTAAAAGGGTCAGGTGTATTCCATCTATCCCTGTATGATGTAAAAGGGTCAAGTGCATTCCATCTAGCTTTGTATGACCTAAAAGGGTAGGGTGTATGGTTCATCATCGCTACATGATGCTAAACTTCTTAGAGGGCTTTATGGTTGCTGGAGTTAAAACTGCTAACCACCCTTGTTTTTCGAAATATCTTTCTCTTTTAAAAACTTTTACTATATGTCTTGTGTTTTCAAAAACATTTAAGTTCTTTGTTAAAATCGTAACCTGTCCTTGCTCCAGGTTCTATTTCAAATACTCCTCTCTTTTCAAAATCTCTAAACATCTTCTAAACCGAAGGAGCTTGGACACCTGTATATGATGATTACCGTGTTGCCACGACTGCCGCATTGCTGCCTCGTGTCTCTTTTCGGAATCGATCAGACAAGTCTCTTCCCATAGAAAGCCTTTTCCTATAGACAGCCTTAGGAAACCCTAAGGAAATCAAAGAAGATGCCAGGGTTAAAAAAATTCAAATTGCAAAACCTATGAAGTTAAGTGGCATGGCAAGAAAATCCAACTCTAGTTTCAAGCTTGTGTAACTCACCGACAACTCACGCTGAAAACCTTAGGAGGAAAGGTTCCCTTGGGGTGAGCTCGGTGAGCGCAATGACTTGGAGGGATTAGTTGGTGTGCCCTCTGACCACGTGACCTCAGGATGAACTTTAAAATGTTTCACATTGTCTTTGATGTTTACCTGCTCCTCGAACGATAGGGAACGCCAAAGTGTCTACTTCTTTGCCACTCACCAGTCCCTCGAAGGACAAGGAGTGCCAAAGAGGGGCAACTGTAGACACTCCATTTTAAATCTGAAAAATTCTGTGGTTTTCTGAACCCTTAGGAGCACATTATCCTAGTAAACCTAAAATCCATAGTTCACATAGCCTACTCGGTGATCCAGTGCCAATCTGCCTACCCGGAACCTTGCAAAAATCCTGTTTTGACTCAGAATCCTGCAGACACCCTGTTTTACCAAAAAAATCATTAAACATAGTAAAAATATTATTTTTGATCCAAATTGTATCTAAGATTTCACAAGAGGCTGAGGAACACAGCTAAAAAGAAAAAAAAATCAATTTGGATCACTTTTGGTTTGGGTTACACTAACAGTGTCGACCAGCACTTTTTGGTCAAAATTGAAATTTCGCTTCCCGGAGTGGTTTTTTTTGTCTTTTGTGTGATTTATACCCATTTTTCTTGGGCGACACCAGTCACGTCGCCTAGATCTGTACCCCAAAAATTGGAATTTTTGGATGAAGATCTATTGGTTATGGACGTATATCCTTTCCAACAGATCCTTAACCCTTATAAAATATCTTTTTCGTGGCCATTCAAAGGCATCTCTAGATGGCTTGAGAAAGATTAAAACCCTAGAGAAAAAGAGAGAAAACCTAGAGCAGAGTTAGCTGAGGAAAACCCTAACCCGAACCTAAAACCTAAAAACCCCTAGACCTAGGGCAAACTAACCCTAAATCTATACAATCCTTAGGGCACAACAACCCTTCTACACCAGAGATCTGCTGGTCAATATCCGAATAAGAGAGGCAAAGAGGACGCTGGTGCTGATATGGGCAAGCCCTCGAAGGCTCGGGAATCCCGAGCCCTCCGGCCCTGTTCGTTATCATTTTCTTCCCTTTTTTTACTCTTCTTTTACTGTTTTAATTTTATTTTGATCTTGTTTTGATTAGTTTTCTTAAAATTTGTGTTTTTAATGCTTTGGATCATGCTGGCTCTGCCACAGATCTGAAAGCAGATCTGCTCATTTTCGGGCAGATCTAGCCTCAGATCTGAATTCGATTTGTCCCACTTTCTCTACCATGTCTTTTTCATCAGTTTAAGGTGTCAAATAGATCTTCGTCGGAAGATCTGTTTGATTTTGCATCGTAAACAATACTGACAACACAAGACAACACACATGTAGACTATGTTACACAATTATACTCATTACCCCCCTCAAGCTGATGTGGCATGAGTGGAGCATCAACTTGTCCACAAGAAAATCATGATGCTTCAGACTCACTGATTGGCGAAAATATTGGACAATTGCGGAATAGAAGAAACATAACGAAGATGTAATTTACCATCAAGATGGTGATCATGAATATAGTGGCAAGCTATATTAGTATGTTTTGTTCTCTTATGAAAGAATGCGTTAAAGTCAATCTTAATTGTACTTTGATTATCTGTATGTAAAGGTCTAGGATTGCAAAGTGAGATATCAAATCCACTAAGAGGTGTATGAACCCAAAGAATATCGCTAGCAACAAATGACATTTAACATTCCTCATCCTCAATACTTGCATGAAATACAGTTTCTTTTTGGTTATTCCATCCTGGAGATCAGTTGGCTTATTTATTTATTTGTTCCTTCCTCAAGATCGATGAGAGCCAAGGAATACACAATAGCTTGAGTAGAGCATCACAACGTTGAATTTTTTTGTTTTTGTTTTGAATGTTGACTAAACCTTGAATATTAGTTGATTTTTGGAGAGCATGATCTACAACATCGATCGTATGATGAATCACGAAAGCAAAGTTAGAAGGATATCCTCCCCTAAATACAATAGATCTACTCATGAGATAGCTCTAGTCAGACAATATGACTAAAGCAAGCATCAAGAAGAAAGACAGGGACAAAGCTTTCCATGCTATGATATCATCTTTATGAGGTGTGTTAAAATATATGTTTTGTGTTTAATGTATTGTTGGAACTTTCCTTAGCTGTGTTCTCATGTCGTATACATAATTACAAGAGACAAGAGTGTAGCATTCCCTTCTCCCTCTATATAATTGACATATGGAGCCTTGTCAAGAGAAACACAAAAAAGAAAGGAATAAAACTGAAGCATTGTGACCCGAATTTTGACCACTAGAGTACCCATCAATGGTCAACTTTGACATTCTGAAACATGTGGTCATTGATATTTGAGCATGGTAGCAATTCAAAGTCCAGAAATGTCACAATCAAAGCGCCAATTCATAGAACTAGGCAAAGTTGAGCATTGGTGGTTATGGATAGTTGAAAATTTGTAGGCGTGAAGATATTATGGCTTCCCAGTTTGGAGTTGGATTGAACTTACCATTCCAAGAACTGGAAGACTAGAACCAAGAAATTGCAGGTGTAATTATCATTATGCTAAATGTGGAATGCGTGGGGACAAGTTAGGGTATGTTTCAATGGCCTGCTATATTTGCTGCTTTACAATGGAAAGAGGCAAACATAACACTAAAATGTGGTAAAGGTTGGCAAATTTTCCGAAGCCCTTTAATAGGAAAATGTCTTGAAAAGAGTTTCTTTTCACATTTGATTTGGAATTATTTCCAAGCTAATTGCGATCTGCATCCATGAAATGCAGATTCCCTCAGTGATTTTGTACGCAAAAAAAGCCCATAAGTTGCAAATATCATAGTGTTGTGTCTGATCTTCCTCCCCACTATCTTCATAGACATTAGACATGAATTTAATAGGAGATAAAGCAAAGGAGGCGTAGATGAAGAAACTGAAGGAGGTCAGCTAGAAATGTAACCGGATGACTAGATTCATAGGAAACCAACTCGAAGGCATTGCAAGAAATTGCGATTCGAATGTAAGTGGCATGGTTAATCCCCAGCAGCAAATCACTCTTATGATAACATACTATAAGAGGGCTACGATGTCTAATTCGGAAATAATTGTATAATCCTAACATGCAGATATATTTGTCTGCTGATATTTGGCTTTAGCAGTTGATCAACTACCTAAGACCCCTTAACAGACCCTTTAGTTACCATGCATGTGGTGTTGGGTATATGTCCATAATGAGGCAGTTCAAGCCCTTAATTCGGCAGCATGTTATAAACAGCTAGCTAAACTGAGGAATAGTGGGTAGTTGCAGTCCTGAAACTGATTCTTTGGCTCCATCTTTTCCCAAACAAAACGTTATTACTACTGAATTTTCCGTTTCCTGATACATTCATATTACTCCTCTGGTTAACTATGTCATTTAATACTAACTAATGTGCCTATTTTCAAGTTGTGGCTCTGAAACTAATGAATCATACTCTGTTATTGAATGATTTTGACCATTAGTGAACTGCCGATTGTATGTGCTTAAATAGACCTGTACAGAAGCTTCCATTTACAATAGATTGATAAGTTTTGAATAGAAAGCAGCCAGAAAATAGCCAGCAAATTTAGATTTGGCATGGAAAAATAAAAAAAATAGGAAGTAGATAGCAGGATGAAGATTAGAAATTTCTCAGTATGATTAGGCTCCAAAATGATAGATAGTAATGGATGAGAAGTGCATGGAATTATATTTAGCTGCCCAACAAAATCCGCTATTAATGTAGTCCTAAGAACGTTGCAGCTATTTTGGGATGTCCAAGTTCCTAATCGAAAGACATGGCTTTATGAAAAGACTGGAAAGATAGGGAAGGAGAACACCACTGTTAGCAATGGAGGTTAATTGGCAGCCAAAAGAAGCAGAGCTTTTTGCTCAGATGCATGTGATGTGGCTCCTAAAAAATAAAACTTTTGAACAAATATTTGAGATGTTAAGAGCTTGACTGTAAAAAAAGTGTGAATCGATAAGGACAATCTTGAGAAATTATTTCAAATAATAATTGAGAAAAAATCATAGGAACAATTATATACATCAAATGTCAAAACCATTGCAAAATATGTTATGTAGGCTGGCTTCAAAAGCAAACCAAACTGAGATTAACCAATTCTGTTTCTATAGATTTTTCCTTTGTATCTTAAAAAACATGCCATTGGCGAACTATTCTACAACAATATGCATTGAACACCTCTTTCTTGTGGCTAGGAGAGGGAAGCACTTCAGCTCTTCAGCCGATTCCATTGAAGAATTTGGACCATTTAATCAAATAAAAAACTGCAAACTATTACATATATTCAAGAAGTTTTAAAATATTTATCTTTTAAAAAAGGTTCAGGTAAATTTTTAAAAATTGGAAAATATGGAGCGTTTCTCTATTATTTTGAATCTCTTAAAAAATATCACCAATATGTTCCAACTACAGGCTGTGTCAAGGGGTTGAAGCCAAAGACTATGCCGTAGAGAAAACTGACTACGACAGAACTGTTCTACACAACTATGCATTATACATGACCAGAAACTTTTCCTTGAAAACATTTAAAATGATCTGTTGTACAAATTTCAACAGGTCACCAAGTATTTATATCGAGAAACTTGCACAAATGAGGAAACGTTAAGCCAACAGTTTATCTGCTCTAATATATTTGACTTTCAAGTTAATCCTAATATTTAACAGTCATAAGGAATAAAAAAATCGTCAAAAAAATTGAAATATGTAAAAGTTGGACTACGTGATAAAGCACAGTGTATATAAATTAAATTTTTTCTTTTCTTTCACCTGCAAGATCACTTACAGTGTCCAATTCCAAATAAAACACTCTTGAAATAAATAAATAAATAAATAAATAAAAGTTAGTTTGATTTGTTGGCTCTTAAATACAACCCTTTATTTAATAAAAAAAAACATGACACATTGATTTATGGGAATAGAAGAACATAATAAGAAAATAAAATCAAACAAGCCAATTTGTGAAAAATTACCTCAATAGGGTTTAGTATACCCCATGCTAAGATCAATGATCGGCCTCTTAACTCTACTAAGTCTGGAAAAACCCTCTCATAAACATATGGACCTTAATCTAGAACCAAATGCTAAGGCATTAATGCATTAGTCTTCTTAAGCCCCCTTGGCATAACCTTAGGGAGATGACATAGATATATCTCCTAAGTGGGGTGTAGCCCCCTTTTGACTCTTCTTAATCAAGAGAGATAGAGAGATCTATCCTTGCATAGGGTGTGCCACCTTTACAAGAGAGAGACTTAGGGTGTGTCCCCTAGAGAGAGAAAGAGAGAGAGCTTATAGGGCTCTTAGAGAGAGAAGAGAGAAGATACGTGTAGAATTATGAAGGGGAGAGTCTTTATTTATAGATTTTTTATGCCTCAGGGTTTGCCATTTTTAATAAGATCAAATCTAAACTATTGATCTAAGTAAACTTGTGGGGTGAGAGATGTGAGTCATCAATTCTTTAGATCTACCATCAAGACTCAAAGGAAAGTGCTAAAACCTTATTCTCCATTTCCTAAACTTTTCCCCATCAAATATTCAAAACAAAAAAAATTACCCATACTCTCTTTTATGGATATTCATTTTTTATTCACATAATATTTTGAATAGTCAAATATCTTGATTCATAACATATACTAAATTTATCATATTGATTCCTAATGCAAGGTGACTTCTTACAAAAATAGAAAGCTAACTAGCATGAAGGCTCTTCACATATTTAGAAAGAGAACTCCTATGGGTGGGGCGTGCTACCCTATGTGGCCCCTGATGGGGCCCACCAAAAACTAACATGTGTTAAATGGGCCCCTATATCAAATGGTGGATCCCACATATATTTAGAAATAATTAATTTGATTTTTTGGAATTTAAAAATAGAATTTAATTCTCTTAGATTATTTAAAATATTAGAAATCAATTTTCTCTTATTTTATAAATCCAAATGATAAAAATAAAATATGAAGAGAATCACAAAAATTCAAATAATCATTCTAAAAAATCATATACCACAAAATTAATTAAAACGAAAAATTAGTTAAAACTAATTTTGATGGGAATCGGATCGGTATAGGTCTAGGAATTATGAATATAGTGGATCACTCCACCTTTAACTGTGGGCAATGATCCGCATTAGTTTTCTCAAACTGACCCATCGGTTCTTATAACCCACAATCCACTACAGGGGTTCATGATTGGTCCTTCAAATTTAACCAATAGGATAGGGGACATAATCCCTGTTTGTAGATTTTAGGTTTCCCCTAGAAACAAATCCATGGTCCTCCAAACGATGATGCAACTACGGCTCCATGGTGCATAGGGTCTCGTACATATACACGCTTCATCCTCAATGGTTGATTGTTATCTCAATACGGCTATCTATGTACATGTCGTGTGATGGTACTATGTTGAGGTTTTAGCCTTGTCTCTAAATGCCAACCATCATACATAAAGGCCACACAGTCGTTCGGTACACTCACTGATGATTGCAACATATTTTTTCTGAAACCCTTTGTTCGTGAAATGTAACTGCCGATGATTATCATTTGAATGACACATTTCAAAGTTTATTTCGAACTAACTGGAAACTCATCTCTGTTAGCTATATTAGGTGGATAAAAGTTTATTACTGTAACTTGTTTCAGAGACTAGCTCTTAATTGAATCGAGACCTATTATGCGCTGATCACAAATATTGATAGATCCATATTGTAGCTGTGCTACCCATGTTGTGAATCTGATATTTAAATTCACCAGAACCCTTTTATAGTTCAATACAAGTGTCGGTACTTCATGTCTGACTCCTAAACATTGTGTCTTGGATAGCCCATGTGAAGTAGAATGGATGTCAAACAAAAACAAGAAAGCGGCAAGAACACTAAAAATAAGCAAATAAAAAAAATGTCAAACACGAAACACACATCAAATGCAAGAACATTTAAATAGTGAATTTTCGGTTGATGCTGAATACCGTTTTTAAGTCTGAATGATTGTGAACATCCAGGCCATTGTCATGTTAGAAATATAAAAGTATGTCTAGGAGATCCACATGGATGGTCAAATTCATAGATATGAAAATATGTACAGAATGTCTATTTTTTCTTTTAGTTCATAAAAAATGTATTGGAAAATCCCTCAGATGACACAGCCCAAGTTTTGTTTTTCCTCGGGAACTCATTTATGTAATCCAGAACCTAAATAGAATCAAAGATTAATCAATAATAGTTAGTCGGCTCTAATGAAAATGTTGCAAAACAATAGGAGTTGTGGGGTTCGTGTCTTTTTTATCTCTATCTTAGTAGATGTGAGGGTAGTTACCTGTCATGGGTAGTTATCTCTCTCTTTATAGATAATGGATAGTTGGAGTTATCTAATCATGTAGGGGAGTTATCTAATCACGTAGGCTTTGTAGGTAGTTATCTAATCAGGTTTGTGATTCATTGGTAGTTTCATAACTGTTGTAGACTAGTTATCTAAGCAGGTTTGTGAGTTGTCGATTGTGAGTCATGGGCAGTTGCATAACCACTGTAGACGCCTATGTATGTGCATGATGTAATGAGATATGTGCAACTAGTGGATTTTTTTTTTTTGCTAGAAGTAAGCAATTTTCATTAAAAAATATATATAAAAAAGATAGAGAGGGTGGTTTACATTGCAATTGAGTAGTGGAAAACAAAATTCTCGATATTATCGATGAGGACTAAAGTCATGACAAAAAATCTAAACTCAATCCTATGATCAATCTACAGGGCAAATTTCCATTACTTAAATTTGTATCTCGGTCTTCCAATAGAATTTGGGTATGTATCTCACTCTTAATATGAAGTCATATGGCAACCAATGTTTCCCATTGTGAGATTTTCCATGAGATTTCATTTAGGGAAGCAATTACATTTTTCCATCTGATTTGAATACACCAAGGTACCAAACTGGATCTTATGGCCCAAATAATACCAAAAGAGTCACATTCAATTCAGACATTTGTGAAACATTTTCTAATGGCATATTCGATGCCATAAATAAATGCATTAAGCTCTACGAGATAATTTGTTGCCATGCGTATAGGTCCTAAAAAGAACCAAGCACAACTCCTGAAGAATCTCTTAATATACCTCCAAAGCCCGACCTTCCTGGATTCCCCTTAGAGCATCCATCTATATTGAGTTTGACACGTCCAGACATAGGTGAAAGCCATACTACCTCTAGGATGAACGGATCATTCCCTGATTTTGGGTCATATGAAGCCTGCTTATGAGTAATAAATCACTCACAGACTTTGCTTTGAAGTCTCTGCAATTAGAAGTTATTGAAGATATGTGCTTCATAATACATTTCTTTGACCATTAAATGTAAGACATTGGCTGGCCTTTATCAAATCGACATTTGTTTTTGGACATCCACATTGCAGGGATGATATGAGACCATCCAATAATCCATAGATCCTTTGTTCTGCCATGACATCTTGGTCTTTTCCATTTCTTGCTAAAAGCTTCAAAAGACATGTCACATGGAAGAGGTAATCCAAACAAATTGGAAAACCAGCTCCACATGATATTAGCAAAAAAGCAAGTAACAAATAAGTGGTCCCTAGTTTCCATGCTATTTCCATATAGTGAACAACATGAAACTAAAGGGATGCCAATAGACCTTGTTTTCTCATCAATAACAATGGCATTGTTTGCAACTTTCCAACTCATCAAGGAAACTCTAGGATGGATGCACTTATACCAGACCAAAGCGTTCCAATATGAATTACATCCTTTTTCCATGATGAACTCCCAAGAAGAAATAGTTGAGAATTCACCAGAGATAATATGTTTCCAAATTCCTTGATCCAGTATAGGGGCATGGGGCAAATCAATTCCAGATGCAGCTCTTAAGAATTCATTTAAAAGTGTAGAATTAACCATAGGAAAACACCATGTTTGAGGGTTACCTGAGATGAAGAGTGAAACCCTTGTTTCTGAGTTCTTGAATGCTGACAATGGAAGACCTGATTGAGAGGCAAGTGATGTATTTCCGACCCACACATCCTTCCAAAAATCAATAGATGAGCCATTTCCAATCATCCATCCACACCTTGAAATTAATTTCGGCCATACTTTTATAAACCAGGCCTCATTGAAGAAACCTACGGCGTCCATTTCACAGAAGTATCCTCCTTGAAATATTCGATAAAAACGAGCTTTGACCAAGTTGCCTTCTTGTTTAAAACATTCCAGGCCAACTTCATCAATAGAGAAATTAACATCTCTTAGCCTTCTTAATCCCAAGCCACCTTCATTGATAGGTTAAGGACTTGTCCCAAGAGACTGTTATTCTTTTTGATTACTCGTGATTCCCAGTCTAAATAAAGTTCCTCGTTTATGTTTCCATCTCTTTTATTAGATTTGCTAGCCATTGATAGATTGCAAAGGAGTGAATAGGCATACTCGCAATAACAGAACGCGTCAGTTGAATCCTTCCTACGAAACTTAAAATCTTTCCTTTCCAATCCGATAATTTATTTTGAATCCTTTCAAGCAGAGGTCTCAATAATCTTGCTTTTGGGGCTCCTAAAAAAATCGGCACACCTAAGTATTTGAAAGGTAAGCATCCAATAGAAACTCCCAACAATCTTTTGATAGCATATTGTCTGGATTGAGGAATTGATCCACAAAATAACTCTGATTTGGAAAAAATAATTTTTAGACCTGAAGCCTCTTGTAAATTTAAAAGAAAATCCTTCAATCTTTTTAGGTGACGATTTGCTTCTTTCACAAAAATAAATACATCATCTGCAAACGTAAGGTGCGATGGTACAACCACACCCTTAGGTCCCTTCAAAGTGCATATCATTTTCTTTTGAACAATAGTAGGATTGCCTCTACTTAAAACCTCTTCGGCTAAAATAAATAGAAGAGGTGCTAGGGGATCACCTTGCTTGAGTCCTCTCTCTACTTGGAAAAACCCAAAAGGTCCACCATTTACCAAAACCGAAATATTGGCTGAATGTAGAATTTGCTCTACTCAAGACACAAATTTCACTATAAACCCAAATCTCTTCAATACTTCAAGAAAGAAAGGCCATTCAAGTGAATCATATGCTTCTTGAAAGTCAATCTTCAGCCCATAATGTCCGCCATGACTCTTTTTTGGAAAGGAATTTAGCAGTTCTGAAACCATACAAATATTTGAAGATATATGTCTACCTTTGAGGAAAGCACCTTGTTCTTCCGATATAAGCTTTGGAGCAATTACTCTTAACTTGTTAGCTAGAATTTTGGAAATAATCTTAAAAATAAAATTCCCTAGACAGACCCAATATAGATTGACTGAAACTTTGACAAGGTATCCGCACCCAGTTCCTTGGGAATTAACGTAATGAAATTATTGTTGTAGAAAAACTTTGTACAGCCCGACAAATATCATACTTCACAATGTCCCAACAATGTTTGTAGAAAATTCTACCAAACCCATCTGGACCAGGTGAACTAAAGGCATCCAGTGGATGTAACTTGTCTGTAACCTGTGAAATGAGATATGTGAAAAACCTTGAGTGTTTATGTTTATCACTTCAAGAAAGTAAGTGTGCATCCTTCTTCTTTAAAGTAACCAAATATTTTTAGAATACTCACACGCCTCTTTCCAAAAGATACCAACAGTGGTATCAACCTCTATCAAAAAATTTGTATATGGTATCAGAGAGTACATAAAATTTCAATATGGAGCCTAGGTTGGGAAACACTAAAAAGTTAGGTAATGGCATGGAGAGCCCAAGTTGTGAAGAAAAAAAAGATAGGCATTGGCATAGAGAGCCCAAGTTGAGGATAGGCATTGAAGAGCCAGGTTGCCAAAGAAAAAAAAGAGAGATAAGGAGATCATAGGTTGCCAAAGAGATAGTCATTGGTGTAGAAATCTAGGACTAGCAGCTCAGAGACAAAACTCAAGGGAAAAGTGAAAGATATTTAAATCTCTTTATTTAATTTCCTGCTTTATTCCATGTGGCATACCCTAGTAGTCCAAATATTTTTCAACTATTGATCACAATTTTCAAAGGCGAATTTAATGTGTATTAGGAAATTACAATTAAAACAATGTTTGGATCTTGATAAAAAAAAGAAAAGAAAGAAAAAGCTGATGTTGAAACGAAAATATTTCATTAAAATATTAGGTGATTTGCAATTAAGAAAAAAGGAAAAAGAAAAGGAAAAAAAAAAGGAAAGTAAAAATAAATTTCTTAAATGTGATGTTCTAGGTTAAAGTAGATGGGCATTTTTTAAAAAAATGGGGAAACAAAATTGGAGAGCTCTTGATGTTGTACTTTTTTGCAAAAGATTTCAAAAAATGAGATTTAAAAACAAAAAAAAAATCTGAAAGTGGGACATGAGTAGTCTCCTTATGGGAATCCATGCCTATGTAGGCATAGGAAAATAGGACATCGCAGTCCTAGTTTGTCGTGCCTTGGAAAGGCATGATGATGCCATGAAAAGGCATGAGGGGGCCTAAAAATTGTGTTTAAGAAAAGTAGAACATCACAATCCTACTTAGTCACGTCATGACAAGGCATGATGATGCCATCAGAAGGCATAAACAATGTTTTTTAAAAAAACGGACTGCAGTCCTAGAGTGTTATGTCATGAGAAGTCAAAAAACAAATGCAGAAAAATGTTTCAAAAAAAGGGAATTGAAAAGAAAACTAACTGTTGCAGTTTGTTTTTGAAGAAAAGACATAAAAAAACATGACAATTGCTACGCCATAAAGCAAGTTCAATGAATTTTGTCAAAAGCAAAAAATTAAAAAACCAATTTACAAAATTATGAAGGGGGACCCGACCATAGCCTTATTTTTATCTGTGAGGTACAAGTTGTAGTAAAAGAATTTTCAGGATCCTATATGGATACAAAAAGAGAAGTGGAACACAATGCAATCTATTTTGCCATATCACAATTGGCAAATAATGAATGAAGTAATTGAAATTAAAGATGACGAAGAAGAGAAGATGAAGATCGGGATGAAGAAATTTGTAAAATGAAGAAGCATATTGAAAAGCTTGAAGCCCTGATTTCTCCATTAAAGGGGGAAAATGAAGACCTTCGCAGTTTCATTGAAAATCATATACATGAAATTTAAAAGAAAAAAGATAAAATTTTGTATCATGGTGGAGTATTGAAAATGATGCAAAATAATAGGAGTTGTGGGGTTCGTGTCTTGCTTATCTTTCTCTCACTTAGTAGGTGTGAGGGTAGTAATCTCTCTCTCTATAGGTAATGGGTAGGTGGAGCTATCGAAACACGTAGGCTTTGTAGGTAGTTTTCTAATCGGGTTTGTGCATTGTGGGTTGTGAGTCATGGGTAGTAGCATAACTGCTGTATGGGCATCATATAATGAGATATGTACAACCAATGGATGTAGCTAGTGTGTAACCTATGAAATGAGATATATGTGGAAAACCATGAGTGTTTGTGTTTAGTGTGTCCTTCTTCTTTAAAGTAACCAAATATTTTTAGAGAACCCCCACGCATCTTTCCAAATGATACCAACAGTGGTATCAGCCCTTATAAAAAATTCTTACAAGCGCGAACCAAAAGTAGTCAGAACATAGTACTAATGCATGTGCTAATTCTATATTTCACAAGGATTGACTGCTAACATGTGGTATTCAAATCTAATACTGCAGCCTACTAGCCAAGGAATGTATGGATGATGCCACTAAGCTTGAAAATCCTAAATTCAACATGGTTAATCCATTTTTGTTCTAGATTAGTGAAATTTATCACCTTTTTTTCTTTTACCTTCCTCAGCATGCGTAGTTGAGATTAAAAATTTATTTCTGCAGTTTAGTATGCCTTTAATTTATGAGTATGAGGTGAAAGACTGTTGTTGTGCAAAAGCTGGTAACTGAAGATAAGTCATGAGAGAAATTAGACAAATGGTGTAAAGATTAGGTTTCGAATGATCGACGTTAAGGTGACCATGAATGTAAAAAAATAATAATTTTTAACATCTGAAATGTGCATTTTTAAAAAAAATTTCTACACCTTCTAAATTCATTTTAGCTTTGTGGGCTTTTTACAACGTCCATCTCTAAGATGGAGGTTAGTGAGTCAACGGGCACTTGAACCTACTGACTCACGAATAACTATTCCTTTTGTTTTTTTGCCTACAATGTAACCCAATACTGATTATTGTGTACCTGTGGAGTCATGTAGACTCTGAACAATAATCTCTATAAGGCCATGTTTGGTACGAAATGCTTTGATGAAAGTAATTTCACACCAAAAAAGCCCCTCATGTGATTTGGTGTGCAAGGTTCTTCACATCATATGGCTGCTAATTGGTTTGAAAAATATCTGATGGGCTATATTGGTGTGAAAAAAGTCCCACACTTGGTCAGGGAGTTTTTTGGTGTGAAAATACCTTTATGGAAGTAATTTTATGTATACCAAGCATGCCCTAAGGGTAAAATGGTAATATAAAGAAAGTAATTGGTCAACCCTGTCAAAGGCCATATTATCTGTTTATTTCTTTAGTTGAATTTCCATTATAGAGAAAGCGTTTAAAATAGTGGTCTAGAATTGTTTGTTTACTTTTATTGTTTTAAAATTGACTATAAAAGGGCAAAATTTATATGTGGCATGGCATTCTGCATTATTGGTTTTGTGTAAAATTAAAAGAGTTCCATTGAAAGTTTTGTGTGCATTGTTTGGATAGTTAACATTTCCATCAATGGGAATATTGTTTTTAGGAAGAATGTAAGCACAAAAAGAAAGCTAAAATATTTATGAATAATATAAGGAAAATAATTTCTTGTATAAAAATGAGAAAAAAAATATAAAAAGAAAGTTCAAAGATTGGGTTGTCATTAATAAAAAGTATCAATAGATTTACAACTTATATTGCCAGTTTCGCTCAAAAGGTCTAAAACATATTTCCTTTGGGAAATAAAACTTCCTCTATGAGAGTAAGCAACCTTAATACCAAAAAAATATTTGAGTTTTCCCATATATTTAATATCAAACTTTATATGAAGGTAATCTTTTAATTTTGTTGTGGCATGCGAATCACTTCTTGTTATAAGAATGTCATCAATATAGGTAGGACAATAACATTCCCGGTTGCCTTCTTTTTGCAATCAATGAGAGCTTAACTTGACTTTGCATACCATGCTCTCGGAGACTGTTTAAGCCCATAGATGGCTTTCCTAAGCCTACAAGCCAGAGTTTTGTTTCTTTCTTGAGGATGATTGGGAGGAAGTGTCATTTGACCTTCTTCTTCCAAATCTCCATGCAAGAAGGCGTTTCTTACATCTAGTTGATCTAAAGGCCAATCATTGTTGGCAGTAATAGAATGTAAAGTTCTCATAGTATTCATTTTGTCCTTAGGAGCAAAAGATTCCTTGTAGTCAATATCATAGGTTTGGATGAATCCGTTTGCAACAAGTCTTGTCTTGTTTCGTTTTATAGACCCACTTGCATCCGATTGGTTTCTTCTCTTTAGGAAGGGTAATGACATCCCAGGTATGATTTTTCTTTATAGCAAAAAGTGATTTTTGGGGGAGATTACATTTGCCTGGTCTGAGGGTTCTTAGTTTGAAAATAAAGAAATTGTTCATTGAATTCAACATTAACTGAAACATACATTCCCCTGGTTTTGGGGTCATAATATTTGTAACCCTTTTTGGTATGTGAATATCCTATGGATATACATTTAAGGAATCGTTTAACAAGTTTGTCTCTATGATTTTTTGATAAATGCACAAAGCATTCACAACCAAATATCTTTAAATGATGAATAGTAAGGGGCAATAATGCAACATTTCATAGGGGCTTCTATTATCCAAGATTCTAGTTGGCATTCGATTAATAAGATGACAAGTAGTGAGAATACCTTCAGACCAGAAGATGATAAGTAGTGAGAATACCCTCATACCAGTAACGTTTCGAAACATTCATTTAAAAAAGTATGGCACGTGTTACTTCAAGATGATGCATGTTTTTGCTCTCAACAATTCCATTTTGATGAGGTGTTTCTACACATGACATCTAATGAATGATCCCATGATCCATTAAATATGAAAAAAAAAAAATTTTGTATTTTCTATGCCATTATCAATTTTGAAAATTTTCACCTTAGCATCAAATTGATTAAAACAAGGGATCTGCATGCTTTGATTTGCTTTGACAAGATCTACTAATGCAAACAACAAAGCATTAGGTGCAACCGCATATGCAGCAGGTGCAAACATGTATGCAACACAAAGACATATAATGAATAACAACCACAACCCTCTGCTGCTGCAAACAACAACATGCAACGCTTGACAAGATCCTTTTTAGAGACAGAAACTGCACTAATAGGATGGAGAGGGCCGTGGATTATTAGTTGCTCTAATACCATGCCGAGAAAATTAAGAAGAAGAGGCAATATGAGAAGAAGAGGAGGAAGAAGAAAATGCGACTTTATGTGGTTTGGCCGCTTGGATCTACATCCACGGTTGAAGGGCTATTCAATTATGCCAATTGTTTCATTCACCCTAGTTTTAAATAGAAGATACAAGATAACAACTAAATTGAAACTGATTCCCCAAATATCTTTTAAATATATCACCAAGATATTCTTCATATTTAGTTACCCAAAATATGGGATTTGGGTAACCATATCATCCGTGTATCATATTTGGGTAGCTAGTTGTAATTACAGCTAGCTGTATATGATTATATTTCAACAACTAGGCTGGGTGTCCAAACACTCGTTGTTCAAACACTGGTTTACATTACCATGGTTCCAATTGCTTATCTTGGTGTACTAAAAAACAATCGACTGTGACTCGTTCAAATGCTGAAGCTTAATACCGATCTATAGTATCCACTAAAGAATTGACATGGCTTTCTTTTATTCTTTGAGATATTAGGATGCCTCTTCCTCAACCACCAACGTTTTTGACAATATTAGTGCTCTCTATATGATAATTAATCCTATTTTTTATGGCTGAACAAAGCACATTGAGTTAGACGATCATTTTGTTAGTGAAAAAGTTGCACTTACCTGACTTGTTTCCTCTTGCAATCAAGTAACTAATATCTTCACCGCCACAAGATGTTTTCAAGATCTTTGCTTTACTTGAAATTCAGATGCCTTCTAGTCGAATTTGAGGGGGAGCAATAGAAATAAAATCCGACAATCATAGTTTTTGGAAAGGCCACAGTATAAATATTGCTTTTTTTATTTCTAGTTAAATGGAAACTAGAAAGCTTTTTGGTTTCTAGTTAAATGGAAACTAATGCTAACATTTTTTTCCTTCTTCCAATGTAAGAAATTGATGATGACTTGTTTCAAAGGCTCGCTTCTAGTTGGATAGAGACCTATTTTAGGCTTATCACCAATATTGAGATATCCACATGTTTGTTGCGTTACCAATGTCAATGTCCCATGTTATAATTCTGATTTTGAAATTTACCATAAACATTTTTCTTATCAATACTGGAATCAATAGTCCATGTCTGACTCCTAGAAAATGTGTCTTCAACTACTAATATGAGGTAAAATGGATGGCAAACATAATTAAGAGACTGGGAAGAAGATGACCAATTTAGAAAAGCTAGAAATGTTAAATTAAATGTGGAATGTGTGGTTGATGCCCAAAACCCATTAGAAGTCTGAATTTCGAACATTGAGGCTCTTGTGACTTTTAGAAATAGAAAAGAAGGGATAGTCACGTTTAGAAATACAAAGAATTGCTAAAAATATCTTAAGATTGTGCTTTTTGGTTTTTTAGTTTTAAAAAAAATTCTCGGAGAAACCAATAAATTGTATGGGTCCAAATTTGGCATCAGAGGTTATCTACTTCAAATTTTAAACGGTGAAGATATCTTTCAACTCTCATATATGTAATACAGAATCTAAATAAAATCAAGCAAGGTTACCTGATAAGAATTGGTCAGTTCAAACCAAGTTTAATTGTAACACAGTACCAAAGGACGGAATGATCCTATATTTCAAAGGAATTTACTACGAATCCTGAATTTGACATGGTTAAACTTTTCTTTCTCTACTTTAGTGAAAGTTTTTTTCTCTCTCTTTTTTCTTTTTTCTTCTTTTCAGTGAGTACTTAAGATTTAAACGGTACATAGTATTCAAGGGTTTCATATGCCATTACTTACGGAGAATGAGGTGCAATTCTTCTACTGTGAAAAAGCTGACAACTCAAGATAAGGTCTTATCCCAAGTTTGGTGAAAGTCATCAGAGAAATCAGACAAATGGTGTAGGGGTAATAGAAGGGAATCTTTGTCGTGTTACCAAAAAATAGTAATCTCAACTAATTACTAATTCTTATGGTCTATATGGAGTTCACGCAGGGTGAGAACAATAATAATTCTATCGGGTAACATGTAATATAATGAAGATATTAGCTATCGATGGCCATATCTTCTGTTGACTGAATTTTCTTTTAGTTTTTATTTTTATTTTTTTTTGCTTTTTTAATCGAGATTTTTGTCATAGGGAAAGGATGGTGAAGTTATAAAAGCTTTTATAGCTGTTAAGCAACTAAAAGAGGTTCTAAATGTTTTTTTTTTTTTCAAAAATGCCAATAAAACGAAAAACTTATGAACATTATATAAGGACAATAATTACCTTAAAAAAGTGCGAAAATAAGGGAAAAAAAAAATCAATTCTTATGTTGCCATAAATGAAATTATCAGGCGTGCAACTGGATAGAGCCCTAGGTCCCGGCCATGTGTTGTCAAGCATGATTGGAAAAGAAAAAGAAAAACACAGAAAAAAGTTTGGGCCATAAATTGGTAACTGCCTTGCAGCTTATTAATACATAGTCATTAATATGCATAGTTCTAAAACTTGGCATTACGAGCTTTGGATCCTTCGCAATATTGTTTCCAATACTTTCCATTACAGTCTAGTTTTTCTCTCTTTGTCTCTCTAGAGAGAGAAAGGAAGTGCTGCTACTATCCTCCCTAAGAGGATCTTCTCCCCTAAGCCGGCAAGGAAAGAGTTAAATATTGTAGGAAACCTCTTTGTTTTGTTTTTGTTTGGGAGAACTGGTTTTTCTATTTTTGTTTTTATTTACGAAGACTTGCTTAAATTCCTTGTTCGTGAGAGTGTTGATAACAAATGAAAAATATAACCATAAAAAAATTTCCACGAACTGCAATGTATTTATTTCTCCATACATAAACACTTGGAGAAACACAAAACCTTAAAAATATCTACCCCATTATATTGGAGTTCATGCTATTCCCAATATCTTGAACTCCCAACCGAAAGTAAAACAAAAAATTACCACAGAATGGTGAATCTCTCACGATCTGTATATGTCTCTCACACGCCCGAAAAATGTGCAACTAGTTTATTTAAGCATGCGTCCAGTGAGATATTAATCCAATTAGGCTCGAGAATTAGGCTGATCATTTATTAGAGATACAAATTTGGTTAACTTTGTACTTAAGCATTGACAGCATCGGAAGATGGACTTTCTAGGTTAGGTGCCTCGATCTCGCCTCCTCGGATCTAGGTGATCTGGTGACACGTGTCTTGGGTTCTGAAGACCCAGGACCTGAGATCACTCTCTCGGGAACTTCGTTCACAGAACAAGGGCAGGTGTCCAACTGGTGAGAGAGGAATTGAATATGAGGTGGGGACCGACCTCACCTGGGTCCGTGACTTACTAGGGCTAACTCACGCTGGTGCCCTCTTAGATCACGACGGAAAGCCCCCCAACTGCTTCAGCTAGCTCAAAATCGCCTGCCTTGACCTGCAATCTCCTTGTTTTGTGCACAATACTATTATGGTTAACTTACAGGACAAGTGGGCCGAAGGACCCACCCTTGTCTTAGGGCAATGCACATTCGTGAGAAGTTACGGTGATGAAGAAGAGAGTTTAAGCAAAGAGAGAAAAGGAAAAAGAGGACTTGATGAAGGGACAAGACTAGTATGATAGCTGGACCAGTGACCTACTCAGAGTGGTAGCAAGAGGGGCGTGATACTCAGGACCAGCACGACGACAATACTATTCGAAACCAATGCCAATATGACTGTCCTAATCTGATGTGGCAGCAAGATGGGCATGGTACTCAAGACCAGCATGATGGCAATACTGCTCGACATCCAGACTGCTATGGCAGTGCTAGACTGAGTCTACCCTCAGTCAAGGGAGAAGATAATAGAATAAAGGGAAGGTGTGAGACAGTGAAGAGATGGGGTCCCGACGGCGTTAGACATCGCCATCGTCAGCCGTAGAGTAACAGTAGCGCGGTCCTTGGACGGCGCTGGACATTGTTGCTCATGGTCAGAGGGTGAGCAGTGAACTACAAACGACGTTAAGTATCGCCGTTGGCAACATGAGAAGGGAGAACATCCCCTCGTGGGCGGCGATGGCTCCTCGTGAAGAGCACAACGATAGCCTTTTATAAAGTTCGCGACGATGGTTCCTTATGAAGCACGCGGCGATAGGCGTGGGACGCAAGAGAAGCTTGCGGGCGATGATAGGCACCGAGCGCACGAAGGAAGCTCGCGGACTACGATAGGCACTGAGCGCATGAAAAAAAGCTCACGGACAGAGATAAGCACCGAGCTCGTGAAAGAAGCTTGCACACAGTGATAGGCACCTAGTACACGAAAGAAGCTAGCTGATGGTGATGGCTATTGTTGCAACCCTTCGCGGGCGGTGATAGGCATCGCCATCTACGATAGGCACGCAACAGGGTGAGACCCCTATGGGTGGCGATAGGTATTGCCTCAACCCTTTGCAGGCAGCGATAGGCATCATTGTCTGCGATAGGCACGCAACAGCGTCCTGTAGGCGGCACTAGGCACCGTCGTCTGCACTCCTCGCCGAGAGACAGAGACGAATGAGGAGAGGGAGAAAGAAGCTCGGCATGACACTGCCATCGCCATGCTAGACCTATGAAACCACAGGAGGGGAAACATGGGTGGATTGATCAGACTTAAAGCTAAATGTTGAAAATTTAGATTTAATTGAATTAAATAAAATAGGAAAATAGGGTGCAAAATGATTGATTTGCCCCTTCCTAACAATTGTGAAAATTTCATAGCAGTCCCTGCTGCTGCTGTAGAATGTACGTGATCTTTCATGGATTATCCGGGGTTGCTCTAGTGCCCGTTTGTCCGAAAGATGATTGTTTTCTTGTAAGACTTGGCATGATGATGGATTTAATACTAACTTTGAGCCATGGATCGTGTTTTTAAGCCACGATCATGTAACTTGAACTTTGGATGAATTTCATAAACTTTGGATCGATAGTGTGCTCATTTCTTGATGTTTTTGCATGATTTCTTCACTGGATCAGAATGAGCATGCCGTCACGGTCACGTGGCAACAAACGTAGCTCGATTTCGTGCCCAGACGAAGATTTTGTAACTTTGGTATTTTTGTAGTCACTTCATAGGCTTCGTGTACGAAATTTGGCTGTTTATCCTGCGGGGGTTCGGACCAGTGATAGCCATGGACCTTACTCACACGATGGAACTGGTTTCACATCGATCGAGGTCACGAGCAACGTGATTCGGTCGCTCGAGCGAGGCGTGTCGCTGCTGATTTCCTGTAACTTTCTTCACGGATTGGAAACTTCTCTATAGCGTTTCTCCATGCTCAGGTGTCGTTGCGAGGCGTGCCACATATCAAAATGCTCGTCTTGACGAGATGAACATGCTCACAAAATTTGAGCATCATCTGACTCGGGACGAATGAGATATGGCCATCGAAAGTCACTATTCGTGACTATCCCTTTAATGGAGTTTAGTTGTAAGGTGGCCGCACGGGAATATTGTGCGGCTCGTCCTGTTTTTGTCTTCTACTCATAACTTCTTTATGGAGTGCCCGTTCAAGTTGAAATTTGCCCTCTAAGGGTTTTCAACCATGTTGGATCCAATGGGGGTGGTCCTACAACAATTTGACGTGCTGAAAATATAGTTATAGTTATGGGGGTCCGTTTTTTGTGCAAGAGATTGATTTTGCCAGAACTGTTTCTCAGATTGCACTGCCTTAGACATGTCGGATTGCAACGAAACTTGGCAGGAGACTTTTTGGAGTCCTTATGAAGATCTTAACTAGTTCTGGGACCATTCTGCGACTATCAAAATTTCCACTGTTTGTTAGGCTTTATTGATCGGCTTCTCCCTTATTCCTCATTAAGGACCAAGGTACTGAAAAATGTCTTTAAACAGCTCTCCCAATGAATGTTGTGCTTCGAGGGAAGTGAGAGGGACAACATTTGAAAAGGATGCTAAGACTTTTGGATGCAATGTACATGTCCATCCGTTGTGACTTTAGGGGGACATGAGGCTTTGAGGGATCTTGTAGAACTCTGCATCCTCAAGGGACTATTTGGGATTCTAACTGCTGAGGCTTTTTCTATGGACCTCATTGGCCAAAAATCAGGCCTATCTGGAAGCTAAGTGCTATGAGCCTTCGGTCGGCATTGTTTGCTGCTACACTAAGTTTGCTTTTGACAGTCAAGGTAGCTCGTGGGTCCTCATCCTACGGGGTCCAGTCGGCCTGTCCCTAACGTCAGGGCCTATCGGCTTGGAAGGGATTTTGGTGAGGCGGCTTCATGGCGAGGCATCACTTTGAAGTCTCTGGCAGATTCTCACCTGGCTTTGTCAGTTTCTTCCCTTCGTGAGCTTCTTTAGCATTTTGAGGGATTTTTTGTTCATCGCCCACACCCTCAAGGACTCGTTTTTGTTTTCGAGGGATTTTTTGTTCATCGCCTGCACCATCAGGGACTAGTTTTTTTTTTGGTGTTGAAGTGTGGGAGATCTTATGAGGCTCTCACTCCCGAGTGAGCCATTTTGTGTTGTGATTAGATACTGGCAATCAAGGATTTTGTGTGGACCTCATTAGCCAGAATTATGCCTGTTTGGCAATTGGGTGCTAGTTGAGATTGTGATGCTGCGTCAACCTACTTTTTGTTGGTCCAAGGGATCTTTTGGGGTTTTCACCTAGACTGGGGAAGTAGCGTCTTAAAGACAATTTTCATCAAATTCCTTTTATTCGGGGCTTTTTTACCCATGACATTTCAGATATATCAACTGTTTTCATCTGGTTTTGCTCACGGTGCCCTTTTAGGGATTCCACCGTGCCCGGGTTTTTGTTTTCACGAAACTCTTTTACTCATGGTTTCATGACCATGCTCATCCATCATTTTTACTCATGGCTTTACCTTGTCTAGGTATACACCACGCCCATTTATTTTGTGAAGGCCTGTTTAAGGTCATGCCTTCGGGACCTGTGTGAAGCCTTTTAACGTCATGCACCCAGGACATGCACTATAGTTTAGGGTCATACAGATGGACCATACTGGTGATGAATGACAGTCTGTGGAGGGCATGGTGTGAGTATGGTGGTGGTTTTGACTCACTTTGGGGAGATGGCACAAGGCTACCTATGAAAGATGGATGATGTATGAATAGTGGATGAAAACTAGTGACCCACTAGCTTATGATGAGTATGGATGGCGAAATGGTTTGCCATTTTGTGAGCGTGGGTGAGACTCACAGAGGAATGATGGATGATGGTAGTGAAGTGCATGGGTTCACTGGGGAAGCAGTGAAGGTGGTGCACACACATGAATGGGTCAGTTAGGGAAAGCGTGCGTGAAAATGCATGTAAAGGGGGTGTGCGCGTATGTGGGGACGTCTTTAAGGTCATGCCTCCAGGACTTGGGCAAAGCAGTTTAAAGTTATGGGGCCATGACGTGCCCTATGATTTAAGGTCATATATATTGGATCGTAGTTATGCAGTTTAAAGTCATGCAACTAGGACCATGCAGTTTAAGGTCGTGCAACTAGACCTCCGCTACACTTTAAGGTCATATAATTTGGACTATGGCTATGCAGTTTAAAGTCCTGCAGCTAGAACCATACAGTTTAAGGTCATACAACTAGACCACTTTAGGTGGGTTTCCATGTAAGTGAAGCTCCATGGGGAATAGGTTCATGGATAGCAATTCAACTCGCTTGGGGATAATGATGGTTAAAACAAACAGGAGGTTTAGATGGAGAAGCAGACCTTACGGATGATTAGAGGATAAGTATGACTCCCTAAGGTGAAAGATGGAACTCCATGGCTCATGGGAAAGTAACCCAACTCCTGGGGATAGCTTGGTATGCGACTAACCCACAGGGGATTAAAGGGTTAAGCATGACCCCACGGGAATAATGGGCAATTGTATGTGTGTGACTCCACTGAGAATGAAGGACGGAGCATAAATTCAACCCCACTGGGGATTGAAAAGATACGAATGACCTTAACTCCCTAGGGATAATGGGCCTCAATAGGGATGTGACTCTTACTGGGGATGAGGGACAGTGGTCTGCATGCAGCTCTATTGGGAACTGCAGTAAGGAGCAGAGGTGTAACTCCACTGCGGATAGTGAAGTCCATTTCAAGCTTAAAGTCCTGTGAATGGACTATGTGCCTAACAGTTTTAAGGTCTTTATAACTTGGGCCATAGCTATGCAGTTTAAAGTCATGCAGATAGGACTATGCAATTTAAGTTCGTGCAATTAGACCTCCGCTACAGTTTAAGGTCATATAGTTTGGACCATGGTGCTAAGCCTTTTAACATCATGCGACAAGGATGTGCACTACAGTTTAAGGTCATACAACTGGAAAATGGTTATGAAGTTTAGAGTCAAGCAATGAGGACTGTGCAGTTTAAGGTCGTGCAACTAGATCTCCGCTACAGTTTAAGGTCATATAGTTTGGACCATGACTATGCAGTTTAAAGTCCTACAGCTAAGATCATGCATTTTAAGGTCTTGCAACTAGACCTCTGCTGCAGTTTAAGGTCATATAATTTGGACCATGCAGTTTAGGGTTGTGCACTTACACCGCTTAAGGTGGGTAGTGAATGTGACTCCATGGGGCACAGGGCCGTAACTGGAGACTTGACTCCCTTGGGATACAAAGTGGCGGCTTGCTTGTGGGGATGACGGGGTCACATTATGGGGAAAGTGGGAAAAATCTAAAATCCGCAGTGCTGAAGCATGCACACGGCGCTAAGTTTTTGATGACGCACACGATGTTAAACCTAGATGATGCGCTCATAGTGTTAGACCTAGGTGAAGCGCACGGTGACAACTCTTGTTGAAGCGCATGGTGATGTCCTCGTGCGGCGATATCCTCCTATAAAGCGCGTGGCGATAGCCTCGGTGAAGCGTGTGGCGATAGCCTCTGTGAAGCACGTGGCGATAAGGCATGGCGATAGCAGTGGGTTCATGAGGCACAAGCAGCAATGACTCGCATTTTGGGCCTCGGGCTTGACCCACCCTGGTCTGCACCTATCGCCGTCTGAAGATGAGGACTGGAGTGTCATTTCGAACATGTGAGGGGCACTTCGTGGCACTGTTGAGTATAAGAGGGGGTAAAACCCAATTTTAATGTTTTACTGAAAGGTAAAATAATGAAGAGAGCTTTTTAGAGGAAGAGACAGGGCTTTCGTTAAGAGACTTTAGCAGGAGTTCCCTGTCCAAAACTCGCAGCATGCAGGCCTTTGGGAGATTTTCAGCATACTTCAATAGGTCGCAAGTCTTTACAAAGCGCTTGTGAATTTCTTTTGAGAGTGCTGAGACCCTCTGAGCAAAGAACAAGGAACTTCTTAGGGCCTCACCGAGACTCTGGTGAAATTGTGAGAGTCGTAGTGATACTCTGCTGAAATTTCAGTGATTTTCGAGTAGTTCTGTGATTGCTGGCAAGTTGTAAAAGGGTCAGGGGACTTTGACGGTCTTCTAGTTATCGAGAGAGAAGGAGGAGCAGTAGGGGCTTTGCTAGAAGCTCTACGATTTTTCAACAGATAAAGAAGTGCGAGAAAGGGAGAAGGGAAACCCGTAGGTTCACTGGGTAGCTTTTTCAGGAATTTCAGTGTCTTTTGGTTAGCTTCAGTCACTGGTGGAAGGGAGGGAATAGACACGGAATGGCTTCCCGACGAGTAGGAGTGAGTTCTCAACGAGGAGAGGAAACACAGAGGTGAGAACCGGAGACGCCGCGAGGCTGTAATGGTCGGGGAGGCAAAGGGCGTGAGATGGCGAACAGTCACCCTCTGCATGCAGACAGGCCATGCCGCGAGTGTCAGGCATCGTGCTTAGATTTTGAGGGATGTGTGTGCCGCACATGTGACTCGTGCAAACAAGCGGAGCATAGGTGTTAGACGTTGAAGGCGATAGCCCCTTGGCGCTGCGTTTTTTTTCAATAGACAACACTAGCCCACTTTTGACCGTGAGACAACGTTAGCCTTCCTTTAGTCGTGATACGGCGATAGCCTTCCTTTGATCATGAGACGCCGATAGCCTTTCTTTGTGCCTTGCACGCGACAGTGAAGCCTTTGTCTTAACTTCATGGCTCAGGCGCCATCCTAGATGTAAAGAACCTCCCATGATTAGGGGAGCTTGGCACCGATGAATTCACCGGCGAAAGCTTGGTGAGGGGTGAGCCAATTTGGCTCACTGAAGCTTTGTGTGAACCGCGATGACCTTTGGGCGTCACCTTTGTGAGAGACCCCTTTCGGTTTGCGGTGAGAGAAGACAACTACAACAATGTGAGGGTAGAGAAAGGGGTAGGCCTCCTGCATTGCCTACACTGAAACATAGCCTCGGGCGGGGACTTGTAGATTTTAGGTAGGAGGATGGTAAAAACCACATGCATGAAATGGTCCTCTGCTGGCCTGCGAGTACAAGGGGAACACTAGTATTTGAAGGGTTACTCATCATGGACAATGAGAGTACTGAACCATTTCAGAGCTATTTTGAGACGAGCTTCTCTACTGGCCTCCTTCCAATGCTCCGTGGGCTACTATGACAGTTGCTCAAACACGGTCAAAGTATTGCAGGAAACATGGAGTCATGTTAGCAATACGTGGCTTCTTGGTCATGGTGAGGCAGGAATATCTCCGATGGACTTGCACTACATTGGTGGGCTTTCGCTCCTCGGTCCTATGTATGACTAGTTTGTACCCCCGAACTCAGCCATCATTGGAGGGGAAAGAGTCGGGAAAGAAGCCCCACTGGATGGGCTTCAAGAGCTATTTGGGATCTACCAGTGACTCTACGATGAGCCCAAAAGTGGACAGGTCTCCTTTGTCGAATGGATAACATTTTTCTACGGTGACTGCACAGATGAAGTTGGTTCAGCACCAAGGAAGAAGGCACCCCAAAAGGAGCCCATACAGTCTTTGAACTACGGAAGGATAATGGGTATATCTTCCTAGTAGCTTACCTGATACTTTTCTTATGCAAGTTTTCTCTGTTAGGGGGAGCATACATCATTCGTCTAGGTACATTCTATGTCAAGGGGAAAATAGTATGCACTCGCACAGCCAGTCATGTGCAGCATCTATTATGGCCTGGGAGCCATTTCTAGGGGAAGACTGTATCAAGGAGAGGAAGGAGGGAACGACATAGTAGATGGTGAAGCCTTCAGAGGGAATTTCAAAACCCCTTTCCCAATCCATTATGTTTATGGCTAGCTCGGAGCTTACTTCCCTGACACTTACCTCAAAAATAGGGTGTTGGAAGATTGCAGGGCAAAAGGCAATTTTCCACACACCTAGTCATGAGCGCAACTTATTCTATAACAACCATATTCACATGACCCGGGTTGCATTCCCCGTCGGAGGCCTTACAGAGCGTGCATTCGTTGACACGCTGGGCCACCACCTAGATAGTGATCTCACCAGCCAAAAAGAGCTGATGTTTATGCTGAGCGTCAGGGGCGGAGTCCTTGCCTATCACACCATCCACAGCGCGAAGCTTGAGGGATAGTTCCCTCATTGATTCGCCTGACAACATGGGCTAGATAAAGGATGCCCGTTCTTAGTGTTCTTCAAGAAGTGACATAGCAAGGTTTCTCGCTGGAAGAAGGACCAGTTGAGAATGCACCGGGAGACTTAGCTCCCGAGGGATATTCGAACTGCTTGGGCCACATGCTTGGTGACCAGCAAGATCAACAAGTGTGTGTTGCCCCATTTTGACAAAAGAGTGTAGGAGACAGAAGCCCATGAACGCTAGTGGAAATCATCAGTTAAGGGTATTGGGACGTGGACCACCCTTGGAAGGGGTGGAGTAGCCGCTAGAGTCAAGATACAAGGCAGCGGAAGATGGTGAAGACTCCTCCCCTAGGCGAGATATTCACTCTAGGCTTCCCTCATGACTAGCGCAAGATTGAGTTGCCACGTCTGATTCCTGGAGACAAGTCCATGCCCAGGTTTTCCATTATGGAGAATGAGACATAGAGTATTCACAATCTCTTTGCGATATTTGGATGGAAGGAGGGTCACAAGGCTCTCGAGTTGGAGACGCGCCCGGTCCAGGACTGAAATCAATTCATAGGAAGTGGTCCACACAACAAGCTGGCCATCAGTTCCTCCAAGATGGGTGTTGGAAGGTATTTTTCATCAACATGGGGCCCCCACTCAATAAAAGGCCTAGCAAGTAGTTGAAGTTTTAACAGTCCCAGAACAGCCCCAGAACTGGCCAAGACCTTCATGAGGTCTTTCAAGAGTCTCTACCAAGTTTCATCGCATTTCGACATGTTTAAGGTAGTGAAGACTGAAAACAGTTCCGGCAGAATCGACCTCTTGCACCCTGAAATGGACCCCTATAACTAGAGCTACATTTTCAACATCTCAAATTGCTGTGGGACCACCATCATTTGATCCGGCACAGTTAAAAACACCCAGCGGTCAAGTTTTAGCTCAAACGAACAATCTAGGAAGACGTTATAGGTGAAAGAGTAAAACAGGAGAAGCCGCATGCTATTCATGTGCGGCCACCCTGTAACACTACACCATTGAGGGGATAGTCACGACTAGTGACTTTTGACTCTCATATTTCCCTCATCCTAAATCAGATCCTGCTCAAATTTGGGGAACATGTTTGTCTACTCAAGACGAGTGATTCAATATGTGGCGCGCCTTGTGACGATACCCGAGAGCGAAGAAAAGCTAGAGAGAAGTTGCTGATCCATGAAGAAGTATAGAAAATTCAGCAGCATCGTACCTTGCTCGAGGGGCCAGATCACGTAGCTTGCGAGCCCGATCGATGTGAGACCAATTCCATTGCGAGCTTAAGGTCTCGGACCATCTCTGACCCATATTCAGTTGTCGGAATCCTTGATTCCAGCTAAAATTCCAAACTTGCAAAATCTTTGTTCGGCCATGGAATCGAGCTGCGTTTGGTGCCCCATGATCATAGTGGCATGCTTAGTGTGATTTGGCAAATAAAACACAAAAAAACATTAAGGAACGAACGCACTATCGATCTAAAGTTTCAAGATCTACTCAAATTTCAAGTCACATGATCGTGCACCAAAAAGACGTTCCATGTCTCGAAGTTGGTATCAAATCGATCGCCATGCCGAGCCTTATAAGAGAACAATCATCTCACGATAAACTAACCATAAGAACGGATCAGCCATGCAAGTTCAGGCAAGTCCTAGGGAAACACAGGGATTGTTATGGAAATTCACAACTTTTTAGGAAGGGGCAAATCTATTATTTTTCACCTTATTTTCTAATTTCTTTTAATTCAGGTTAATCTTAATATCCAGCAATTAGGGTTACTTTTGATCATTCACTCATGTTTGGGGCACTCTTTTATATATACATACCATCATTGTATG